>OU892279.1:14079414-14512033 GCA_917834065.1 Ceutorhynchus assimilis
GTATCTTGACATTCCTGACGCATGTGTCAAATTTTAAATGTATATAACCTCACTTTTCTTCCGGGTTGATTTAATTTATTTAGTTTATACTTTCTTGAGTTGCTTGTGTGTTTAGTGCTTCTCTATCGCAAAAAAAATAACAATTTTATATAAAAACGCCGGAGTCCCTAATAACACCGATCTCCCAGAAACATCCTATTTATGTACCATTAAGGTCCTTATGTTTCCGACATAAATGGTACATCGCTGCGATGTTTGTAATGTAACATCTCTAGGATGATTGTCCTGAAATGTTTTAGAAACATCCTTTCGAAAATATCTATCGACAAAAAGATTTTTCGTTCTCAAAATTAGATACTTATTACAGCTGAAAAATGCCTAACATTATTTTACAAAACTAGGTAGGACCTCAGACCGGCAGGACCCAGTATTAAATTAGCCAATTTTGTGTGATTTCTGAAAATGTCTCTATCACACACACAAACTAATTTCAAATTCCATAATATACCTGTAATGTATATAGATAAGGTACTTAATATTAATTTTGTATTGTAACAACAGCAAAATTTAATTTTTCATTCGACTTACAACTTGGAATAAAATAAAATATGTATTGATAAAAGTCTTCTCTCTTTTCAACTTTCAAACATCGTGAATATTCGTGAAGCCGAAGTGTATGGCGCAGGCGCGTGCTCAGGCATTTGTACTTGTACCGGTCAGGACAGGAGGGCACGCCACCACGTAGGGTCGGCGCCGCAGCCAGCGCAGACGGGCAGAATCAGTCGAACGGGTCGTCCTGTGCGCTTCGCTTGTGTTGTTGGGCGGAATTTTATTTCGTAATGGCGTCGTGCTGTGTGGAGGATTTGTCAATTTGTGGTTTTTCGCTACACCTAGTTGTGCCATTTTGTGTTCGAAAGGATCTCTGCGACCTACCAGTGCTTATTAGTTGGTGAGAAAGATTATTTGTTGAAAGATAACGTCGCATAACTATCAATTGTTTAGTTTATTTAATTTCAATATGGCGTCGGTTAGGAAATTTCTAACTTTTCTAATAAATAGCCCCTAAAAACCCGAACTTCATTCTTCATTAGGTAAGAGAAAATAACCAATAATTATTTTTTGTTTTCATAGTTGATTACATTCTAGGTGTGCAAGTTGAATTGTACTTCAAGAACTTTGGATTTTGGTTCTGTGGTTGTTTTGGTTAGTTAATGGTACCTTTATGAAATTGGAGCACCAAAAAAAAAAGAAAACGCCGAACTCCCCCACTACAACATGCTGCCACTGCCAAACTATGGTTTTCGATGACATGACGGGGCATAAATACTACATTATTTAGGCAAAATTGTCCGTCGGTTATTATTAGTTGATAGATAATCAATATAAGTATGCATGTACCTTATTTTTTCAATAAAAAATGTTATTGGAAACTGATGTGCCTACTTAATTTTATAATTTTCAATTTTTGTTTTTTTTTTGGAAAAAGTTCTATCTGACTTCCAGAAAATAGAACGAAAATTGAAAATTATTGAATTAGGTAATTTTTAATCCATAATCCTAAAATTCTTTCACCTATTAAAGTCATACTAGAAACATATAGAGGATGTTTCTTACACCTGCCCCGGATGTATTAGGTACATCCCGCGTCATCTTAGAAACATCCCTGAGAGATGTTTATAGGACATCGCAAATGATGACACGGCTGTTGCCTGCAACATCCCAGGGATGTCCCCAGGAAAATAGGGACCTCCCAGGGACGTCTTCATTATCCCTGATGGATGTTTCTGGAATGTTTCTACGATGTTACTGTGTTATTAGGGGTTTTGACAAGAAAATTACTAAGTTATGAGATGCGTTTACGTTTACCGGAACAGGAAGCGCTTTAACAGCCTTTTCGCTTGTCAACGTATCTAGTTGCGTTACGGATACCGATACCGATACCGGCGAATTATTTCAAGTAGCTTTATGTCCCTAATATGTGGGGGATCAAAATTTATGGCGTTACCATGTCGCAATGTTGCCATTTTTCCAGGTTACATTTTTATTAATAAATTGATAAGAATAAATAATTATAATACCAAAAAACGAAATTCCATTGATACAATTTTATAGCAAATTAAATTATATCCCAATTATCAATCCCTGACTCGTTAGAAACTGACAACAAACCTCAAAATATTAAAATCAATAACCAAAGATTTGCAGTATTGGCAACATTACCCACGATTTTATCGGCAGATTCGGTTATATGATCCGACAGCATTCTATCTCTTTTTAACTTGGGTCAAAACAAAGAGAAAATGCGTTCTGAGTTTAAAACGAATTTTAATTTCTTTCTAACTGCAATAGACCTATCTATTTTTACCTGGTATGCGCGCGCAACACGAGGCAATGTCTTTTTATTGGCTAGGTAATACAGGTGTGAGGTGATCGTTTTGCACGCTGGGCATCTCTTTATCCTTGTTCATTTCACGTGGTCTGACAAGAATAAATCTAAAGTTGATATTCAACTTGACAAGTGTCATTCAAAAGTTGTTTGACATTTTCATTGACAAATACGTTGCACGACACGCGGTTTTTCTCCTTTCTTTTTTATCCTGTGCTAATAAGAAGGACGGATTGCTATACATAAGTCTAACATAATTTGGTACGTTTTGCCTCGTCTTGCGCAATGAGCGTTCTGTGTCTTTTTTTATTTAATGAAGTTTTCGTATTATTACCTCTTTGTCTGGTGAAATAGATAGGTCTATTGGCAATAATTTCGACGTCATTGATAACCTGCAACCATTATTTTAATAATTTCACTATATGAATTATTGGGTCTAGATTTAAGTCGCGCACTTCCAGCATTCCACGAATTTACAGGATGCGACTTATCCAGCGTATTTTAAGAAAGGCAAAAAGCGGCCTTTCACAATTTTACAAAACTCTCCCCAGTTAATTAATACATTCTCCAACAGGCACAAGTATCCAGATATTGATAAAAATAACTTTTTTCTAATCGCGTGCGCAAAGTAATTACTTTGCACACTCATTTGCGTGCGCAAAGTTGAACTTTGCGCACTGAAACTCTTTGCGCACGGAAACTCTTTGCGCACTAATGTTTGCTACGCATAATTAATGTATTTATTCCAGATTTTCAATATTCTGATGGTTTCTATGGATAAACTAATAATTCAAAAAGAAGGGGTTTTAGCTGAATTTAGCGCTTCGTGGATATCCCATATTGCTTCAAGTTTTCAGTATGGTTTACCTTGAAACCTCCACTAAAAATCCTCAAAAACTAAATTACCCATTTTGTGAATAGGAAAAGTCTGTTTCGGTAATAGGAAAAATTAAAATACTAGTTCTTTTTGGTTAAAGCCATGTCAGATTTTTTTAAATGTTTATATTTTTTTGAAGAATGCTGTGAAGAATTTGTAAATTTGAGTTTGAATTTGTATGTAACGAATTTCCCTTTTTTCTAAAAGTCTTGTATGTAAAACAATGCTCTATAGTCAATTCACAACTTCTAAGACACTCCGTAGAAAAAGTATTGTTCCTAACACTTGCGCAAAGTGTCTTTCTCGCATTCAAAGCTTATCCGAACTCCGCTTCGCGTCATTCGTCTAACTGCTTTTTCGTGCGAGAAAGTATCACTTTGCGCACTAGTTAGGAAAATAACTATTTTGATACTCTGGAGAAAGGACCCCGCAATATTTAAATGGAAATTGGTTACCTGTGATATTTGGATTCCTTCCTTCGGGTTCGGGATTTTTTCAGGCGCTATGCACTCACGATTTTGTTAAAAAATTGGCTTCAGACAAAATTTTCAAAAATTTCCGGAAATATTTCATGCACTAGTTATATTACTACTGGAAATACAATGTAAAATTGTCAAAGCTTTCAATTTTTTTATGTAGAAAAGGCTTGTGTTGCCAATATAGTTACTAAAGTTTTGACCTATGGAATTATCTTTAAAAAAAAAACAGACTTTACATATTTCCTAGAAAAAATATGACTTGTTTGAGAGCGTAAAATGTTGAAAACTTGAAAATAGACTTTGTATTAAAAATTACAGCAACAGGAGTATCGGGAAATCAAATAAAACTAATCTGATTATACTGGGTTATGTGATGTGTCAATCAGAATCTAAGAGATATAAATACTATATAAACTGTCAAATATGTCATAATCTCGAAACTCCCTCCCCATCAAATTGTGGGCCTGCGAGTGACGTCACTATCAGCAGCTTATAGTGATGACATCACCCGCAGCCCTTGTTGGAATGCTCGCGATTCAGGCTGTGCTAGTGAGTTTATTTTTTCGTCGATTTTAAATGTAGAAAAAATGATTTTCGGTCTGTTCTCATACAAGAAATTGAGTGTTCTTGATCCATGAGTATCTCAGAATTTGATGGTGGGGGAGTTAGAGGAGTATGACACAATTGACACATCACATAATCCAGCTTAATCGATTAATTATGCTTGATTATCCTCGCTAAAAATTGCCTATAGACTGTTTTCAAACAACAAGCTTTCAAAATCTGTCATACATTTTTTACCCAATTTGGCCAACACACATAAGAAAGAAAGGAGAATGTAGAAATGTGGTGCATTAGCATAAAATATTACCCAATCAATCCAATATTTCAAAACTGTGGTACAATACCGTACGCATTGATTTTCTTGTAACGAATATGCCCTAAACTGTCGTACAAATACCATACCTGTCGTACGTCTGGCAACGCTGTGTTGCAGTTCTTTTAGGTTATGCTTTATTTATGTAGGTATCGTTGCAATACTTTTGAATTAATGTTTAATGTTTTGTTGTTATTCCAGGTTTAGTATGCTAATATCGAATAAATAATAAACGATTTGAGTAAAAAAATCCTCTTTTATTTGGTTTGCAATATGTACTTAATTAGGTCTTCAAGATGTATTATGGAAGTTCTTCATGGTTCTAAGTTGGACGTCTTTAACCCTTTAACGTTCTCTGGTGTAAACCTAGTACCACCTTGTTTATTCCTTATTATAACCTGAAAATCTGGTTTTAATGCATCCTAAAAACATCGTCATTCAATATGTTAGTCTCCGACGTCAGTTAATTACAAGATTTTTCTGGATGCGGTCGCATTTTTGAAAGTGGTACACCATATATACCAGTGGGACTCGAGAAGCATCAATTATGTTGTTTTATGTACTTCAATTCATATTTTCATTAATATTTATAATCCGGAAGGGATTTTGACGAATCAAATAGCTAATTATCATCTATATATGTATACTGAATAGATATAAATTCAAAATTCTAATGCTGTACTCAGTTATTTAGTAAAAAACTATAAGTACATATTCTCAACCTGGAACTTATTTTGTGAATTTTGTGTACATTTTGAATTATTTTTCTTCTACTCCTAGTTCAAGATTCATATTTTGATACATGCTTCATATACATGTCTCCATGAAATATCAATCAACTTTTCATTCTGTTCTTTTTGCGCTAGGAAAATTTTTCCAAATTTTCTTTCGAATGTATACAATTTCAACATTATTTCCATGTTTTGTGGTATAAAAACGATAATGAACAATTTTAAATCGCACTAATTGTTATTATAATATTTTTCTGATTTGTTTTTGATTTTGTCAATCCAGTTTTCACAATATCTGATGATTAGGAAAATTTTAGGACCTTATTTAGGATCATATGGAAGTAAGATAGGGAATGTTCATTTGTTATAGAGTTTGATGTAATTTTTCTTTAGTTATTGTATATTTCGTTTTTGTTATAACTCTGTTTGAAAGCTATTGTGTTTTTTATTCTGATCCCGCAGAAATTCATTTTATTATTGCATTATTTATGAAGGTGTGATATAGGGTTTGTACCAGAGAACACTACCTACAGATTTAGTCCTAAATGGTCTCTGGTAAAATGGTTTACCGCCTAATATAGCAACGAAAAAAATAGAAAACTCGATTTCTAGTGACAAATTATCTTTTCTTGTTTCCAAAAGACTACATAACTAGCATTTTCTGAATAAAATAGTCTTAGGAAAATTTTGCCCGTTAAAGGGTTAAGACGTATTATGGAGTTGACATACGACTTGCATATTACGTCTTTAAGACGTACTTGGCTCCAAAATCGACGTCTTACAGATGTACAGTGTGTCATAACGTTACATCTTATGTACGTCTTTGGAATGTAATTGTGTTTGTTGGGAGGTGGCTGTTAGGTTGAAATCTGTCGCCGCATTTAACAAGAATCATATCACGAAAGTCAAAAAAATGTCACTTGTCCGGTCTCTTGTCTTTTGCATATTTTTGTATGGCTCTGAGACTTGGACTGTTAGGAAGGCAGATCGCCACCGCATAGACGCATTTGAAATGTGGACTTGGAGAAGAATGCTAAGAGTCCCTTATGCAGCTCATTAAACTAATGTTTCCAAACTCGGAAATACAAGATGACTACCTATCCTCCATTGTTTCAACGCGTATTCTGATGTTCTTCGGCCATATCCATAGAAGTGATAATGTGGAAAAACTTGTTGTCCAGGGTTATGCCCCGAGAGTTCGGTGTCGTGGCCGTTCTCCTAACCTACACGCAGGGGCGGATGGGGCCCCTCAAACCGGCGCGGGAAGTCGATTGGAACGGCGCAGAGAGGGGTATTTGAATAAATTAGGCGGTCAAAAGTATTTCAACCAGGTATTGTTGATTTTTATTTGAAATGAAATCATAATAAGTTTATGATTTTATTTATTTTTTTAATTTACACGAAAAGGCAAAAATACAACAAATATTCATTCTAATAAAAGAAAAAGAAAAATATGAAAATTTAATTGTTTATTTAAAAATAAACCTAATAATTTATAAACGCCCAAAAAATATTTCAAAAATGACAATTTTTAGTTAGATGATGATTCTCCGTCAGAAGAAAACTCGGAAGAAAACTTATCATCAGAGGTATCTTCTATTGTTTCCTTAGCTGTAGGTTTATATGAAAGAAATAATTCGATGGTTTCTTTCAAAAACGGTTTTGTTTTTTTTTCTTAGTAGTGGTCTTGTTCCTGTAAGTAGAGGGTCGGAATTTAAAAGTAATCTATTAAGAATATCAATATTGCACGATTCCCTGGAAAACTTTCTAGCAAAATTTTGTCTATATAAACGAAAATGCTTATTTCGTGCCTCCGCGGCTTCTTCTGAAAGTTGGCCTATTGGAAGTAAGGCAGCTTCAATGACTTCAGACCCATGAATCAAGATTTTGTGCATAGTGGGAGTCATTGGATGCCAGGGATACGAGTCAACATAAAGTTTAGCAGTATTAAATGCATACTGCTCAAACTTTGTTACGTTAATCCTATGCCCACTAGAAATTGCCTCTAGAATAACTTTAATCCTATGGATAAGATTCAAGTCAAGTTCAGTTATTTTCGCCGCAACTTCAGGGTCTTCAAAAAATCTTCGGCTGGTATTGCCGTCATTCGTGTTTCCGAAGCCCTGCTTTGGTATATCAATAAGTAATCCCAATGTTGTTCTAAAATTATCCTGAATTTCAGTTTTTCTTTGTTTTACAAGCTCTTTTTCTTTGGTGGTTTTAAGCATCCACTTTTTTACAGGCAATTTATATGCAACATGTAATAAGGTTTCAAATAACCTGATTCTAGCATGTAAAACAGATAATCCAAATGATAAAGCAGCTGGATTTGAGTTTTTTCTGTTGTTTAGATTATTGAACTCTTTGGAAGTTGCCCCACAAATATAGCATCTCATAGTAGATAAGTTATCACATGCAGCATTACAAACTTCACCATCCACCATGGTGAAAAGCATAACATGGCTTATAAAAAAAGCATTATCTTTTAAATTTATTACAGCTGGAACAAGAGAATCAATATCGGCTTGGATGTACGCAATCTCCTGTTTAGTTATATCTGAGATTTCTTTTATAAATCTGATCCTAATAGGGCGGCAATACCGAGGTGAGGAAGGAGTTGGGTTTTCCCAAACTACTTTATTATTATGTCTGGATTTTAACTGGAGAGGAACAAACGAACTTTGAAAATTTTGAAATATATTGGCGTCAGAGTCTTCAGAACTTTCAAATTTTTGTTAAAATTGGGATTGCTGTGAACCATCACAACCCCACTTGTAGATAAGTGTTAAAGATTCTCTTTCAACTGCACTTAGTATTATTAGAACCTCTTCCAAAAATAGGCACAACCTTCTAAGAGTAAGATCCAACAAATCTTGTAATTTAATTTCCGCGCATGTTTCGGTCACTCTGTAAGACTCTTTGTCAGGATAACATTTCATTTTTTCTTTTTGGATTAAACTATAGGATGGATATAATTTTCGGCTTAATTTCTTATTATTTCGTATTGCTTTCTTGTCAAGTTGGCTTCCACAAACATTGAGAGAGCTTTAAATGTTGTTAAGGGAGAAAAAGTATCTTTCTTTGTCACTGCTGTTTTATATTACTTTGCTTCATGTGGATCAGTAATGATTTCTTTTACTAACTTTGATGCAGTTCGATTTCCTTCTGCATGCAATTGCATTTGAGTCGCGTAGGTAAGTAGCTCAGCATCTGTTTTAGTAAGAACTTCCTTGGCCTTTCTTCTTTTACTTCTCTCACTCAATTCAGAAAACGGCTTTTCATGTCTTCCCATGTTTCGCAATGGTTTTGGCAAACAAAAAGATGTATCAAGCCACATAGCATTTTTTTTAAGAAAATAATTTTTCTGAAAACTTGCCTCAGTCCATTTTTTTGTCCATCTGAGAAATTATCTTAAGAAAGTAGAAAGTTTTCTAGAAAACCCAATTTTTCTGTTAAATTTGGTAAATCTTGGTCGTTCATTATATTAAATAATTGCTTTTTGGTAAATATCTTTAAGCCAGATGGTCCTAAAATTAAATAACGAAATAAAAATTAACAAGTTGGATAATTATTGTGTGAAATTGGTGATTTACTTTGAAAAAATATTTTTAATAAATCGTATATTATCGGGTCCAAATTTTCTATATTTATGTACTAGAAACTACCAGCTAAACAGTAAATAAAAAAGTTAAGGCGGGAAATGCGCGGAAGTATAACAAAAACCTAGTTTTACTCAAAAGTTAAAACACCAAATAAAGTAAAAAGCACCAAATGTTTCAATTAATTTTAGGGAAAAAACACTGAATATTTTGAAAAAATAGTATATTATGATATAAGTGTATAAGAGGGCCTTTAAAGCACGCGCGACATATTTCAAAACACGACGCGCAGTGTTTTGTAAGTCGCAAGGGCTTTAAAGGCCTCTTATACACGCATATCATACGCTATTTTATATTACAAATGCATCATAATCTCAAAAATGTTTTAAATGTGTTCATTCATTTTGATGAATAGTAATTTAAACGGCAGGTGTATATCTAGGTAATGAAGGTAGATCAAACGTTTCTATAGCAAAACTTTGAAAAGGTAGGCGCATCATAAACATCATTTTATGCACGCTGCAGCGTGCGATAATCGTTGATTATGATGCATGCGTAATATAAAATTAGATAATGTGTAGTACTTACCTGCTACATTATTATCCATAATATTGTTTTCAATAAGAATAGCCACTACGAAAGATATCGAATTGCAAACTTGTCTTGACAACTCAAACAAATAAGTATTAATGTATATCAAACATTTAGTTTATATTGTGGAATGGAAACATAAACAAAAATTACTTTAGGTGGGAAAAAAATATAAAAAAAAGTTTTTCCATATGTTATCTTAAAAATAGCATTGTTGTTTCTCAGAAAAGGTTCCATATCCACTTTTGGCCTCCTAATTTAATTAAATATCCTTCTGTGCGGCGCCGCGCCTGCCCAATAAAAAAATAATGAAAAGCACAAGCGATCGACTTCTGCGCATATCCTTCTGTTGCGTTGAAAAAAGACGACGAAATTCCTCTATTCGCCGATAGTCGGAGCCGCACCGCTCGAAGGTCTGTTCTCACAGAAATAATAAGCCAGTCACAGCGTTTTTGATTGGTGCAAATTGCCAACAATCAGTTTTCTAACTATTTTCAACCACTAAAATTAGCTCTGATCGGTTTGTGATTTCTGTGAGAACAGACTGGGACGAGATTCTCTTGTCGCCTATCTTTTTCTACTCTATTATGCATGCAAACTGGGATAGTAGAAAGAGGCAGAAGAGGCGACATACCTCAAAATTGAACATAGCAGACAATGGAACGTGCCATGAAACATTAGTAATGGTATGGGCGTTTACTAGAAAAGATGAAGAAGTTACTCTATTCGCCAAAAATATGCGCCGCGCCGCTCAAGTACAGAGACGAAACCCTCTTGTCGTCCGTCTTTTTCTACTCCATTATGCATGCTATCTCTAATAATAGAGGGATTAAACATGTTTTTTTTTGCGTCTACATAAACGTAGGTTTTGAACACATGCGCAAAAACATCAAATTCACGTTCACGTACAGTGAAGGCTCATCCTCAATCAATTTGGTAGCGAAGTGGCACTTCGGCACGCAAGCTAGGAAAATGTTGTTTAACGTTGACATCCTCAATTCAATTCCGTGCTGGCATGCACGCCGACTCTGAAGTGCAAGCTGCAAGCTTTTTCGATGTGTGCCGACTTATGTCATGCGCAGTTAGGCAATTCAATCCATCTGTCAGATAGGAAAATTCAATATGGCGTGGCGGCCAAGCAAGTTTGTTTTGAATGTGCTTTTATGCGTATTTCAAATTATTTTACTTAGAGTTTTGCTTGCAACTTTGATTTGGATTATTTAATAAAATATTTGTTGACTAGGTACCTACCTAAACTAATAAATCGGGCCGAATCTAGATATTTTTGTGTGTTTTTTGGCTCATGTGTGGCCGCCACGCCATCTTGAAAGTCACGTGGTTTGAATTGCCTAGTACGGTAAAAAATAATTTAGGTTATCCTTGCGTTCGGTATTTTGCTCAAAGAGCAGAGCGGAGCCGTAGTCACGTGACCAGCGAGCGCACAGAGCAGTTAAACGCTGTATCGGAGGGCTCGAAATTTTATTAAACAAACGTGAATGAGCCTGCACTGAGTACACTTTTTAAATAAACGAACGGAAATTCATGCTCAGAGAACTCAGATCTAAATACCGAACGCACGGTATGTGACCGTACTACACGCACAGCAGACTGAAAATTGACAGCATGGAGGATGGGTATCAATTTCTCAGCACGCGTGCCAAAGTGCCACTTCGCTACCAGATTGATTGAGGATGTAGCTTGAGAATCATTGCAATTGGCACACACCTTAAAAACATCCCCCGTAATGTGTCAAAATTTGACTTCTTTGACACACATGTAATATCAAAATCGTGTCAAATTCATAAATCAGTGGCGAACATAATGATTTTGATAAAATTTTAAAGGAAGAAAATAGTTGGGCTTAGCAATTTGGTGTTTAGTTTAATTCATGATTTTGTGTTAAGTTGGGTTCTTGATTTCTATGTTGAATTGGTATGTTACATGTTATGCTTTTGCGGGGTAATGTTGTACTGTTATATTGTTGATGAAAATGATAAAAATATTACGTACACCGCTGCACTGAATAGAGTAGAATAGAGTAGCCGCAAAAATACATTTCCTCTTACGTATTTTCTTGTTCAAACTGTGGTAGATTACGTGACTGGTACGTTCAAAAATGTACGTTAACGTCAAGGCAGAACTTCTCGTAAAGTGGTACTTGTTTAGTAATAAAAAGAGGTAGACGAACGTGAGAACACCTAAAACCGGAACATATCAAAAATAATGTAACTTGCCATGAAAGTGGCCGTTTGCACCGACCATTTTCAAGGGAGGCTTAAACTTTAAGGAACACTTCCTTAAAGTGACATTTTTACATGTAAAAATGTTATTTTAAGGTATCCTTATCGTTAAGCCTCCCTTGAAATAGTCGGTGCAAACGGCCATAGGAATGGTATGGGCGTCTACGGCATGATGGATACTTATGATATATACAGTTCCAGGAGTTGCAAAGCTGCCAAATCAATCCAAAAATCTATCTGGCTTTTTTGCTTTTTCAATAATTTTCGAACTTCCCGCGGCGTCGCCAATCGGCGCCGGAAGGACCGACGCACCGGGAAATCTCCCGGTATCCCGGTGGGCCCATCCGCCCCTGCCTACACGCTGGGTGGATGCGACAAAACAATTGCTAGATGTTAGTAGTGTTACAAGAGCGACCGAATTGACAAATAAACGCGAAAGATGACGAAATGCGGTTTTCAAAGCAGTAGTACATTTCAAGAGTTCGCAACATGTCTGAAGACATTGTAACTATAATGATGATGATCCAATAGGAATGGTGACCCCTATTAATTGTGATAAATAAATCTCATTTTAAAGAGAAATTAAAGTTCTTGTATCAGATGGGTAGCAATATCTAGTCATTAGATTGCAAATTTTCATTTCCATTCTAAAAATAATGACAAAAATTGCTTCTAATTTCTAATCAGAGGCTTACAAAATAGTTGTTATTTCCGATAAATTATTGAAAAAGTGTTTCAAACATGTTTTGCGTGTTATATATTGTAACTTATCTTGTTTTGTTGTTTGCCTCGAAGTACGTTACAAATTAAAAGTGAAATTTTTGAGGTGGGTTATTTTAATCTGCTAATTAGGCATTTTGTGACACCAAAAAATCGGCGGCATGCAGCTAATAAATTAATATTTGATAACTCTGATTGCGTTCAATTAAATTTCGAAAAACGAAAATAACAATTATTACACAATAATCAGTCTGGCCTATGTGAAATAAAATTAATAGTTGCTACTGTTTATTTTTGTTTGTACTTGTTGGTGTTTTATTTATTGTTGAATAACTTGTAATGCGACTGAAGGCGCGTTCTCAGAACCAGAACTATGTAGTGTCGCCAGCGACACTCCCCTACCACCCTACCTGTCCCTCAAAAACTAGCGCCGCCATTTTGGTTTTTTTTTTTTTTTGAGGTTAGCTTTTCCTTTTTGTTCCATAAAGTTAGTTACCTCACATAGATACGCGATATCAATATCCATTTGGACTGTTATCTGAAATAACGAAATTTTTTATTTCACTTATTAAATTCTATCTCCATCTCAAAAAAAAGCAGTTTCTTACATTCACTTAAATTAGTAAAAATGGAACAGAGAGAACAGAGCTGCCGCTGCTCACTTTTAGCACAAATTTTCAAGAAAATTCAATATTTTTAATAAATAATGATTTTGTCAATTCACACAGGTGCAGAAAAATAATTAATTTCAAAATTGGTATAAATCTAAAAAAACTCATACAAAACACAACATAAACAACAAATATGGCGTTCGTCAACGATTATTAATTCAACTCGCAGGAACTTGTCGGTGGCGATAGAGGAGTGGGGAAAACCTGTCAATTGAATGCTCGATTCTATTGATTAATCAGTTGTTGCTGGCGAGTGGCGACACTGCTATAGTTCTGAGAACGAGGCTTAAGAAACATGATCTTGAGATAGTTTCAGGTCAAGTCACTTCCAGAAATTTTGTACGCAGGATGACATGTATAGTCTGGCTAGCCAAACGGCGAACTCCA
This sequence comes from Ceutorhynchus assimilis, assembly GCA_917834065.1. Classification (NCBI taxonomy): domain Eukaryota; kingdom Metazoa; phylum Arthropoda; class Insecta; order Coleoptera; family Curculionidae; genus Ceutorhynchus; species Ceutorhynchus assimilis. The sequence continues at coordinate 14,092,973 of OU892279.1, forward strand.
AAAGAATTTGCTGCTCTGCCAAACTTGACGGAAACAATGATAAATTAGTTGGTGACATATTTTTTTTGCTGTATGGCCATGTTTAGTATTTCGAAATAGAAAAAAATCCGGCAACATTGCGAAATGATTAATGTGGAGAGGCGTGATTATTCAGAGGCATGATTCTATTGGTTAGAGTCTGAACGACAGCACGCAGTGGCGTGGTTATTGGCGAAACTAGAGAATTTTTTTCTAATAATTTTATTGATTTATTTCCTTGGTGTTTGTGGTGTCAGTTGAGGTGTCAGTGGATATTTTTAGGTTACGCCCCAGTTTTCTTCCCCCTTTCGTCTCTACCAAGTTACCACTTGCCAAACTATAGCTGTAGCTGATAAATGGTTTATTTGTTTCCAAGGGTAGTAAGATAAGCTCCAATAATTGAACACCACAAAGTTCACATTTAAAACAGCTGCCAATATATATTGTGAAAACTTGACCTAAGCTGCACAAAAAAATAATCCACCACTATCCCTCAAGACTGAGTAGTGATTCTCTCTGTATTGATGTTTATATCAATATGCACATGCCACAAAATAGTAAAAATATTAATCTTATATTATTTATATACAAAACATTAAGATTGTTCAAGAGCACACAATCCAGGATCAACAAAAATATTACACACTACAAGCATTGAAGTCAAAGTCTAACAGTTCAATAAAACCATAAAATTAATTCGAAACCAGAATATTTTAGATTTTGCTTAAAAAAGGATGTTGGTTTTTAGTATATCGATAATATTACATTTCTAGTCTTTTCAGTCCAGAGTCTGGAATTCTCCACAGCATACCCAATGGTCACAGAAATACCTCTATTGCTGTCGCAGTTGTCTTTATTTCCGTTTTTGTGAATTGTGGCTAAGAGGCTTTCCATCTAGTCTGTGGTGATATCATTGGTGGTTCCGTTTAAGTATTTCTGGAGTTCGATTTCGTATTCGACAGAATAGTTCTTCTGTGCCATATTTAATCAACTCTGTCGGAATATTACCTGGTCCAGAAGTTTCTCCTGTCTTTGAATTTATACAGACGTTTAAACCTCAGCGACATGAGTGAGTCAATATTTTTGATCATATCTTTGGTATCTTTGTAACACTTTTATTTTACGTAAGAAAAATCAATTACTAAAATGTAACCTTATTTGGATTGCGACCTTAGTTCAACAGAGTTTGTTAAAGTGTCCACGTGCCCGGTTCGTGGATTCGTGCGCCACCAATTTTTGAAACTAAATCGGAAAAGTCCTGCGATGACTGCAGGTTGAACTAAAGTACAAACCAAATTATTATGCCTGAAATTTAAGAAAATAATTGGATAAGCAAAAAGACAAAGAAAGCAGGTAATTGACAATACAACAAAATCAGTATTTATTGAATATTAAGTATTGATTTAGTACAAGTTATGGTGATTAAATAATGATTATGACAAGTATTCAGAGGCTAGTATGACGACTAGCAGGAATAAAGAACCTAAAGGCTTCCTCATAGTCAGATTTAAGAAAACTGTCTGTCGGTATTGATATGTATGAATACCTATGTAAGCAGAGAGCTATACTTAAAACTAAAATAACCAATAAGTGCGAATTAACACACACCCAGCGTCAGTGATCACTCCGCAAATAAATGGGGTCAAATGTTTACTTAAATGTGAGTAACTAAAGTTACCTAAGCCATATACGATATTTTTAAATAATTAATAAAAAAAATTACACTAAACTACTTAGCTTTATGCCGACAATTAACAATGGGTCTGGGATTTCACACTCGTACCAGATGATCTATCTCATCAATGAAAACTAGTTCGCCGAGTCTTTGCTATTTAGATACAGTGGTGGGTACTGCATACCATCAAAACATCCACTGAGTTGCGTTATCGAAAACGGTAGCATAAAACCGTACCATAAGACCCTAAAGAAAGCACCAATGAGTAAATAAATTACCCTTAAATCCCCATTGAAATTATGCCACTTGGGATATGAAATTGTACATTTCAATTCCCAAGTTTTAACCCATTTACCAAATATAATGATTTCAATTCATTAAATTAAGTTGCATTGCCAAAAAAAAATATTAAAATAAAAAAACTATAAGTCTACCAATCAATGTGGAATAGAATGGTCCCCCAATAAAACATTAAAATGGAAAATTGCAATTATAATTACCTCGTGGATTTTTGAGAGCCACAGCTCAAAGGTTGAAGGTGAAAGGAGCGTCATGGAACTCTAATTTCACCTACGCTGGCTGATCCAATTTGGAAGTTCACAATAACGAGCAACAATAAAATCAAGGCTCTAAGAGTCTAGGCTCAAGCAATTCAATCCAAGCGACGTGAATGATATTCTATTGTAAGAATAGAACTAATTAATTTACAACAATACAAATTCACAAAATGGTGGACTTACCGACTAGAAGAAATAGATAAATCCCTTAGAAAGGTGATTTGGCTGCCAAAAGGTAACAAAAACCAAAACTAGACTGGCAAAACCAAAATTGAAATTATCTGGATGACCGGATCCTAATTAAATAGAGAAAATCACTTAATTTTCTTTATGGTCAACCGGATAAAAAAACTATCAGATCAAACTTCAGGCCAAAGCCAAAGTGTTCTTGTCGCTGGACGAAATGGAAAAGACCGTTGTACGATTTTTGGGACCCTAAACCAGAAATTTCTACGCACTAACTTTTTTTATGTTACATTTTTTTTTCTATCGAATTCCACATTCCACACTTTAGGAAGGATTGAAAGATAACGACAAAGATATCGATAGTCGTCAGCGAAACCTCCAAAGGGACTCAACAAATGGAACCGACTCAATCCACACAAATCAGGAAAACACTATTCTCGTTAAAATCTATAAATAACTTCACTTATTAAATAATATTGTCCATGCCTTCTCTAACACGACACCAATTATATCGACATTTATAGAAAAACCCAACCCTACGCGATCAAAACCAAAGCACCAGCAAATTGATCGATATAGGTACTCGATAACAGGTAAATAAAAGAAATGAAATCCTCCAGTAAGAGAGAGACAGAGAGGGAGTGAAAACTAAAGGAATTAATCCTTCGAAATGAGCTGGCGCGAAAATAAAATTGAATGACAATTAACTGGACATAACCCCTTTTTATTTGAAAATCAAAACAATGTTGGCTATCGACTAATGAAATTGATAATTTATGTATATTCCTTTTAAGGACAACAAGAATAAGATAACCAGGCATTGTTCAATAAATATTCATCTGCAATGGTCAACTAAATCATTAGACAAATGATAAGGAGCAAAATCTTGTCTGGCTGTGCCTGAAATTATCTAAAAAGATGCAGAGTAAGGTAATTAATATCCAATCAATTAAGTCAGCTCTAAAATAATATTTGTGTGTTACCAGTTAAAACGCTGAATTACTCATTTAATGGGAAGAGCAAAATTAAAATGTTACATCTTCTTTTTGAAACTCTTCTCATTTTTTTTTAAGGTTAAACGCTGATAAAATTCATAATCTGGTATAGGAGACATCCTTAGATTATATAGGAAAAGTTTGTTTCGCGAGGGTTTGTACTTGCCACCAGCATTTGCCTTCCTTGTTCAACAAATAAAAATTGACTGAAACAAATCAATGACGTCAAAAATGTTCGTCGGTTCTTGAACCAGAAGTTATTCATTTTAATTTGTCAAAAAAATTGAATGTGTTATATGAATTAATCTACGACAACCCTTTTTTTCCAGTTTCAAGGTCAAGTATGAACCCTGGTGAAACGAACCTTACCTACACTTTATTTTTTCCCAAGATAGATTTTGACATTTAAAATTTTGGAACATAAACAATAACGCTTGACCCTGATTGGTCGCAAAATGAGGTGTTTCTGCAGGTTGACATCAGTTTTACAATAGCGACCAATAAGCAGTATTAGCGGCATTGTTTATGTTTCAAAGTTGACAATGCCACAATCTATCTTGGAAAAAAATAAACCATACAATACTGTAAAAACGAAACAGGAAAAGGTGCCTGTTTATTTTGCTCCAACATTGATGCACATTATAAACATCACATTGCTCCGCGTAGTAAAATAGATCCATCCTATTGTTGCGATTTCCTTTTCCAACTTCTTAAACTACTGCTTGACGTCAAAGAACGCACCCCTGTCGGCTGCAGCGTTCTTCCGCCACAACAAATATTTTGCTGCACTCATTGACAGTAATTGATAAGTAAGTCTAAGCGCTTGTTGATGTTAGGTCAAACTACATATTTGGTGATTTATGAATGACTTGTCCTGTCTCTAAGTCTCTACAGTATTCTAGGTACCTATATAGTCCTAGGAGACATCATATCTCTAGATAGTTATTTTTTTAACGTTTCTACAACTTTCCAACTATTCGTATATAGGGTTGCCAAATGCCAAGCTTTTGAAATAGAAAAGCGGGAGGTTTAAATTTTTGGGTGTCACGTCATCTGGGGTGCTTCTTCCAATGGCCTAACCCTCCTCAACATAATGTAAATGTCCATAAGGCACCCTAGATGACGCCATCAAGTTAACTTACCCCAGACTACCTATTTCCTGAATAAAAAATGCAAATGCCCGTTGAATTATTATTTTTCTTTACTCAAATGTGAAATTCTTGAAAAGCGGGAGTTAGCGGGAGTTGTTTTAGAAAGCGGGAGTTTTTGCTGCGATGTTTTACGACGGGAGGCATGACAAAAAAGCACAGGAGTCTCCCGCATAAATCGGGAGGGTTGGCAACCCTATTCGTATAGACTTTGATTCGTGCTTCTTTGGCCTCCAGTTTATGAGTCCATTTTTGTATTGATTTGATTTGACCCGATCATTCTTCTTACTTTTGTTTATTCGTTTTTGTAATCTGGTTAAGAAGGGCGTTTAAATAAAATGTCATTTACAGACCTTCAAAAAGTTCTGTTTTATTCCAAATTTAGACCACTTTTCAGTAAAATGAAGTTATGTTCATAACAATAATATATTGGTGTAGGAGTTCTCCCATTTTTGTTGCAAAACACGCAGTCTAAATAGTAAAATTATTAACAATTTTGTTGACAACAAATGTGGACAACAATATGCAAATTTATGATGTTTTTATTCCAAAACTAAACAAAATCTGCCAAAAGTGCCAAACAAGCAGGTGGTTGCTGTCATTTTCAGCAGAGACTCAAATCAAACGTGTGTTCAGCGCTTCTCTTAAAGATGTCGCTAAGTTCGGGAAGGGTAGTCACTTCGTTCAAACGCCAGTAAAAACTGTTTAACCTAGCTAAAAATGTGAAATACTATTATTTCATTTGCGTCTGATGCTCTAGAAAATTTGGATTTTGGTACTTATACAGCATAAAATAGAAAATATTTAATAAATAACAAAAAATTTATTAACAAAATAAATAATTCTGACAAATTATAGGCATTAGCTACAAAAAAACTACAAAATAAAAACATATTCATCAAAACAAAACAAAAATAGAACAGTTACAGACTTTGTATAAGAAGGTAGAAGATCATCAGCTAGGTATAAGATAAATACCTAAATAGTAGATATCTATATACTCCTTTAAACTTAAAAAGCTACATAACTATAACATGTAAAGGAGTAAATAGGAGCAATCAAAAAATATAAACTTAAATATAAATAGATATATATAAACGAAAAACACGTAAAATAAAACAGGGACAAAAGTTGAAAAAGTAAATATAGGAACTCTTAGCATTCAATAATATTAAAAATGCCATATAATAAATGCGAAATCACAGAGATCTAACAAAAAAGTAGTTAATATGACCTAGACTCAAGAAACTCTTCGACTGCATCAGACCTAAAACAAAATATTATTACCTAATAAAATATAAATATGGCACAAGGTGAAAGGCTAGTAGTGTTATATGTAAGGATACCTTCAGAAAAATATAGGAAATAATGACAAAATACTCAATATCTGAAAAATAATGGTTATTGTAGTTATTATTAATGACACTATTTCAATATGAACACCAAAATGCAACGTGTATAACGTTTGTTTCATTAATGAAGTTCATATCGAACGTGTGTCATTCAAAATTTAATCTACGATGATCCAAATAAATTTTTTTGGCCTTGAAAGAGCAAAAACTTCTCAAATTAAAATTCAAAATTTAACAGGTGCCCATACTATTCGGCGAACGCGCTTGTTAATTTAAGAATTTTGACATTTTGAAATTGGCAATATTGAAGTGAAGTCCATTTTTGTGCCATAAATTCAGTTTTATAACGTCTGTTCTCACAGAAATCACAAACCAGTCAGATAGTTTTTGATTGGTGGAAATCGCCAAGAACCAGTTTTCTGACTATTTTCAACCAATGAAATTCGCTCTGACTGATTTGTAATTTCTATGAGAACACACCTATAGTGGAATAGTTATTTACCTAAGAAGTGCGGAAAGTTATACTTTTTCGCACGCAACGGCGTTTGCACGAACGACGCGCTAGCTCAGTTCGTGTAAGCAGTAAGTGCGGAAAAGATACTTTACGCTCGTGTTAGGTACAACATTTTTCCTACGAGCGTGCGGAAATTGACACATTGTTTTTTTGTTTGTTTTTGGCTCTGCTGATAAAAGAAATTGTCAAAAATGTGATTTTTCAATTAAGTTTATTAACGCACTAATTTTAACAACAGAACAATAACAATTATTTTTATTTTAAGTAGAATTAACTATTTATGGTATACAACTCATTAAATAAGGCGATATTGGTCAGTACAAAAACCCAATAGTTATTGAAGAGGAAAAACGGTGGAGAAATTTCGAAAAGATCTAAAATTTTTGAGAAGCATGACATAAAGATAAAAATTGAAAAAAAAAAAAAATCAGTGCGTGAAAAACTTTTCTCGGGCACAGCGTGCGTGAAAAACTTTTTTCGCGCACGCCGTGCGGTAAAATCTTTTTCACGCACGCAGTCCGGGAAAGAGCTACATTCCGCACGCAAATCAGTGCGTGAAAACGCGTTTTCCGCACGCTCGTAGGAAAAATAATTATTAATATGGATGATTCTGAATCCGAAAGTGTCCCTTCGGATATCGAGACAGCATCAATGAAAAAGTTCTTCTGGTAACTAACTTTATTTTTGTATATTTTTCATTTTATAATTTGGGTGTTATTATGAATTCTCATAATCGCACTAGTGCTATTATGAAGTACCGAGTGAAGTACTTAATTATAGAGTGCATAGCGTACTGCCAGCAGGACAAAAAGTGAACATTTGAGGACCCTGTTAAAATGCCTACATTAGAATTAAGAGACCCGCTAGAAGGACTTTTAGACCTTCTAGTAAATAGAGAAAATCTTGAACTTTCAGCGCATTTTTTGATTACATTCCTATTTTTTTTTTTTTTTTTTTTTAATCAATTTATTTCAGACCTCAAATCAGTTAGTTACAAACTGGCACCGAGGCCTTAATGATAAATATTATAAACAGATAACAAAAAAATATAAATAATAACAAATAATATAATATGTATTTCAAAAATATTTCAGTCTCTGTCTTCCATAAAGTTTTTGAGATTATGCAACACTTCTTTCTCTGTTCCGATGAAAATAGCTTCTGGCATTGTATTATATGTTTGTATACTTCTATATATTGGGGAGTCTTGGGACTTTTTTGTTCTGGAATAAGTATTCCTCAGTTTACTTGTTCTCATGTCATAATTGTGAAAGTCTCTGTTTTGTTTGAGCATCACGTCAGTTTTTATCAAATTGTTCTTTATCTTATATATAAGTTTCGCCTGTTCAAACATTTTCAGATAATTCAACTTCAAGAATCGATAATCTTTATAAAGAGCTTCACTTGGGGTTTTATAACTTAGGCAAAATATTGCTTTTATTGACTTGTTTTGTAGTCTCTGAATTTTATTTAAGTCACTCACATTGGCATTTCCATAGCAAGGTAGCAAGTATCTGATATGTGGTTCAATAAAGCTGTTATATAACATATATTTTGAGTTTGTATTTAACATATAATTGCACCGTTTGATTGCTCCCACCATTGGTGCTACTTTTTCAATGATGTTATTGACATGCGCGGTCCATGTTAGTTTATCCGATATTGTTAGGCCTAAGTATTTGTATTGCTGGACTCTTTCTAGTACAACATTGTTCAATTTAATCACTTCTAACCGTTGCTGAGTAATTATCAAAGTCGCGCCATTTTAGTCGTGAAAATGATACCTATTGGAACGCGTGTGGCCGTTTTACGTGTCTGTGTGATTACCCCCCACCACATTTTTGTTCTTGTGTGGCCTTACCTTGAAAACATAAACAAAAATAAGGTCATTACCATTATGCAGAATTTCGTGCTCTATCGAATGGCACCAGAATGACGTTTCTATCTTTTACCGTTTTTGAGAAAAATAATAAAAACTTAAACAATACACTTATCAAATTTGAGGACTTATATAGGCGAGACAGGAAGATGTTTTGAATTTCAGAACATCATAATTCTTAGACTAGAATTTAGGTTTCATTATGGTAGTTCAAAATCCCAAGGTAATACAAAATCAGAACGGGCAAAAGAGCACTATATTTAAAAATTGAGATTATTGCATGAACGTATAGAATATTAATTTATGACTGTTTTCATATATTTCGTAATGGTAGATAAATCGATAGAGCGGGTCAAAATTAGTGGAAAACAACCGTGACATCAATTCCAAATGCCCATTTTAAGCAGAAACAAAAATAAAAAGAAAATCCTATTTTTGGCTCTGGAAAATTTTCAAAATCCTGACATGGTCATGATCAATTGCCCATATATTTGGTAAATTTTGAGAAAGAAATGATATACCATTGGAAAGAGCATTAAATTCTCTATAAATCCGTGTAAAAATCAGTTTGATAGCTCAAATAGTTTTTGAGCAATTGAGCCTTAAAGTTACCTTTCAGTCCAAATTTTGTCAAAAACTTCAAATTCAATTTGCTCAAAAACTAAAATCTGGGAATATTGTAAATCACAGGCCATTTAGAGCTTAATAAGAGCTACAAATACTGAAAGTTTTATGCAATTTGTTCAACGGTTACTGAGCAATTGAGGTTTGAATATTTTGAAATCAGAATTCAAAAGTACCTACGTAATACGTAAAAGGGTTTATTAGGACAAAAAGGGGAGGAATAATTGCATTTTTATTGAAAAAGGTGAATTATAGAGACCACCAGCAAAATATAATAGTAGATTATACCACGAGTCAATAATGATAGCTATTTATTCCCGAGGAATATTTACAAACTGAGCCGCGGCGAGGGAGTAACATTCCGAGGGAATAATAGCCATTATTGTGAGTAGTATACTCTACTTTATTTACGACAAATTAATTTATTTTAAATTTTCTTTCCAAAAACCCTCTTTGTTCATCCATCTCAATAAAAATACACAAGCACTACGCGTTTGACAATGACACTTTTGAGTTTGTTCAGGTATATTGTTTCCATGGTACTACTTATTTAATTTGAGAAATTTTGTGATTGGTGGGCAAGCGGGAATAATGACCATTAATCCCTGCGGGAATAATATATGGTATTATAGTGCCAAAATCACAAATATAATATTTACATTATATGTCAATCGTAAATAAAAGTAATCATTTATGTGAAAAATCCGTATTATTTCTTCAAAATGGGATATTCACAGGCTGGACTCTGAGGAATAAGCATAGGAAACCTAGTATATTTGGAATCAGGTGTGAAAGGCTAATCCACGGGGTTTTCCATTTAAAAAAGTATAACTTTGCTTCGCCAAACTTTTGTTCCACACCCTGTATACTTGTAACTAACATCATTGAACACTTTCTGATATTACCCCTACAACTTTCACATTTGACATTTCTGAATATCTCTTCAGACAGGTGTGGGTGCCAAATATAGACAATCACCTGGTACCTGGTTAGTTAAGTTAACATATAAAAAGTTACCCACCCGAATGTTAAGGTAGTCTGATGAAGTGAAAATTAAGTAAATCGCGTCTCGATTGACTATATAAATCTCTCGACAGTAATGAAACACTTCCCTACTCGGTATGTAATATACTATTTTTATTACTTTTTCCAACCATGGATAAATTCAATTTTAACCAAGTACCCATCGGCGCAATCAATTCGATTGTATAAAATTTTGATTGGGAATCGGGAATACTGATATTGAAGTTGCTGATAAGATAAATAAGTACCTATCTAAGTTATAATTGACAGGAAATTACCATTTAAAGGACATACATAAGTAGGTAAGAAAATCTGCAGAAGCACCAACTTTTCTGGTAGAGTTGCTCCATGTTTGACCCAGTGGTCGTATCGTAAAGTGGTGAGTGTTACTTATATGTCACATCTCTCATTTACGTCTACCATCTTGTTTACGACAAATAAGTAAAAATGATAAAGAAAGATTGCAGAAATTAGAAAATAAGGCAATGCGAATAGTTTTGCGTGTGCCTAGGGACACATCAATTAAAAAAATGCTTCGCTAATTAAATTGTCTGTCAATGGAACATTACTTGGAATATCAAACGACCAAACTATCATTCTCATACATAAAATGAGAAATTCTTTAGGGCCAAATTATGGACTGAGTGGTAAACGTCTGGTTGTTACCTAGCAGGTACATTCTATGCTCTAGATAATAGAAAGTATCTGCTAGTTAACAACCAGACACTTACCAGTTGGTCCATAATTTGGCCCTAAGTCATATTTGTCCTCCAAACTTGTACTTACATATATCATCATAAGAAGCTCCACAGTTATAATACATGACTGCATCATAGGGTAATTTGCATGTGATTAAAAATGAAAATAAAATGCTGCAGAAAGGGCTCTAAGTATCTATTTCATAATGGTTCAATCTTGTAGGTATAATGAATTACCTGATTAAATAAGGAAAAATTGCGTATTTTTGTTCAGAGACTATAGCTATAGGTAACTACCTATATGACTTAGAGACGCCATCATAAAATCTGTTATCCTGACTTATCCTACTATGTTAATTTAAAAAATAAAAATGTATAAAACCCACCTTCACTTATTTTTTGTTTTAATTTATTATCAAGACTTCATCCTCCATCATATCGCAATTATTTTATAGGTAGGTACTATCAAGTACTATGATAATAATAACAGTTTATTCGTTATTGAATTCGCATTCGCCTCAGTGTCAAGAGTGAGATATTAAGCTCTAGTTGTTCTCAATGATTCGAACAAGTAGAATTAATTCTCTCTAGATTTTGAATTTATTAATTTATTACACCATTTATATGTTTCACAGTTTCGCTACACAGTGCCTCCATCCTCGCAATAGTAGTATCCTATATGGATACTACTATCAATTTGACTTTACTGCCATAAATCCATCGGCCCGATTGAACCCCATTGTTCACCGCTAAAATATATGGGTTTTTATACCTACTTGAGGGTTGCCTTCATTATGGTTTTATTGCAGTCAAACATTCAAGGATACTAAAATATTATCTAGGTACCCACAGACTTTAAATATTGAAATGGGAAATAATAACAGCACAATAGGTACCTACTTAGTAGATACAGGTAAACTCTAATCTTATTACAATAGATTATTATTTAGGGGTGCACTAGCCCTGTCTCTTGTTTTCAGTTCTCTATTCATAGGTATAGAGCTTTCAGAAAGGCTATTACCAATATATATACAATGCTATTACTATTATGCCAAGTCAATGAATTTTATTGTTTATTAAGACATTCCTCAATTGTTTTTAGAATTAGATATTTCGAAAAATGGTTGAGTACCTATTGTTTAAAAGAAATCTTGAGGCGAGATTGGAAAGGTCTGTTCAAATAGTTACGTACACAATTCCTTAATTCTCAATTGTTGTTCATAATCCCTAAAAATACCAATGTTAAATAAATTCAATTTTTTACGAATAAGAATATAGTAGTCAAAAATTAATAACTAGAGAATTGAGTAAACCGGACCTAAGCAGAATTAAATAATTCATTATTAATCATAGCCAACTAGATAAGGATATCCCTATAGAATAAATTGATTAGAAGGCAATAAAATCTGCTTAGCTGTGCGTGTGATGGTCGGTTTATGATTGCTTTGTGAACAAACCTGTTTACTGGTTTATAAATAATTATTATCATTTATTCGACAATTTTTAAAACAAATTATAAACAATTTCACTTACGGTTCTGAGCCTGTAAACTGACATTTTGCACAATCACAGATGTTCCCTTGTTGTTTTTGTTCGAAACAACCTGAACCACTTGTTGAACCTTAATGTCCTCAACTTCTTCCATCGGTAATATTAATTCTTCTTCGCGATAAACCGATATTTAGCAGCTAATTTTAGAGTGAGAACTTTTTCATCACAACAAACAACATATTACACACAAGCAAAAGCCTGAAATTTTGCTTTTTCTATTTTTTTAGTATTTTAACCTCACTTTTGTCGACTAGTACCACCACTATGACAAGTGGATGTGGACTTTGTACTTGTCACATGTCCCAGATCAGATTTTGAATACTAGCCCAGACTAGACTACCTATTTATAAAGTGATTATTTTAGCCAGTGGGTTAGAAGAAGAAAAGATGGGACAAAATATTTTGTAACGCAATTGTATGTTAGTATAATATTTATTTAAACAACAAATTTTTGTTTAGAGATAATATTGCGTTCCCACGCCCTTTCCTTTGTGAAACCTTTAAGCGCCCTTTTATGGTAGGTAATTTTTGGAAAAGGGGTTTAAAAAAGGATTTGACTGTAAAAGGAAAAAAGGAGAGTCATTGATCGAATTGTTGAGCAATAAAGTCAAACTGACACCATTTTTGTTTTATTTAGAAATGCGGTCATATTTTCTGCGATTTTCACAAATCAGAACTGGGATTACCTATCGCCGCGGCCGCGCTAATTAACTATCTCGATAGGCCAACTTCGTCTTTAAAAAACATTTATTTGAGTATAATACAAAAGCACTTAAAAATACTGACTAACTCTAACAATACAATTCTAATTATTTTATAAGATTAATTATGCGGGGTCGGCATGTCGACTCAGCTTGTTTAGCTGTTTGGTGGTGACATAACTCCTAAATTCAACTATACCGTCAGGGTAGTTGAATCGGTTGATGCTTCAGGACTTCTTCTTCTTCTTGGTTTCTTTGCGGACTGAGTAGTGGAATCGGTTGAAGCTTCAGGCCTGACACTGTGCAGCATCAAATTTATCGATGACAAAGAACGTAAAGTTCGAAATGAGACATGGCAGACTCGGCGAAAGCGACGTGTAGCAAACGCAAACAAAATAAATAGACCGGTGGCCCAGCGTCAAAATACCCCCCTCATCGGGCACAAAATTTTCATTATAGGTACTCGACACACTTTATCATTCGTAAACAAAAACCGCCCGTCTGCCATCGATGGGTGGTAGCCAGCTCCCGTGACCCAGCGGCGCCGACTTTTGAAACTCCTCATGGGTGCAGGATAATAAATATTTAATAAATTTGTTTATAGGAGGAGGGGGTGGGCGAAATTTTTTTTCCGGATGCCACGCCCAAAAACGTGTATTTCATAGTGTTTCCGATTGCTAAATTCGGGCAGCACTAGAGTAACCCTCCTTCAATTTTTGTAGTCGATTTCATCCCTCCCATATGCCAGGACAGGTAGTATAAATTTTAAACAAACATTTATTATTGTATTTATTTTTATTTATACAGGGTGTCCCACGGTGGATGGCGTATTAGACGTTAAGGGAAAACTAAAAAGCGGATCATTTTGAAAATTTGGCAACCGGGATAAACGACCATAATCTACACTTTAAAAATATTTTTGTTTATGCGGTGTTGCCGCTTCTACTTTAAACCAGTGGCAACATCGCCATTTTTAAATTGAATACCCTGTATGTGATTGCATATTTGGATTCTACGTAAAATTCTGAGCAGATTTTATGTGATTTACCCTATACCTAACTTCAACTGAAAATATTGACAGTTGAAAATTCATTTGACACCAACTTTAAATTTAATCCATGATTAAAAATTCCAATTAAATTCAATCTCCGGTTAAATTCAAAGTTGGTGTCAGATGATAGTTTATGAAAATCTAAGATAGGAATGTAAAATCGGGTTTCCTCTAAAATTAACCGTTCAGGTTTTACAGCCTGTCAAAGTTGCAAAAAGTCAATTTCCAACTGTCAATATTTCCAAAACAGTTGAACGTAGGTATAGGGTATATCACATGAAATCTGCTCAGAATTTTACGTAGAATCCAAATATGCAATCACATGCAGTGTGTACGGTGTTCCATTCAGAATAGCGATGTTTGCCACTGGTTTAGAGTAGAAGCGGCAACACCGCATAAACAAAAATATTTCAAAAGTGTAGATTATGGTCGTTTATCCCAGTTGCCAAATGTTCAAATGATCCGCTTTTCAGTTTTCCATAAACACAGAATCCCATTTTAGTTGTGCATACATAAGGGATATCTCAGTTGCTATTGTAGTTAGAAGGATATGGTTTTCGCGAACGTTGGCTACCTTTCTGTCAAAAAGATGCCGTCAGCAAAATTGTCATTTCCCTTTTCCTTTTTAAGATACAAGGTGTTTTTGAAAAAGTTGCATTCTGGAACACCTCTTGTATTTTGGTTCTCTCATAAGTGATCGAAAAGGGGACAACGAGTTCTTATAGATCTTTCTACATAGATTCCAGTGGCGAAGTAAGTTTTTCTCTAGAAGTGACATTTTTTGAATAATGAACCAAACATGCGTTTTCTCAAATGAGACACCCTGTATTAATAGCTCGTTGAATAGCTCTGCTTCTGCTGATTTCAATGGTATAAAGTTTGATAGGTTGATCTCTATCCTGTTTGTTTTTGTCATAAGGAACAATGTTTCAGAAAAGGACTTTGCACCTTAAGGAAAATGAGAAAGGTCTCTTTCTAACACTGTTTTTCGTGACAAAAATAGATAAAAATTTTTTGCTCCAAAACTGTCAGAGATAAAGCTATCGAATTTTATATCATTGAAATCAGCAAAAGCAAAGCTATCCAATGAGTTTATAATATGTATGGTATCTCATTTGAAATAACGTATGTCTGGTTCATAATTTGGAAACTATCGTACTTTTAGAGAGAAACTGATGTCATATTCCTCCATAATATCATGACATTGTACCTTTTACGACCCTCGAATACTTTCCCAAATAATGTCTCGCCGTCGCCGAAAGCAATACTATTATATGACCCAGACTTTCTGTTAAAGAACCCAAAGATATTGTATGTAAATAAATTAAACATTTGTCCACCATAAACCCCAAAATTCCCAAATAATGTCTCGCCGTCGCCGAAAGAAATATTATTATATGACCCAGACTTTCTGTTAAAGAACCCAAAGATATTGTATGTAAATAAATTAAACATTTGTCCACCATAAACCCCAAAATTCCCAAATATCCTTAATGGTCATTCTTTGGGCGAACAGACTGTCATTTATTGCCAATATTTATTTAGGGTTTTCCAGTTGTAATTATGTAGGTTTTAGAAACGTTTTAGAAGGGATGTAAAGGTCGATTTGTAAGAGATCTAGTGAAGCAAGAAGACAGTCTTAAGACAGCTTCAGTCGTAGTAACACATTTTGTTAAAACTCTCTCTAAAATAAGTCTTACTTTTGCTGTAGTTCAAGTTGATTCTATATTCCATTACCTAATAAAGCTACAAGTTTCAAACCAAAAACAAAAGTAGTTTTAACCAAGGCAAAACACTGAAGGATCACAACAGATTTTGGCGCGGTCGGTACGATTCAGAAGTATCTAGCAAGATCCAGCAGGATTTGGATACAAAGATTCAAGACATACCATAGTCAGCCAAAGCTATCATCAGCGTTGACCAGTATTGGATTGAATCACAGTTGTTGTGTAACCACTAGCTTTCAAGTTTTTTGGTAAGTGATTTTTGTCTCTTAATGAGGTTACTTTTGTTTGTCTAACTCCTTTATTAATACTTATATGCCACTATGACTCCTCCTGCCGTAAACCCAGACCTACAAACAATATTATTAGAAACTTTTCAAAACATTTTTAATCAACTTCCTTCGTCAAATTCCAACCCAAATAATGGTTGGTTTTCCGTAGATTTTTTATGCAAACTAATACCTAATAGTTTTGATGGCAATCGTCTTGAATTAGGGCAATTTTTAGCGAATTGTAATAATGCCAATGTATTAGCACAGGACGATCAGAAAAATCCTCTTTTATATTTTATTTTATCTCGAATCGGTGGCAAAGCTAAAGAACAGTTAGCTACCCAAAACTTTGATAATTGGGATACCTTAAAAGACGCTTTAAAAACTTTATATCAAGACAAAAAACATTACGTTCAATTAATGGAAGAGCTAAATAATTGCAAACAAAGTCCTAACGAATCAGTGAAAGACTTTTTTCAACGTTTGGAAACAATTAACTCGCGATTGATATCTACTACTCAACAAAATTGCACAGAACGGAAGAGATTCCTGGAAAACTGAAAATGTTGAACGAAATTGCTTTAAATAGATTTATTTATCATTCGAAACCCGAAATTTCGCGAATGTTGAGATGGAAAGATTTTGATTCGATTAATTCTGCGTATAGTGCAGCTATTTCTGAAGAACGCGCTGTGGCTATGTCGCGCAGTTCAACTCAGTTTTGCAAAAATTGCAAAAACAACTCGCATTCTACAAATAATTGTTTCAAAACAAGAAATCATGATGCAAACGTAAGAACTTTGTTTACGAATAATCAGATATTTTGTCGTTACTGCAAAAAACAAGGGCATATTATTGAAGAATGTAGAAAAAGACAATATAATAATAATGCAGGAAGATCTAATAATTCGATGAATTTCCATGTTAATCGACAGCATACTAACCAATCTCATCAAAACTCTAATTCCCAAAACTCAAACTATCAATGTAATAATAGAAATCAAAACTCTAATTCCCAAAACTCAAACTATCAATGTAATAATAGAAATCCAAACTCTAACTTCCAAAACTCAAACTATCAACATAATAACAGGAATCAAAACTCTAATTCTCAAAACTTAAACCAAAACTCGAGCAATCAAATTAATAGAAGACCTTATCGAAATTCGACAAATAATAATCCAGTTTTTCGCGACTCACCTCATACGAATTCAAGGCAGAACGCGAACGTTAATTCAATTCTATACAATTCTAATGTACCAAATTATCAACCAAGTCATTCAAATTCTTTAAACTCCAACGCTCCTCCAATGACGAACACCTCACTGGAGGATCATCTCAAAACTTTAGCGGTGTTCGAGAACGACGAGAACTAACAATATTTCTTGCTGAAAATAGCTCAAGTTTCATTGAACTAGAAAGTAAATATTCAAAAAATCAAAACAAAAAACTCCGATTTTTACTTGATACTGGTGCAAGCTGCTCATTGATAAAAGCCAACAAACTCAATCCTGAGATAACTAAATTTGTTCCTTCAGAAAAAATATCTCTTCATGGACTCTGTCCTAATTCTCCAATTCAAACAGTTGGAACTACCACTATTCCTTTTAACATTAACAATCAGATTTTGAACATAAAATTCCACATACTAAATCAGGCTACAAACGTCCCTTATGACGGTCTAATTGGATTGGATTTTATTCAAGATCAAAACGCAAAAATCGATTTTAAAAAACGAACTCTATCTCTAAACTCATTGCCATTTCAAATCCCTATCGGATTAAACGCTAATCCTAACACTGGTTCTTATTTTGTTCTCAAATCTCGTACGGAAACAATAATAGAAATCAACGTTCTAAACCCGGAAATAAAAGAAGGGATCATACCAGATATGGAAATATCTAAGGGAATCTATTTATCCCGAGCATTGACTAAAGTAAATTCAAATAATAAAGCTTTTGCAACAATCTTAAACTCAAAAGTAATTGATTTTCAATTAAAACCTATTTCAATCTATTTAGAACAGATTCCTAAAGAAAGCTACTGTTATTTTGCTTCGGAACAAAGTACTGAAAATAATTTTATTAAAAATAGGAGCCAACTATTGAAACAAAATCTTAGATTAGACCATTTAAACCAAGAAGAAAAGAGCTTCATAACTAATCTTTGTGAAAATTATGAAGATATTTTCTTTCTACCTGGAGATACCCTTGGTTGTACTAACACTATTAAACATGAAATAAACATCTCTGATTCTAAGCCCATTCATACAAAAACGTACAGATATTACCCAGAAATTCATAAAACCGAAGTTAATAAACAAATCAATAAAATGTTACAACAGGGAATAATTCAACCGTCTGCATCGCCTTGGTCTGCCCCTCTATGGGTAGTACCAAAAAAAATGGACGCTTCGGGGGAACAAAAATGGCGCGTAGTGGTTGATTTTAGAAAATTGAATGAAGTTACAGTTGGTGATGCATATCCAATGCCAAATATCGAAGAAATTTTAGATCAATTAGGCCATAGTGTAGACTGTAGATTTCTTCGAAATGCGACTGTTGAGTCCGGGTTTCCCAATCAAATAAGGCACGTAACGGTTTTTACTGTTTTATTGAAGTCCTCGTTAATTCAACTATAACGACACCCCAGCGCAGCCTGCAGAAGGAAGATGAAACGGGAAGTTTTTTACCTATTTCAAAAGTGATCTTTCATCAACTGTCTACCGACATAACTGGTTTTCTGGTCATCAGGTACTCTAATTATTTTGAAGGTCAGGTTTACAATAATTACAAAATACAGCGCTGGGCAAATTCAAATAACTAAAAATAATTACTACAATTCTCGGCCTAACCTGATAAAAGATCGTCTCGATCGTGAGCTAAAATAATATTGAACAAGCATGAAACCTAATACTCATAACATAAAATGCATTAGACATAAAAGTACACTTTATCATAATAATTCATAATGGGTTCGACTAACATAACATAACATAAGCTTGATCATAAATATAAGAAATGACACTTAATCATGCATAATTCTAATAAGTGTACATAAGAATGCATAAACTCATGGATGTTCAATATTTTCCATAACTTTCAGTAAAGGCAATATAAAATACAATTCAAAAATCAAAATATCAATTAAAACAGTAAATACATAGGTTATAAATAAATAAAAATAATGTAAATATCGAGAAATTATGTCAAAATTGGGAGTTATGTCAAAATTGGGAGTAAAGTCAAAATAGGGAGTATATCAAAATCAGTGTAACCAAAATTTCATATTGTCAGGACTACAGACACCTTCAAAAGGCCTTTGTGTTATCTGAAAATTTTCAACATCAGTAATAAAATATCTGTCGTTATCTAGAACTTTCTTAATTTCATAAGGTCCTCGGTATTTTGGGATTAGCTTTTTATTTACACCTGCAGTAACATCTATATTTTTAATCATCACATAGTCTCCTAAATGATACTTAGTTGGTGGCTTATGTTTTTTATCAAAATAAGTCTTATTGTATTCTTGAACTTTCAAATTTTGAACTTGTGCTTTATCTCTAATTTCGTTCAAGTTTCGTTCACTATCTTTTTCTAACTCTAAATATTCTCTAAGCTGGTCGTTTTTATCTCTTTGATTGACTCCAAATAACAAAGTGGAAGGAGTGTTATTTATAGAGCGACTAAAGATATTATTTATTGTGTATTCAACATCAGGTAAGTATTTATTCCATTTATTCTTAAGTTCTGAGAGTTTCGACAAAATTGGTGTTAGGTCCCTATTGATACGCTCAATTTGACCGTTCGACTTGGGTGAACCTGTTGCAATTTTAATATGTAAAATATTATTGTCTTGGCAAAAATCATCAAATTCTTGAGAAGTAAAAGTTGCACCTCTATCAGAAATTATCCTAATTGGTCTACTATAATTTTGGAAATATTCTTGCAACTTTGGTATAACTTCAATGGTTTTTGTCGATTTCACATCATAAAGTTTAACAAATTTAGAAAAAGAATCAATAATTTCAAAAATAAATTTTCGATTATTAGGGGTTTTCTCCAGAGGGCCATAATGATCTACATGTATCGTTACGAAAGGTTTATTGCCCTTAGGAATGTTATGTAATATTCCTTCAGTTTTACCTGTCGAAGAATAATAGATGCATTTGATACAATTTTTAATATAGTTTTTAACTTTGGTTTTAAAATCTGGGAACCAGTTAGTAGACCCTAGAAAGATATTCACAAGTCTTATCTATACCCACATGACCTAACAAATCATGACAGTTAAAAATTACTTTGTCCTCCATAGATTTTGGAACATAAAACTTAGTTCCCTGTTGATGTTGTAATTTTTTGTAGACCAAACCATTTCTTAATTCAAAAATTTTGTTTTCAGTAATTAAAAGATCGTTTTTGATTTTAGAGATTTCAGGGTCCAAATTCTGAGAAATTGATAAATTTTGTTCAAATGTATTTTCTTCTAATATGAGAATGCTATTAGCGCGACTTAGGGCATCAACGTGTCTCATGCGTGAATTTTCTCGGTGTTCAAGGGAGTAGTCATAATTTTGTAGCGTTAATGCCCAACGATTAATGCGTCTATTAATTTCTTTTTTATTCAATGCCATTTTAACTGAATTACAGTCTGTGACTATTTTAAAATGAATCCCTTGTAAATATACACGAAAACGTTCAAGAGCATTGACAATGGCTAACAATTCAAGTTCAAAGCTATGAAATTTAGATTCAGAATCTGTTGTCCGCTTACCAAAATAGAACACTGGTCTACATAAGTTGTCTTTCTGTTTTTGTAACAGAATTGCACCATAACCAGAACTAGAAGCGTCACAATGCAATTCTGTTTCTAGGCTAGGGGAATAGACAGCTAAAATTGGAGGTTCGGTTAATTTTCTTTTCAATTTGTTAAATGCGTTCAGCTGGTTTTCAGCAAATTCAAATTTTGCATCTTTTCTTAAAAGATCATATAAAGGTTTTGCCTCAATCGAAAAAGAAGGAATAAATCTTCTAAAATAAGATGCAAGGCCCAAGAATCTTTGGACTTTTTTGGCATCATCAGGAATAGGATATTCTGTTAAAGCGCGAACATTATCAGGGTTAGGTTGAATTCCTTCACTGTTAATGAGGTACCCTAAATAAATAATTTGTGATTGCAAAAAGAAACATTTTTGGATTCGCAATTCTAAAAGATTCTTAATCATTAAGTTGAAAACTTCTGTCAAAATTTGAAAATGTTTTTCCAATGTTTCGGTAGCAACCAAAATATCATCCATGTATATCAGTATCTTATTTTCTCTCAACAAATTTTTGAAAATCATATTTATGAATCGCATAAAGACAGAAGGAGAGTTAGTAAGACCAAATGGCATGCGTACATATTCAAACTGACCTAGAGGACTAATAAAAGATGTATATTTTATAGAGTCTTCTGCCATCTTTATATGATGAAAGCCGTTTTTTAAATCAAGGACCGAAAAAAAGTTTTTATTTTTAAGCAAATCTAATAGATCATCAATTAATGGTATTGGAAAGTGATCTCTAATGGTAATTTTATTGATTTCGCGATAGTCTATGCATAAACTTAACTCATTTGTTTTCTTTTTAACCAAGACTATTGGACTACAATAAGGACTACTGCTTTCCCTAATAATTTTATTTAAAAGTTAATCATCCAAAATTTTTCGTAGTTCATTTTTCTCAAAAAAAGACAGTTTTCTCGGTCTAAAAGAAATCGGCATTTCATGTTTCAATACTATTTTCATTTCATAATTTATTTCTGGCTCATGTAATCGCTCTTTACAAAAATATTCATTAAAAAATTGTTGTTCAAAATTATAAATAATTTTTGGTTCTAAGTTTCGATTAATATTTAGAATAGGTATTGTATCTTGATCAATTTCAATAAAAAGTAATTCATTAGAATTTTCAGGCTGAAAGGGTTCTAGACAAAGTTTATTATTGTTAAGTGAAATTTTAAAATTTTGTAAGGATAAAAAGTCTCGTCCCAAAATAGCCGGAACAGTCATTGTATCGTCACTGACAACATAAAACTTAAGTGGCACTTTTAAATCATTAATTATTACAGTTTCTTCATAAAGCCCTAAAACATTTAAGCTAGATTTATTAATGCCAACATAATTTTGTTCAAAATCATAATTTAAATTGATACAGTGTGGTGGTAAATGTTTACTTTTTATCAAACTCATGGGACTACCAGTGTCAAGCATTGCATTCACAACAACCTGACAGCTGTTACCTTGATCTTGTACTTCAAATCGAACTGGGATTTCATACATACTTGATACTGACCGCATTAAGGCTTCTTCTGATATCTGGGAATTCTCTTTTGCTTGAGCTTGTGGCGAATGATTTTCAATAATACCCATCGTAGTGGTGAAATCAGCAGGCATCACTGACGGCCTCTTCTTGTTTTCAGGACAATCTTTGATTTGGTGATTTGATTTACCACAACGGAAACAGCTTCCTCTTTCTCTTTTGGGCTTGGGACACTTATGTGCAAAATGTCCTGACTCATAACAATTAAAACATCTTTTTGGTGCAGTAGAAACTGGTGTTTGCCTGGATGATGATGGATAACTGGGTACTGAATGAGTTTGAGATCTTTCTGACTGAGTAACGTTGGACATAATTCGTAATAAGTCACTCAATGTCTTAAAGTCCTGCATCCTGGCTTGAGATTGTAATGTTTCATTGAAAAATCCATCAATTATGTATTCAATTAAATCTTCTTCGGAAACTCCCACAATGTTGCCCAAAGCCACTTTCTCGTGGAAGTAAATCGGGAATTTCTCGCCTCTTTTCCATTTACGGGATTCAAATTTTTTCATTGAAGAGACTCTGTCTGCTCTAAATGAAAACATTTTCTTCATTTCTTCTTTGAGATCAGTCCAAGTCATTGTGATAAATTCAACTTTTGAATGATACCAGGTCCTTGCTTGGCCAGTCAATTTACCAACAGCAATTAATTGAATTGTTTTGTCCGGAACTTGGTAACAGTCCTGTACTGCAGCTACTCTTTGTAACCAAACTGCAACATCGCCTTGGCCAGTAAAATCAGGAAGTAAAGCACTTATTTCGGCGTTTGAAAAGGATTTATTTTCATGGTGTTTAATGGGCGGTGAGATAGGTCTTCGAGCCTGTTCATGCAATAAAATTGCTCTTACCGTTGCTTCAACCAAATCATTCACTGAAATTGGACTCTGGCTTCTGTTTTCTTGAGCCGATTCACTCATTTCGGCGTCTTCAAATTGGTCGTCCGCCATAATAAATCACTACTTTCGCAATATCCTATGGCTTGAATCCTGAATCCCACTTCTGAAAACTGTAGACTGTAGATTTCTTCGAAATGCGACTGTTGAGTCCGGGTTTCCCAATCAAATAAGGCACGTAACGGTTTTTACTGTTTTATTGAATTCCTCGTTAATTCAACTATAACGACACCCCAGCGCAGCCTGCAGAAGGAAGATGAAACGGGAAGTTTTTTACCTATTTCAAAAGTGATCTTTCATCAACTGTCTACCGACATAACTGGTTTTCTGGTCATCAGGTACTCTAATTATTTTGAAGGTCAGGTTTACAATAATTACAAAATACAGCGCTGGGCAAATTCAAATAACTAAAAATAATTACTACAATAGTAAATATTTCACCACACTCGATTTGGCTTCTGGTTTCCATCAGATTCCAATGAGAGAAGAAGATAAACCAAAAACCGCTTTCACTACACCTTTAGGTCACTGTGAATTCAATCGAATGCCTTTTGGATTAAAAAATGCTCCCGCTTGTTTTCAAAGACTAATGAATGCAGTTCTTACTGGTTTACAAGGGTCACAGTGTTTCGTTTATCTAGACGACATAGTTATTTATGGATCAGATCTAAATCAACATGTCTCACGTCTTGAAGCAGTTTTCGACAGACTCAGAAATAATAATTTAAAGTTACAACCCGACAAATGTGAATTCCTCCGTAAAGAAATCTCTTATCTCGGTCATATCATTTCTGAATCAGGAGTAAAACCAAAACCAGAAAAAACTATAGCAATAAAAAACTTTCCCATTCCTAAAAATCAAAAAACAGTAAAAAGTTTCCTAGGTTTAATTGGATATTATCGTAAATTTATCAACAATTTTGCAAAAATTGCTAAACCATTGACTAATCTTCTAAAGAAAAATGTTGCTTTTATTTGGTCTCAAGAATGTCAAGAATCTTTCGACACCTTTAAAGAAATTCTAATAAATGAACCTTTACTTCAATATCCAGATTTTTCAAGAGAATTTATTTTGACGACCGACGCTTCAGACTATGCGATTGGTGCGGTCTTAAGTCAAGGCGAGATCGGGCAGGACCTACCTATTGCATACGCAAGTCGTACGTTAAATTCTGCCGAACAAAATTATACAACTATGGAAAAAGAATTATTAGCAGTAATTTGGAGCATTAAACATTTTAGATGCTACCTATATGGTAGAAAGTTTAAAATTGTAACCGATAATAAACCAATCACTTGGCTTTTAAACTGTAAAAATCCCGGAAGTAGACTGATTAGATGGGGATTATTACTTAATGAATACGAATTTGAGATTATTCATGAACCAGGAAAGTTTAATACTAACGCAGATGCTTTATCTCGATGTCTAAATATCAACATTATTTCTAAAAATGATACCTTTGAAAATTTTATAGAATATCATTACAAAACTTTAGATATCAATCCGCAACTTGAAATAAAAAATGGAAATCTATTCGATTTTTTTCCAAACGCAGTTTATTTCTCTACTGATTTGGACGAAAGTAATCAGTTTTCAGAGTCCATAAAAAACAAATTCGATTTCAACGATAGCATAAAATCAAACTTTGAATTATATTCAACTTATAAGTTACAAAATAACAATAAAAAAATCCTATTTAATGTTCGTGAAGATTTTTCATTTTGAAAATATTTCTTATAAAGACGTTTTTTATTCACTCCGGAACTTACGTACTGAACTAATCAGAGATAATATAAAATACTTCTATTTACCTGACATAACGAAAAATTCTCCAAATTTAAAACAATCAATGTATTTTGAAATGATACACTATCTTTTCAAAGACACGAATATAAAAATATGTGTTATTAGTTCAGAAAAAATTATTATTACTTAGTTCAAAAGAGGAAATTTCCGCAATTCTAAAAGAAAATCACGATTCAAAACTAGCAGGACATTCAGGTTTTACAAGAACATATAAAAGGATAAAAGAACGTTATTACTGGCAGAACATGAAAACTGACATAAAAAAATATATAAAAAAATGTCCTTCTTGTCAAATAAACAAAACAAATTTCAAACCCAGTAAAGCTCCTATGATGATAACAACAACTAGCGAAAAGCCTTTCGAAAAACTTGCTATTGATATAGTTGGACCTCTTCCAATTACGGAAAACGGATCTAGATTTCTCCTTACGATGCAAGACGATTTAACGAAATATTCGTATGCCATTCCTATACCGAATCATGAAGCAATAACAGTATCAAATGAATTATGCAAATTTATAACTTTATTCGGTATTCCCAAAACTATTTTATCTGATCAAGGTACTGATTTTATGTCCAATTTAATAAAAGAACTCGTAAAATTATTTAAAACTAAGCATGTCACAAGCACACCCTACCACCCTGAATCTAATGGCGCTTTGGAGCGTTCACACCTTACTTTTAAAGATTATTTAAAACACTACATTAACGACAAACAAAACAACTGGGACGAATTTATACCTTTTGCAATGTTCGCTTACAATACACATACTCACTCTTCTACTAACTATACACCATATGAACTATTATTTGGATCCAAACCATTTTTGCCAAGCTCTATAACTAGCAGACCCGAATTTAAATATTCATATGACGATTACATAGGCAACCTAAAACTCAAACTTAACATAACTCAAGAACAGGCACGTAACAACATCTTGAAATCAAAAGAAAAATCGAAGACTTATTACGATAACAAAATAAAAAAAAATCATTATAAAATAGGAGATATGGTTTACATTGTAAATAAACATATTTCCCCTGGTCTAAATAAAAAACTGAGTCCTAACTTTAAAGGCCCATATAAAGTCACTAAAGTTTTCAATAACAATAATATTCAACTACAAATAGGAAAAAAAATTATTACGTATCATACTAATATGATAAAACCTTTTGTTTCAGATCAAAGCAACAATGATTAATAACGCTAATCTACTGTTCCTACTTGTACTAACTTCCATTTCCGTTTGTGTTAGAGGCGATAATTATCACATTACTAATCTCCACGATCATGCCGGTCTTTATTATAATAATCTTGGCCAAGTTAAACTTTCAAATTCTAAATTTGTCCTATTTACTCATCTTAATGTAACTGGATATGAAAAGAAAATAAAATTTATTTCTGGAATATTGAAAAAGTCATTCGATCTATGTTATAGTAATGAAATTGTTGAATCTGAAAATTTTCTATGCAAAGATACTATAAAACTCGTCCAATCTCGGTTTAATAAATTGCTCGGAAAATCTGAAGTTGTCAGCGAAATAATCGGTACTAATACGAAAAAGACTAAAAGAGGAATTTTTGATGGTGCTTCTTACGCATTCAATTGGCTATTTGGCATGCCTGATGCCGATGATGCTAAATTTTATGACAAATCGATAAAAACTCTAATTCAAAGTAATAGAAATACACAACTTTTGATGAAACAACAAATTGGCATAATTTCTAGTACGATATCTAATTTTAATTCTAGTATACGAAATTTTAAATCTAATCAAGAAACTCTAAACTCTAATATTAAAATTTTCAACTCCTTCTCAGCAGATACCGATAAACTTATTCACGTAAACAAACTGAAACTTATCATCAGTTCACATATTGCCTTACTCACACAAATATTAGAAGATCTGAACGAAGAATATGATTTATTAATCTCAGCTATAACAATGGCCAGACATAATATCCTACATCCGAAAGTTATAACACCAAAACAATTATTAAATGTACTTTCGGAAATCAAATTGAACAACGGACTTCAATTACCGTTCCCAATATCTTATTCAACTATTTACAAATATTTTGAGATCAGTAAACTAAAAGTTTTTCATTCTGATAACATAATTATTTTTGCAATTGAAATTCCATTGACTGACGAAATGACCTACAATCTGTTCAAATTATTGCCACTTCCAACACCTCATAATTTTTCTGATATTCATTCCTATATCCTACCTGATTTTCCTTACCTTCTGATAAGTATTAGTAAGGTTAGTTATGTGCAAATGAAAGACCTTACCAAGTGTACAAGAATCACAGAAGAGGAATTCATCTGCCAAAACACTCAAGCTACAAGGATTCAAGAACCTCCTAAGTGCGAAGTCGCATTGTTTACATCATTTTCTACCAAAATCCCGGCTGACTGTCATACCGTTACTTCCAAAGCAGACTTCGAGATATGACATCCACTGAGCGACAACTCTTGGCTTTTCGTACTATCGACGCCCTTACAGCTTACTCTGGCTCGTGATAATTTTCCAATCGAAGATATAGAAATTGCATCAACAGGGCTGTTAAGTTTGGAACCCAAATGCAGAGGCTATACTCAAAATATTATCTTGGAAAGCTCAGGAATCATTACACGGAATATTTCAAAACAAATTTCAGATATCAATATTGCACTTGACGATTGCTGCTATGCCAAAGAAGCCAGATTCAACAACACACCAATCACACTACAACCAATAAGACTTTCCAATATCAAATTGGACGATTTACAGTTTGCGAATCACAAACTTGGACAACTGGACCAATTGCTGGATGAAGAATTGAAGAAGCCATTTATTATTCAACACTCTCATTGGTTCATTATCATTATTTCTTTTATCGCGTCAGTTGTTCTTTTGGTAATAGTGTACAATTTTCTTAAGTGGTGCGGATTAATATCATGCATTAAAAGTATGTTTTCTTGTACTAAAAGCCCAAAGCACATATCGGATTCCTGCTGTATTAAGCTTTTCAATACAAATATAAATACCACTCCAGGGACAAGTCAAAACATATCAAGAATTCTAGAAGAAGAAGCCAGAACAAAAATGGGCGAAGGGATTGAACTAAATAACCTTCTAAGTTCCAATGAAGCAACCACATCCACTACGAATTCCATGTCCATGCGAAGATCAGTCACCCCAAGACCGTCCATAAAAATGTCTTAGTAAAAGATATGTTTGTATATTCTTAGGTATAAGTTAGTTTACATTTTTTTTTTCTCTTTCCTTTTTATTCCTACCTTTATATTAAGTTAAGCTTCATATTATTTTACGTTAGTTTTTTATAATTGTATTTCTTAAAGGATTTGTTTTGAAGAAATTTCTTTATGAAAATTTCTTTTTTTTTTCAAGGGGGGAAGTGTCATATTCCTCCATAATATCATGACATTGTACCCTTTACGACCCTCGAATACTTTCCCAAATAATGTCTCGCCGTCGCCGAAAGCAATACTATTATATGACCCAGACTTTCTGTTAAAGAACCCAAAGATATTGTATGTAAATAAATTAAACATTTGTCCACCATAAACCCCAAAATTCCCAAATAATGTCTCGCCGTCGCCGAAAGCAATATTATTATATGACCCAGACTTTCTGTTAAAGAACCCAAAGATATTGTATGTAAATAAATTAAACATTTGTCCACCATAAACCCCAAAATTCCCAAATATCCTTAATGGTCATTCTTTGGGCGAACAGACTGTCATTTATTGCCAATATTTATTTAGGGTTTTCCAGTTGTAATTATGTAGGTTTTAGAAACGTTTTAGAAGGGATGTAAAGGTCGATTTGTAAGAGATCTAGTGAAGCAAGAAGACAGTCTTAAGACAGCTTCAGTCGTAGTAACACATTTTGTTGAAACTCTCTCTAAAATAAGTCTTACTTTTGCTGTAGTTCAATTTCATTCTATATTCCATTACCTAATAAAGCTACAAGTTTCAAACCAAAAACAAAAGTAGTTTTAACCAAGACAAAACACTGAAGGATCACAACACTGACAACGCTTCTGGAATCTACGTAAAAATATCTATAGGAACCCGTTGTCACGTTTTCGATCACTTATGAGAAAGCTGAGATACAAGGGGTGTTCCAAAATGCAACATTTTTAAAAACACCTTGTATATCTGAAGAACGAAAAGGGCGAAGACAATTTTGTTGACGGTATCCTTCGTTTGACAGAAAAGTAGCTAACGTTTCCGAAACCCCCAGCGAAAAAGGCATCCTTCTAATTCCAATAGCAACTGAGATAGAGATATCCCTTATGTACAGGGTGGCCCGTTTAAGAGGGGCCTATACCTTATCTCGAAATCTACAAGGGCTGCAAAAAAAAATTAAATGCAAAAGTTGTTTCTAATAAAATTATCTACATTTTTTTTTCATTGTTTTTGTTCTTACTCGACTATATACAGGGTGGAGAGATTAAATTTAATTTTTTTTCATGGAACACCCTATATTGTAATATACTTTCACATAGCTCTTTGAAAGACAAATCCAACGACATACTGGACATGTGTCTGTGATAAACTGTTTCAAACTTATTAGCGATTATCTTCAGGATTTGGGGTAATTTTGAACAGGCATTGCTACATTACTCATAAACTTTTTTTTTTAAATTTGCATAATATTTTTTATTAAATAATGCTCTCTCTTAGTCTATATTGAAATTTGGAATACTTGTTTAAAAAACGCGATGTTGCCACGTTCCGCAAAATGTTACGCTTTTCAATTTTTTTAAATGGGACTTTGGGAATTTTCGAATTTTTGGATAGCCCTTTAAAATACAAATTCAACAATATACTGGTCATGAGTCTGTGATGCACCGTTTCGGCCTGATTGGCAATTATCTTCAGTTCTAGCACAATATTTCATGTCATCTCTGTTGAATAAAAAACAATGTCTAATTTTGCATTAGATAAGGTGAACTAGTGCTTTTTATTATTATTATTATTTGTTCAAAAAGTAGTCAAAGTTTCTACCCATTGTTAAAATAGAAAAGGCGAGAAACTTATAAAAACAAAAAATTAAACGTGACGTCTTTTCTATTTTAATAATGGGGAGAAACTTCAACTTTTTGAATGAATAATAATAATAAAAATAATAATAAAAATAATAATAAAGAGCACTATTTCAACTTATCTACTGAAAAATGAGAAATTTTTTTTAGTCAACAGGGATGACATAAAATATTGTGCTAGAACTGGAGATAATCGCCGATCAGGCCGAAACGGTGCATCACAGCCTCATTTCCAGTATATCGTTGAATTTGTATTTTAAAGGGCTATCCAAAAATTCGAAAATTTACAGGAGGTCCCATTTAAAAAAATTGAAAAGCGTAACATTTTGCTAAACGTGGCAACACCGCGTTTTTTAAACAAATATTCCAAATTTCAATATAGTTTAAAGAAGAGGATTATTTTACAAAAAATATCATGCAATTTTTTTTTTTAAAAGTTTAGTAACTTAGCAATGCCTGTTTAAAATCGGGTCTTTCACTATAATTTGAATACGTAATTTGAGTATAAAATCCCAAAGGAGGGGCTATTTTAGGCATATATACCAAAAAAAAAAGTTCTACAAGGTTAAATAAGTTTTTTACAGGCATTTCAAATTGGCTAAATTCAAATTAAATTAAAACGCGCCGATTTGCTGACGTCACATAAATATTTTTCATTTCGCTTGTTGTTACAAAGGAACTTACCGCCTCGGCTGTGTACCCTGTAGTAAAAGCAGGTAAAGGTTCGAATGCGCTGTTGTCGGTGGTGACTAGATGTAGTGCAACGTAAAAAAATAAAATAAAACTAAACATAAAAAATTGTATTAAATTGTGTTTAAACATAATTTCAATAAAAAAGTTATAAAATCTTGAATCCATAAGTGATTAATTTAACTACTTTTCATGATATTTTGCGAACATTTCAGAATTAAATCTATTACAAATTTTCAATGTCGACAATTAGTGGCAACACGGTCAAATTGCTTGCTGCGACGTCATAGAAATAAATTCTGGGTTTTTATTTGGAGGTAATTCTTTTTTTTCTGTTTTCTCAAGAAGGACTATGAATTTTTCAAAAGTAAAAATACAGAAAATTCTGTCTTTAGTTGCTTTATCCAAATATGCCAATTTCAAAAATTAGTGAAAGAGCCCATTACCCCAAATCCTGAAGATAATCGCTAATAAGTTCGAAACGGTTTATCACAGACACATGTCCAGTATATCGTTAGATTTGTCTTTTAAAGGGCTATGTGAAAGTGTTTTAAAATATAGGGTGTTCCATTTAAAAAAAAGAAATTTCATCTCTACACCCTGTATATAGTAGAGTAACAACAAAAACAATGCAAAAAAAATGTAGATAATTTTATCAGAAAGAACTTTTGTATTTAATTTTTTTTTGCAGCCCTTGTAGATTCCGAGGTAAGGTATAGGCCCCTCTTAAACGGGCCACCCTGTACAACCAAAGTGGGACACTCTGTAGAGTCGAAGAAATAGGTACAAGTAGAAGAAAAACAAAATTAGAAAGTAAGTAAAAATTAAGCCAAACACCAAGTACTTATAGCTGAACCACCGTTGGAATGACCATTAAACACACTTGTATTTCCGCATTCCCCACGAGAGCGCTCATGGGTGCACCTGCCCCGATGCCCCCATGTAGTCGGCGCCAGTGCCGTGACCGCCCCCCAAATAAGGGAATTTTGATCAAAAACCCCACTTACGAGTACACAAATGAAATTTTCTGGGCATGTAGAGAATTATATTAAAAACCTAAAAACACGTGGCAGACGCCTTCCAGTGGTAGCCTCTCCAAAGAACGACCTCAAAAAAAAATATATGACGTAAAACTTCCCTTACGAGTACTTATATTCAAAAATTTTGTAGGCTTAAACACAGTCAGATTGGTGTGCAAACGCCTTCAAGTGGTAGCCTGTCCAAGACAAAATTACGCTGAAGCGTTTCTTATTATAATAATAATAATAATAATATAACGTTTATTAAACAAAATAGTTACAAATAGCTAGATATATGAACAAATTAGAATAAACGTGAAAAAATGTATCACTGAAGCACACTTGTGCTTGTGTGTGATAGTGTGTCATAGCCGGGAATATGTCTAAATTCGGTTTTTCAAAGTCTTAATAGGGTATACAAGTTACAGCAAGGGTTTAAGTCGATTTCGAGTATTTTTTATTTATTTTTTTTTTATTATAATTTTTTTTTTTTTATTGAAAGCTTTATTTGAAACAAAAAGCGTTTATCTTATGTATTTCAGGTCAATTAAATTATTAAAAGCCTGTCTACCTTTCAAAAATATCCAGTTTTTAGCTTTTACCTTAAAAGATTTGCAGCTTTCTATTAATTTTATGTCATTTGGAAGCATATTATACAATCTTGACGAATAATACTTTAGACTTCTCTGGCCATGAGTTTTATGGGATATTGTCGGATATGCTAAGGCGTGGCGTCTTGTAGAGGCATTTTGGCCAATGTTGAAAGTAATTTTTTCTTTCTTGATATTTTTAAGAATCTCCAGACAGTAGAGCTGACGCAAATCTAGTGTTTTACTTTCAGAGAATAGATCGTTTGTTGGATATGTTCTATCTTTGCCAAAAATAATCTTAATAAACCATTTCTGTATTGTATTAAGTTTCCGCAAATGAACTTCGGAAACACCTCCCCAGCCAAGAATACCGTATGTCAAATGACTTTGCACCAGAGACATACATACATATATAAGATTCTCATTTGCTCAGTACTTAAAAAGTCTCTGAGGTACGAGAATCTTGAAAGAAGCCCTCTTATTTTTTGAACAAGTTCATTAATATGTAGGTCCCATCTAAGCGAGTTATCCATTTTGATACCAAGGTATTTGAAAGATGTTGTTTCTGGGATTTCATAGTTTGCAATTTTTATGTTTCCGAGTTTTGGAAGAAAATTTTTGTATGTTGAAAATGGCATGTATTTGGTTTTTTGTACATTCAACGTTAACTTATTATATTGATACCAGTTTTTTAATTCCACAAAATCATCCTCAATCGGAACTTTCAAAAGTTGCCAAGATTTTGCTTTACAAAATAAGACTGTGTCATCTGCGAAACTAATAAGGGTTCCTTTCAATTTAAGGCCTAGCATGTCATTTATATAGATGGTGAAAAGTAGAGGACCCAGAACAGTTCCCTGTGGCACACCAAATTTGATGTATCTTTCGTCACTCAGAGTTCCATCAATATTTACCCGCTGTTTTCTATTAGTTAAGTAGCTATTCATCAAATCAAACATTTTACCCCGTCCGTAGTCCACAGTTTTTGAGTTTTTTCAAGAGCGTATCATGGCAAACAGTATCAAATGCTTTGGAAAGATCCACGAACAGGCACGAGCAAGCTTCACTATTATCTAGTGCATCAGATATATGTGATGTCAAGAATTGAATTGCATCCTGTGTGGATCTTCCTTCCCTGAATCCAAACTGCAAATCCGATAAAATTTTAAATTTAGTCAAAAAGCTAACCATTCTCTTCTTGATCAATTGTTCCATGACCTTTGAGAAAATTGACAAAAGAGAAATAGGCCTATAATTCGAAACCATTTGTTTATCGCCACTCTTATATAGTGGTTTAATAATACCAATCTTAAGGCAATCAGGGAAACAACCTGTATCAAATGATTTATTAATTATAGATGTTAGAATGGGTGAAATTTCTGTCGATATTTGTTTTAAACATTCACCTCTTATATTGTCCCATCCAGGGGACTTTTTTATTTTTAGATTCATTATGGTTTTATTTACTTCAAAAATAGAAACGTCTCTTAGAAGCATCGAATTTTGCAAACATGGGATATTACTTTTGTAGTTCGGAATTTGTTTAATTTTTGCTGCAAGATTTCCCCCTAGGTCGCTGTAGAAGTTATTAAATTCATTTGAAATATCATGTTTTTCAGTGTAGGTATTCCCACTGGGACTTTTAATTTGGCCTATTTTAGTTCTTGGTTTAGTCTTAGTACAGATTTGATTTATACAGTCCCAAAGGTTAGATTTTGATGTTGCATTGAGATTTACTTGCGTTTGAAAATATTGTTTTTTGCTAGTTTTAATTTGAGTTCTTAATTTGTTTTTGCATGCATTATATCTATTTTTTAGGTTTAGGTCATTTGGGTCTTTAATGAGTTCCGTATATAATTTGTTCTTTTCTTGACTAATTTGTTGTAGATTAGAATTCATCCATTCTTTTCGAAAGCAATTTTTATTTTGTTGTATGAATAAAGACATTAAATAAAACTACAACATAAGAGGAACCAAAACACAGATTATGTATTATTCAATAGAACTTCGCAAGACCAAGACCAAGACCAAGACTGGCCAGTCTTGGTCTTGGTCTTGAAAAATAAATGCGGTCTTGGTATTGGTCTTGGTCTTGATAGTCTTGGTCTTGGTCTTGATAGTCTTGAAAAAAATTTATACCAATATATGGACCTCGCACATTTCTTATGGAAAATGGCTTTCGGCTAAATTTTCTGAAAATTTGAGATAATGTAGTTCTCGATGTCCTGATTAAAAGTTCTCATGGGCACAACTCAATCCTATGATCAGTTTTTGAGTTATGGGTTGTCAAAATTGGCTTTTTTAAACTTCGAGATATTGATTTTTTTTTCCACATTTTTGTTTATATTTCCTGTGTGTGTAGTATAAAAGTTCCTACACGTCTTACACAAAATGGTGGCGGCAAAGAAATGTCAATTTGGAAAAAGTCGCAAATAACTAAATTCGATCAATTGTGTAGAATACAAAAACGAACGGCTAGATTTTGCCCCATTTTCAATATGTTGTTATCAAAAGTATACTTAAGAATACCTACTATAGTTTTGGATCCAAAATGTTATACCATGTGTTCATTTTGTGCCAGGGCCCCGGTGTAGATTGTAAATGCCGACTGCAAGCGGGTTTCAAGTTCAAATGCTGATTCAATGGGCATTATTCATTCTTTTAAGTTTACCGTAGGAATGGAGTTCACTAAAATTGATAATATTGACTAAGCGTACAAAACATAGAATAGTCTCACATTTTTCAAAACTGTACAAATAACTATTTTCAAATATAGCGTAAGAAAAGAGTGCCATCAAACTTATGCCTATACTTAAAA
Source organism: Ceutorhynchus assimilis (assembly GCA_917834065.1). Classification (NCBI taxonomy): domain Eukaryota; kingdom Metazoa; phylum Arthropoda; class Insecta; order Coleoptera; family Curculionidae; genus Ceutorhynchus; species Ceutorhynchus assimilis. Next base: position 14,128,179 of record OU892279.1, read on the forward strand.
CTAATAATGTTCTTCATTGCATAACTTTAGACAATGAATTGATGCTACTATGAGGTAAAACGTTGAAAAAAATTTAAACATTGACTTCAAATGACCATTTCTTGCTTCAACTATCCATCTTGTTTTTGTAACTAGACGGGACTCATTGGCCTCTTCGGTGGTAAGTTGTTGTAGTCCTCTTGGTAACAAAGGAGGTATTCTGTGGTCTATTCCTAGTTCATTTAAAAGTGGAATCACGTCCCTGTAGCCCCTATCGACAACAAACATATCACCATTTTGAAACCAAGCTCTCAAACCAGCTATATCCCGTTCAAACTCTCTACTTAAAATAGCAGCATCGTTATTTTGGCTGTCAAAAAAATATGGTCCCTGAATATCTAAAATATAACCATCTGGTGCAACTATTAGAGTAGGTTTCAATAAATGTTTGCCTTTGTGCACACAGTAAGACTGGCGAAGTACCCTAAAGTTACTGCTCTTTTCTATGGGGCTATAAGTTCCATCTACATAAGCAATTGCTATTGGTATTTCTGGATTAGGATTGTAAAGTTGATTGGAGAAGTCTGTTACATGTCTGTTGATATATTCTTGTCTACCAATAGCCTCAAATCCTATATTTTGGGGCACAAAATGTTCGGAGAGACTTTGTCGCACTATTGAAATCGCCATACTTGCATTCTGTCTACTTTTGTATTTGAACAAAACACACAAAAACTCATCCGATAAACAATGGCGCAGTTTACATAAAAAGGATAGCAAGTTCTTTTTGCTTTTTGACCTCTCTCTTCAAAAAACATGCATTGGTATTTACTTTTTTTTAGGAGCTTGAATTCACTGAGTAAACTTACATCAACTTACCTTTCTGCTAGATTTTCAGTACGAACAGGATGACAAAATGTATATAAATCGGTAAAATGTTCTTTACTTAAACCAACAACACTCCCGAATTCCTCTTCGTTGAGGTCTTTCTCAAAGCATTGCCATTTGTTAACGCCTCTTGCAATTGAGCGAATTTCTTGCAAAAAAATCACCAGTTCCGGTCCCGGAACTACGCATATGGCTGATTGATAAATTGCAGGGCAGGAAGCTGAAATGACAAAAGTAGACCATCTTCATCTAAATGATGATTGCAGCTTCTAGTACCGGTTGGGATAAAGATATCCTGATGAATAAAAACATCTACTCTACATTGTAGAGATAATCTGTGAACGTTATCCATTGAATTGCAAATAAGGCAGGTTTGCCTTGAAGTTTGTTTCAAAACATTTAGTCACATACTGGCAGGATTATTTTCAATATTCTGAATTTCACGCAAAATTGAACGATGGCAGTTTAAACAAAGTCTTGATTCGGCATTAACTTGCTCCTCGGCTAAACCATCTATATTTGCTTTTCGACCAATCGCTATTTGTTGTTTCAGTTCATTTTCTGCACCATACAATAAAGCCATTTGCCGTCTATTGAAGTATCTATTGCAAGTATAACATGCCACATTATTTAGCCTAAATACCATTTTAAATATCAATTCTCGCTTTAACAAACGTACAATATTAAACTTTGTTCACCACTGCGAATAACTGCATTGCTTTTCACATGTCAAAAAAATTACGAAATGCGCCTTTGTTTTGTTGTCATGGATAATGCCGCAAAGTCTACTTGGCGCATCAATAAAAGTAAGCTGAGGAAGAGTTTACGCTTCTTCATAAAACTGACCCCAGTTTTACTGTTTTTTTAGTTCTACTTCAAGTAAATGTGTGAAAAAGTAAAACACATAGTTCCGATATTTTTTATCAAAAGTAGTTTAGTATATTAAAAGCTATGAAATCCCCCTTTATATTTGAGAAGCAAAATGTATGTTCAATGAATTACTTTTGATAAACCAACAATATTTTCTCTCGAGTAGTGAGTAGTATAATAGAAATAGTATCTCGCGAGTAGAACTCCTAGTCCTGAAATCAGGTATTCTAACAAGAAGACAACCGGGTGAGGCACCAAGAACTCGCTATCCATCTACTGCCTCATACTAGATAGTATTGGATGCCAAACTTCGGAAGGTACTTGAAATCTTTAGATTGTAGCCTACAACACAACCAGCAGTTTTCCCAATACTTTACCATATTATGATTCTCGATTAATTGCCCAAAGTGAGGCAATGAAAAAAATTATTAGGTTTATTAGTTTAAGTAGATAGGCATAAGTCTGATGGGATGGCACTCTTTATTCCTACGCTATATCTGTGAGAATGGTTATTTAAATAGTTTTAAAAAAGGTCACACACTCGTCATTCATCAGACTATTTTATATTTTGTACACTATGGCCGTTTACACCGACCATTCTAAAATGGTCGGTGCAAACGCCCATTAGTCAACAATATCAATTTTAGTGAACTCTATTCCTACGGTAAACTTAAAACAATGAATAATGCTCATTGAAACAGCATTTGAACTTCAAACCAACTTGCAGTCGGCATTTACCATCTACACCGGGGCCCAGGCACAAAATGAACACCTGGTATAACATTTTGGATCCAAAACTATAGTAGGTATTCTTAAGTATACTTTTGATAACATATTGAAAATAGGGCAAAATCTAGCCGTTCATTTTTGTATTCTACACAGTTGATCGAATTTAGTTATATGCGACTCTTTTTAAATTGACATTTCTTTGCACCACCATTTTGTGTAAGACGCTGTAGGAACTTTTATACCACATTTTAAGAAGACACCAAAACGCCTAAAACTTAGAGTAGAAACTTTTAATTTAAATGTGCTAATGGAGGAAATATAAACAAATATGTTGAGAAAAAATCAATATCTCGAAGTTTAAAAAAGCCAATTTTGACAACTCATAACTCAAAAACTGATCATAGGATTGAGTTGTTCCCATGAGAACTTTTAATCAGGACATCGAGAACTACATTATCTCAAATTTTCAGAAAATTTAGCCGAAAGCCATTTTCCATAAGAAATGTGCGAGGTCCTTTCTAATATATACATAACATCCAACGGCAGAGCAGAGATGATGGTTTAGGACTGAAAAAATTATGCCGACGTTTCGACCATGCAATTGGTCTTCTTCACAGGCTATTTTTACCACCAAGAGCGTTTCATGTCAAAAAATACCGCATGAAGAATTCCACAACACAGAGGAACAAACAAGCATCCATTCTTAAATTATAAATTTTATTAACAGAATCGGAAAGTTGACAAACACATCATAGAATTGTCATTCTGTACAGAGGAAAAAAAAAAATTCTTTTTGAACCATAGATTTAACCTAACTTACCTACCTGAGCATTCAGGCCAGAGAAAGATTTTCGAGAACCCTCACATAGTCACATACATCATTTGAATTTTATTGGCCCATTCACAATAATTAGATTTGCGTTAATTTGGGTGAGATGTGGGGTTTGTGTTAGTTTGGGTCAGTTAGTTAAGAATTATCTTTAGAAATTCCAATACTTAGATATTGTATTATGTAGGGATTGGAAAATATCGATGTATTCTGTGTAAATGAATGTTACCTACCTACACTATATTGTATGTATGTATTTTTAAAACCTATAATACCTTCTCGTGAATTTCAAAAAATAATAAACTTGATGAATTGATTTAACTAAAAGACATTAAGAGAAGATATAGGAATTTGCATATTTTTATAAATATTGAGTCGATTTTTCTTTTCAAGACGAAGACCAAGACGAGAGTCTTGAGATAGAGTCTTGGTCTTGGTCTTGGTCTTGGTCTTGAACGTCAAGTCTTGGTCTTGGTCTTGAGAAGATTTATCAGGTCTTGGTCTCGGTCTTGGTCTTGGCCTTGCTACCAAGACCAAGACTAGTCTTGTGGTCTCGCGAAGCCCTATTCAAGAGTACTTAGCTTTATTAATGATAAATAGGAGTTACAGATTATATAGGAACACGGTAGATTAATGACTCTCTCAGACCTAACATCACTAGAGAGTCATTACGGGGGGAAGTCGATAATTTGTTGGAAAATTCGTGAAAAATTAATGATGCTTTGTACGGATTTTTTGAAGTTTGAGGATGATAGAGCTGACCCTTAAGCACAGTCAAGAATAGTTTTTGCAGTCAAGTTAGGTAAGACTGGTAAGAGTAAAGTGGATGAACATCGTTTGCACTTCTATTTTGATAAATGTTTCATTTTGTCAGCATCGCTCAATGAAGTTGCAAAAACGACACTGCGGTGAGTTCAAGTAATATGTAAAGTATTAGTTTGCTCTTTGTCGAATTAGACGTTACAAAGAAAGAAGAAACGATTCATTCTGAACTATTCCCTGAATAAGAATATGACGCAAGCCTGTAACAAACTTGTTTCTTATTGGACGCTCACCTGCAGCCTACAAGCGACGGGCGCAGTCCAGGTAATAGGGGATCGGACTATTTAAGGGATTTGTTATTTAGAAAGAATAAAAACTATTTTTGTGAAACTGCACTTTTTACAGTGCTTACACGCTTCGAGATTTTGTAAAAAATGTCTTCACAATTTTTTATTTTATTTCTTTGAAAAATCTGGAAAAAAATTCTAGTTTCGATGAAAGAAGAAAAGGGCTGCAAACTAACAAAATCCCAAATCGGTTTATTTGTTCAAGATTGACAATGATTCAAGGTTGCACCTAAAGTTAGGTCAGTCACATTCCATGACACTGAAAACTAATTTCAAAAAAACTATTTATGCGTGAAGCTAAGAGAATTTTAGGAATTTGGAGGGATAGATTTATAAAGTTTATGAAATATCGATCAGGCCCTTCAACTGATGGGCAAACAAAAAAAATATCAGAGAGGGGAAAAACGTATGCTTTAAGCGACCTTTTTAGTCCCTGTAGTGACTTTCCCAGACCTAAATTGACTAGAGAAAGTATTCTCGGATGTGATTAAAGGTCAATTTTTTCTTTCTGAAATGACAAAAAATCCCTACAAAGCATTATTAATTTTTCAAGAATTTTCAAACAAATTATCGACTTCCCCCCGTAGTGACTCTCCCACACCTAACTTTACTGAAAAAACTATTCTTGGCTGTGTTTTAGGGTCAACTCTATCATCCACAAGCTTCAAAAAATCCCTACAAAGCATCATTAATTTTTCACGAATTTTCCAACAAATTATCGACTTCCCTCCGTAATGACTGTCTAGTGAAGTTAGGTCTGGGAAAGTCATTACTCCACCGTGTTCCTATATAATCTGTAACTCCTATTTATCATTATTTATGCTAAGTACTCTTGAATAATACATAAATCTGTGTTTTTGTTCCTAATACTTATGTTGTAGTTTTATTTAATGTCTTTATTCATAATAAGAAAGGCTTCAGCGTAATTTTTTGTCTTGGACGTAGGCTACCACTTGAAGGCGTTTGCCATGCATTTTTAGCACACTAATCTGACTGTTCAAGTCTACAAAATTTTGTGAATGTACTCGTAAGGGGAGTTTTACGTCATATATATTTTTTTAAGGTCGTCTGACCTGGACGAGCTACCACTGGAAGGCGTCTGCCCTAGACGGGCTACCACTGGAAGGCGTCTGCCGCGTGTTTTTAGGTTTCTAATATAATTATTCTCTACATGCCCAAAAAATTTCATTTGTGTACTCGTAAGGGGGGTTTTTGATCAAAATTCCCTTATTGTAGACGAGCGGTTTTTGGCAAATTGACAATTGGCTTTTTTTAGTTTTTCGTGGTTATCAATAAAATATGCTTTTCACGGATCCAAGCTTGATAGACATGCAAATATGCAACCACCAACACATTTAATAGTTTTGGTGGTTGCGAACATGATTTTTGAATTTAAGAAAAAGGCTGAATATCAAAAAACCAAATAAGGAATTGTAGTTAATCGATCAAATAACGTTTATGCCAAATTTGAGCCAATTCTGATGTGCCGTTTTTTTAAAGACCTTAAAACAAGTTTCGAAAAATCAACCAATCACAGTTTAAACATGGCGGCCATTAACGCGGCCTTAACAATGTGTTTGTGTCTGGCATTTTTCCAGATGAGCTACAATTTAGTAGGATTGTGCCTATTTTTAAATCAGGTTCTCAGGATTCCATGGGCAACTATAGACCTATCAGTCTGATAAGTACTTTTTCTACGAGTGTGCGCAAAGTAACTACTTTGCGCACAGTATGCGGGATTTTTTTTTCCGTACACTTTTTTTTTTGGTACCCATAATAAAATCCGAGTGCCCCCTATTTGGGGGGCAAAGGCCTGCGAGAGTCTCCTATTTGGGGCCCCGCGGGGCCCCTTCTTAGGGGGCTCAGCCTCGCGGGAGCCCTATATTTCGGGGTCCCTGCCCCGTGGGCCCCCTTTTTTGGGGGGCGAAGCCCCACGGAGAGGGGGCCGAAAAAATATTTTGGCCGATTTAGATATACCTAGTTAGTTATAGTAAGTTGTTTTGATGCTTTTGAAAATTAAAAATTTTAAAAAGAAGTATAGTTTTTTCACTCGTAGAAAAACTATTGTTCCTAACACGTGCGCAAAGTAGTTTTCCCGCACTTAAAGACTTATCCGAACTCCGCTTCGCGTCGTTCGTCTAACTGCTTCCGCGTGCGGGAAAACATAACTTTGCGCACTGATTAGGAAAACTACTATTTTCAAAGGTAGTAAGTAGAACAGGTACTAAAAACTCGAATGCTAGGCTTTATAAATAAATATGTACAGGGTGAGTCACCATATTTTGACACCTACCTGCAGCCGTAATTACAGGTGATAGGTGAAAGGTGTAAATACAAAAGTTGTAGCATTTCATCTGAACCGCCAGAATTTTTGATCAGATTGAACAAATGAGCAACGCAAAGTGAAAAAACATGTCGATGTTCACTTTTTTCAAATGGAATGCCCTTTATTTTCTTTCAAATTCTTAAAGTTCTCGTTTTTCTGATGCAGAGCATATCACATGTTGATGTTTCTCTCAATAGTTTTGGAAATATCTGGACTGGAGTTTAGTTATTCAAAAAGAGTAGTTTTTTTAAAATATATTTTACCTTGATTTACCTGTCACCTGTTACAAAACATTCTGATACATGAATAGGACTTTAAATAACTAAATTCCAGATATTTTCAAAACAATTGAAAGAAACATTAACATATTATATAATCTGAATCAGAAAAACGAGAACTTAAACAATTTAAAAGAAAATAAAGTGCATTCTATTTGAAAAAAGTGAACATTGATATATTTTGCTCATTTGTTCAATCTAATTGGAAATTCTGGCGGTTCAGATAAAATGCTACAACTTTTGTATTTTACACCTTTTACCTATCACCTGTAATTACCGCTGCAGGTGGGTGTCAAAATATAGTGACTCACCCTGTACAGATGGATAAATTTCAGTATGGGTTTTTGAAAAATAGTAATAGGTACGCTAAGTGCTACAATGGATTTTGTAAACGAAATAATTAATCAATTAGAAAATGAAAAAATGGTAGTTGCTGTCTTCATTGACCTTAACACTTTCACGACCACGCGTCACACATATGTGACAAGCAGTTATTGCCAGGAACTGATGTCACACAAGAGTGACAATGACCCTACAATGATTGAATGCAAATAACTCCCGGGCGGTTCAACGGCGACAGATGTGTTTTGGCATCAGTTTCTAGGACAGTTTGGCACACATTTGTGTCGCATGGTTTCAGGATTGGATAATCTGTTTCAGTCATAAGCTTGTGGCAGCTGTGGTTCATATCTCGATTCATATCGACTCCCAACTAATGCGGATTTCTGTTGTTTCTAGACTCTCCTACTGAGGTTTGACGTTACAAGGTAACTCTCACTGGATATTGAACAATAATTATCGCCTATACAGCGTAGCTGAGAGTCTAGAACAGCTAACAGTTTATGTCACACATGTGTGTCGCACGGTTTGCTATCGTGACAGTTGGTAAATTTTAATGGAAAACTTATCGGAAACCGATGTCACATATATGTGACATGAATGTAATTACAAAAAATATATAACAAAACACATATAACCTGTAAAAAATATATAATTTCTGTCAAAAGTTATGCTACCCAAAAAATCGCGGTTGGTTTCGAGCATCGTCAAATTTCATAATAGCGGTCGTGAAAGTGTTAAAAAGGCTTTTGATGTAGGTAGTTAGTTGGGATGTACTTTTGGGAAAATTACAAAATATGGGCTTGAGAGGACCTGTATACTGGGTTAGTAAAAAGTACTGCAACACTTAAATATCTTAAAAACTGCTTAAGCCGCGTTCACACAATTCGGAATCTGACAGTTTTTGGACATGCGGAATTCAACAGTTTTATTGGCAATGTTGCCAGATTTCCCAGTTTTGCGCTACACATAGTCTTTTTGGTATCCTAAATAGAATACCCCATTTATTTTTATTGCAATGAAGTGGGCGTGCCAAATTTGATTAGATTCCAAACTTTCAGAATTCTATCGCTACTAGTTGCTGAAATATGACAACACCGTATTTTCGATGAAAAGTATAGCAACGCTTGAATATCTTTAAACGCCGCTTAAGCATGTTCACAAAATTGGTATCTGAGGATTTTTCGGCAAGCGAAATTCAACCGTGATATCGGCATTGTTGCCAGACTTCCCAGTTTTGCGCTAAACGTAGTCTTTTTGTTATCTTGAATAGAGTGCCCCATTTATTTTTATTGCAATAAATTGGACGTGCCAAATTTCATGAGATTCCAAATTTTCAGAAATCCATCTCTACTAGTTGCTGAAATAGCCAACACCGCATTTTCAGTGAACGGTATCGCACCGCTTGAATATCTTCAAAACCCGCTTAAGCTCGTCCACTAAATTCGGTATCTGAGAATTTATGGGCAAGCGAAATTCAGCTGTGATATCGGCATTGTTGCCAAGTTTCCCAGTTTCGCGCTACACGTAGTATTTTTGTTATCTTAAATAAAAAGCCACATTTGTTTTTATTGCAATGAATTGGTCCAAATTTTAATGAGATTCCAAATTTTCAATATGCTTCTTGTATTGTTAGATACTACTATAGTTAGAATCATTCTGGGATAGTTATCTACCTTCCTACCTATTTCAGGAGGAGCCGCAAAGTTATCAGAAACGCCCAGAAATATGAATACCTTATGAACAAGTAACGTGTATTTAAAAAAAAAAAAAAAAAAAAACTATAAGCCACTAGCAAGACTACGTGTAGCGCGAAACTGGGAAACTTGGCAACAATGCCGTTATCAGAGTTGAATTTCGCTTGCCCATAAATCCCCAGATAGGTACCGAATTTAGTGGACGAGCTTAAGCGGCGTTTGAAGATATTCAAGCGCTGCGATACTTTTCACCGAAAATACGGTGTTGTCATATTTCAACAAGTAGTAGAGATAGAATTCTGAAAATTTGTAGTCTTATCAAATCTGGCACGCACAATTCATTGCAATAAAAATAAATGGGCCATTCTATTTAAGATAACAAAACGACTACGTGTAGCGCAAAACTGGGAAATCTGGCAACATTGCCAATAGCACTATTGAATTTTGCATGCCTAAAAACTGTCAGATTCCGACTTGTGTGAACACGGCTTAAGCAATTTTGAAGATATTTAGGTGTTGCAGTACTTTTTACCAACCCTGTATAATATTCTAAAAATCTTATTTATATGATAGGCGGCAGGCAGTGAATGTTGATCAGTTAGTTAGTACCACTGAGGTGAGTGTGTGTGGGGTGCCACAAGGTTCTGTCCTTGGGCCACTGTTGTACTCGCTTCATGTACTCAGTCTTAGAAGGGCTGGTCTGACTATAGATATTTTACATTTGCAGACGACACAGCTCTGGTGTATAGTCATGGGGACCTTGAGGACCTGGAGCGCGTTGTGAATACAGATCTTGAAACGTATTCGAAGTGGTTATTATGCAATAAACTGAGGATCAATATTTCAAAAACAAATTTCATATTTTTTAAACAAAAGAATAAAATATCTAGAGACCCAGTTATAAGAGTAAATAATATTCCAATTGAAAAAGTAACACGCACTAAATACTTGGGGATGATTATAGATCAAAATTTGAATTGGAGGGATCACATAATGCATATAACTGGTAAAATCGTTCCAATGCTAGGCGCTGTACATAGGGTTCGAGACTATTTGACACATAGAAGCAGGATGTATATTTACAATTGACCTGTATCTTTTTTTACCTTGACGGCGCGCGCAACTCGTGGGTTACAGGTGAGCGTCCAATGAGAAGCGAGATTGTTACTGGCTTGCTTCATATTCTTATTCAGTTCAGAATTAGTCGTTCCTTCTTTCTTTACAACGTGTAATTCGACAAAGAGCAAACTAATACTTTACGTATTACTTTTGAACTCACCGCAGTGTTGTTCAAAATTATGTCAGATTATACTTGACATATTCCTTTGCACTTTCATTGTGCGATGTTGCCCGATGAAACATTTATCAAAATGAAAGTGCAAACGATGTTAAAATACACTTTAAAGCTCTTCTTTTGTCTGATTTAAAGCGTTGTAAAAAATCTCTTTATTGGTATAATGTTCGATTTGTATTGTCTATATTTGTTCTGCTACAATACAAACTGGCTACACTGCAACCCACTAGTTGCGCGCGCATGTCATCTTTTATTACTTTCCAACTTGTATTTATCACAATAGGGAATTCTCATGAGAAATAAATATGGCTCATTTTGTTTTTATGGTGCACATTTTTCTGTAAAATATTGAATATGAGCAGTTTTGCATTTCATTTATCGATATTATTCTCATAAGGCAATTTTTAGTTTCAAATTGAAAAGTTTCGCGCGGAAAAGCTACATTCAACATGGCCGCTTTCGGTGACGTCAACTGTTCATAAACCAAAGTTAAGGGTAGTTTACGCTGACCGTTGAATAACGAACGTGGTCCACGCTTTCATGGTTCACTCTTGGGTCCTGAAGAAGGATTGGTCCACGATCAGCTCACACCACGCCACGACTGATAATGAACTACCATAAATGGGTCTATAGAGGGAAGATTGTCAGATCTGCGCTCTGCGCTTCCGTAAATACTGTATCAATCATGACAAACTAAATGGTGTTTCCGATTGGTAGATTCAGTGCGCACCGAGTGTATTTGCATCCTTTTAATCGACCTGTAGAAGAAAAAGACAGAAACACGCGCAACTCGTGGTTGCAGTGTAGCCAGATTGTATTATTGCAGAACAAATGTAGACAATACAAATCGAACATTATAACATTAAAGAAGTGATATATTGTCACGTGTTTCACAACGCCTTAAATTAGATAAAAGAAAAACTTTAAAGTGTATGTTATCATCGATGGCACTTTTATTTTGATGAATGTTTTATCCGGCAACATCGCACAATGAAATTTTAAAGGAATATGTCAAGTATAATCTAACATAACCTTAAACGACACTGCGATAAGTTCAAGTAATAAGTAAAGTATCAGTTATTGCTCTTTGTCGAATTACACGTTACAAAGAAAGAAGGAACGATTTATTCTGAACTCGTCCCTGAATAAGAATATGACGCAAGCCCGTAACAAACTCGATTTTCATTGGACGCTCACCTGCATCCCACGAGTTGCGCGCGCACACCAGGTATTACGAGACACGTCAATTCATTCTTCCTGTCGCATTTTAGGTACCTACTCCCTATATGGGGTTCATGCGGTCAGGTGGATTTTAATAGAATGCAGGTATTGCACAATAAGGTATTGAAGGTGTTGTTTAAGCTTGATTGGCGTACACACACTGTGGAGCTGCATGAGAGTCTGGGCGTCTTAATGTTGAAAAAATTACTTATACTTGAACAGAGTAAATACATGTTTAAAGTGAGTAATAGAATTCAGAAGTCTAATGTGAGAATAGACCTATCTATTTTACCAGACAAAGAAGTAATAATACGAAAACTTTATTGGATAAAAAAAGACACAGAATGCTCATTGCGCAAGACGAAGCAAAACATACCAAATTATGTTAGACTTACGTATAGCAATCTGTCTTTCTTATTTGCACGGGATAAAAAGGGAAGGAGGAAGACCGCGTGTTGTGCAACGTACTTGTCAATGAAAATTTCAAACAACTTTTGAATGACACTTGTCAAGTTGACTATCAACCGTACGTTTATTCTTGTCAGACCACGGGCAATGAACAAGGACAAGGAGATGCCCAGCGTGCAAAACGATCACCTCACACCTGTACTAGTAAGCCAATGAAAAGGAATTGTCTCGAGTTGCGCGCGCATACCAGGTAAAAATAGATAGGTCTAGGACTCAGCATGATATCTATTGGGATAATAATGTTAATAATTTCTCAAACGGAATGCTAAATTACCTAGTTGAATAAGTAGAACCCGAGGTATAGAACCTAATATGTCTTTTTGCTGCACATGGGTTTGAGGGGTGATGATCTCAATAATTGTCGGGGTGAGGTTATTATTATTATTTATTATTTTATAATTATTTTTTGGTTTTTTTCTCCTTTTTTTGTTTTGTTTTCTCTATTGTTAATGGTTATATTATATATTTTGTTTTTATTTTATATTTTTATTTTGTAATAAATATGCTATGAGTTAAAATTTAATTGAAGTTAGGTACACATCATATTTGTTATGTATCCTTGACACCAGTGCAATTAGCGCTGTTTTCAGGATTTATATTTGTTAAGTTTAATTTGTAATTTTAATGCAATATCAAGAAAAAATTACTCGATTTATTTTAAATACCAAGTGTTGCAAAAGAAGCGTTGTCAAATATTGGTGTTAAACTTCACCTTTCTTAATTAGGTACGTTCCTTATTATTTCGTTAATTTCAAATATTTACCTCGCAAAAAAGTGATTTTTTTTTAAATAAAAATAAAAAATATATCCAATACCGTTGAGAATGATATAGAGGTAAATGATGTTTAATCGGTAGGAAATGGGCTCTACTTTCACCTACTTAAAGGAATACGTCCACTTACCAGTCACCCTGTATATTTTAGCCCTGATGTGATGAAGCCTTAAACTTTTGGGCGAAACGTTGGCAAAGACTTAACAGGCCCCCAATTCTTGAAAAATTTCGCATACGAAACTTGATTCGAATTTGACTGACAGCAATGTAAATTAAATGGGAAGCGTTCGAAATCATTTCAAATTTCGTATGCGATATTCTTCAAGAATTGGGCCCCAGGCCTTTTATTTTTTTTTTGTCCTAACCGACGAATCACCCTCTTTAGTGAATATAATTTTTGATTTGGAAGAATCTAAGGTTGACACAGCAAAATTGGAGAAATCGGACAATAATTATATATTTTATTGGCCAGTTTTTGATTATGATTGATCACTAATCATTAATCAGTTAGGTTTGACCATGGTACATTTACAAAAATATCAAAAATTGCATTTCTCAATTTACATAGGTACCTACTATTTAGAATAATTACCTACCTATATTGGGTGGTATGAATCGAAGTATCTGCTACTACTACAAGTATTAGTAGATTCTCCGTAGTTTTTACTTAAAAACGAAGTAAATAGGTACTACATTTCGAAACCAGCGAAAATTAGTAAATGCTTCTTTTTGAAGTAAATACTGCGTAGCATGTACTAATACTTGTAGTAGTAGCAAGTACTTCGTTTTTATTCATATCACCCATTATCTATCAAAATCGAAATATTGCTCTAACATTTATTCATACATTAATTTTACATAAATAAATTAAGAATAATCTTTAATAGACACATTAATTTTGTCTCGTATGACTAATTCACTCGCAATTAACTAGATAATAAACATATATATTCCATTAAAAATCTTCCCTAAATTTCCAAACATAAACAGCTTCAACAGAAAAAATAATGGCCGTAACAAATGAAAAAGCGGCAGAAGAAGCTAATAATTTAAACACGTAGGGCAAAGGCTGGAAATCCATGAAGGGCTTTCTCCTGTCCACTGCCAGCAATATTCCTGAGACGAAAAACAGACATGACGCGACTACTGAGAAGATAAATCCAGTCCTGTATGGAATTTTATCACCAAGTATTTTCGCTAGCAAACAAAGCAAAACTATTAGAAGGTATCCGATAAAAGTTGGAAAAATTAGTGCCAGGTGGTGCAAAGGCACTCTCGCCGTATCGCTTTTCTTTACAGGTTCCATTATCAATCCAATACATAAGATGCACAGAATCTAGAAGAAAATTAAAATTATTATTACTAGATTCCAAGAAATATTTATATACGCACCAGTTCCAGAGATTTAGCGCACAATTGCCATCGTCTTCTAAAAAAAGTCCGCATAGTGGATTTATCCTGTTCATCTTCGAGCTTATTTTCACTATCCGTCACTTGTTTTTCCGTGGTATTTATCAATTGCGACATATTCTTATACCTACACAAGCTACACTTGTTAATTATGATGGTTTTTAGTGCAAGACAAATGCATAACTAAATGACTATCAAACTCCGTCCAGCCACGGTGGCCTTTTTTAATTTGTGGGTCAAACTCAAACCTAACGAGTTAAAATTAATTATTAATTAAGTTTGTATATAGGTGAATTGGGATGTAAGACGCCTACATGCACAAATTTGTTACAACGCATCCATAATTCCATAATTTGTTTATAAGCGACTGTGAAGGGAATATGCAATATTTCGACTGCAACATTTTAGTTTTTCTAACCTCAACTTAAACAGAATGTAATAATTAAAGCTTTATCGAAAATCTAGTTTTTTTAGGGAGAATACCGAATTAACTTTTTCACTAATATTTCTATAAATCAATTGAAATTTTACTTAGTATCTTGATGCTAAAGAAGAATTTCTCATGATTGAATTTAACGTTGAATTCGATGGCCAGTTCTAGATTATTACCTTGTCGGATTTGGTAGGTATGTTATCACTCGTACTCTCGTTGAAGGAGTCCCATAGCTGTTTTGGATTCGATGGGTTAGATGTAGTTAGAATTATGGTGAATAAGTCTCTGACTCAGCTGAGGCTTCTTGTAAAGTTTCTACCCAGTGGTTGCTTCTCTGTACGTTTGGCATCGATAACCGTCAACAGTCTTGAGATCCATGAAATTTTTTGGTTGCCGTATTTTGTGTAGCAACATCCGGATATAGAAACATTTGGGGTTATTCAGATGTACGGTGTATACTCGGCCTAGTGCATTAGTTGGCATGATTCCTGAATTACTCCCTACTGGAATTCCTTGTTTTCGTCGATGGAAGATTTTGTTTGTTGTGTTCCACGTATAATAGGTAGCGACATCAACATATAAATACAGTAATGTTTTCGCTAATGGATCCGTTTGACACAGTTGGAAAAAAGCTGTCAATGTTGTGCTGTGTTCTTAGGTGGTTTGCTTGCAATTTTTCTGGCAGTGTCTTTTGTGAAGTAAACTCTCCATTTTCTAAATTTACTGCTAGATGTTGCACAGTGGTTCGTGTTGGTGTATAGGATAACCGAACATCCGCCACGCTGCTTCGTTACTGTTGATATATCTTCTCATTTGTTAGGTGATCGTCTTCTGTATTTGGGATAGCCCATCTCTGGTTTGTGTGTCGTATATTTAGGTATTTTTTTGTACATTTTTCATCACTCATACATGGCGAATTGGGGTTTAATGGCCCACATGATCCGTGAATCATGTTTTTTACAACAATGTCGTACAGCTACGCATATTCTTGTAGATTCGGAAATTCAACTTGAATAATTTTGTCGATATACGTAATGTCTGCCCAGCGAGTCTGTGTCTACGGGGCAACGGTAAGGGGAATGCAGTTGTAAAAAAAAATGGCTGATTTCATTCATAAAATACCCAGCTGCGTGCGGAACTTTTTGGAAGTGTTATCGTATTGCAACTCGTACACGAAAATCAGCAATGACCAAATCTCCACCACTGGATATTTTAATATAAATCGATATTCCAAGATGGGAGGATAAAATGACGTGAGCCCTGGCCAATAGCGAGACATAAGGTGACGTTAGTTTATTGACAACCGTATGGTTCCTCATGACAACGGCGATCCTGCCAAAAACTCCACCAATCAGGTGCATCCAGGACAGATGCTTGCCAAATTGTCAAAAGCTGATGGTATCTTTAGAAAATGTTTATTTTTTACAATAGACCAAACTGAAGAAATCATGATTAAAATAGATCTAACAACCACGTTAAAATATTTAGCGTTTTATTATTGTTATCAATATTTTGTTATTGAAAAATGGATTTTCAAATTAATGAAGTAGAGTTAATTTGTTGTGCCTAGTATTTTCGCTTCTATATAATTAAACGTGGCAACATGGCACATTTACGTCCGAATTCCTTCCGTAGACTCAGATCCACTGGGCAAACAATAGGATGAATTCTGTCGTGTAGCCAGATGAGATTGTCTGAATGAGGCAGTCCTCGCTTTTGGCATTCAATGGGCCACTTTCACGTGCCGGGAATATGGCAAATTATAATATTTTTTGACGCAGATACATCAATGCAACCAAGAATGAACAATATTTTGCAAGATTTTAGTCAGATTATTAAATAAATTAATAAATAAAAACTAAAAATTTAAACGAAAAATCACGTGATTGAAAACGCTCTGTGATTGGCTAAGGCCGATTTTGACATTTTTGTTGCCACATGTAGAAATGCGAAATTTAAATGAGTTAATAAGGATTATAGCTATCCTTTATTTTTTTATAATGTAGTAAAGGACGAAAATAGTTTCTAGCTAGTGAATTATGTAATGATTTACTAATGAGAAATTTGGCATCTTTGATTTTCTGGTGTGTGACGTCACACACCAAGTTCATTTTTTCACGCCAGTTTAAAAATTCGATTTTTAAATAATTTTTTTTTCAAAAATAAGCGTTTTTTTTTTCGGAAAAAAAGTATACAGATAGTATTAGAATGACTAAAAGTATAATTTAAAAATGTTTTTGAAAAATGTGAAAGTGGCCCATTGTGTAAATCCAGCATCTAACGGTTCCAAAGATGTGGTAGGTACCTATTTTGTTATGACTTCAATAAATATCATTTGTTTCTGTCAGAAAAACCGGGCTATTTATTATATCGTGTCGATCCATGGCGACTTGTCCGTATCTTTGTTGTTTTTTGATTTCTGGCCACGATGAGTTACATGTGAAAGTTAAGAAGAGGTCAGGTCATTCATAATTTCTTACGTAGGTCATGGCATCTTGAGTGTATTCCTGCATATATCTCGGACTTCCTATGTAAGATGAGGGTAAGATTGCCATTGTTCCAATGACGTCAATGCTTTCGTCATCGTGATCGCGTCTCGAAGGTGTATGTATTCTACCGTTCGTAGTTTCTTCTGATTCAGTCTTATGTAAAGCAACCGTTCCGCTTCTATTTTTACATACATTATAGGTATTCCAGGAATTATTGGAATAAACGGCGAGTGTTGATAATGTGATTGTATGTTTCATTAGAGAGATATCGGTGAATCAGATAGCGCGTATATGGACGGTAATAACGTCAGGGGTTATTTTTTTACGTGAAGCGGTATCATACTTTTACTGTTTCTGAAAACAGTTCTACGTAAAATTTGCCTGTTCGCATCCACTATTTTATAACCTTAGCCTAACTTGAACCTTGTTGTGATTTTATTTATGTTATGGTCAGGGTCAGAGGATTCGAAATTTCAAGGCTTTTTTATTATTTTTTGAACAATGGGACAAAAACATAACCTATATTATTTTTTAGGCGTTATTCGAAATAGCGCTTTACGTAAATGCTTGGTAAATTACGTTATACGGTAACGGTGAGCATTGAACTCCTTGGAAGTCACTTTTTGTTTGTTTCTACTCCTGTTTTATGTTGGATTTGTTTTAAATTAAAATGATATCTGTCTTCTACGTATAAAAATATCAATGCATATTGCAGGGCATCATATGAACGGTGTATCTCTGCAATGCGTTGTAGTCATTCTCTTCTTCGGTGTACAATTATGTCACGGCTTGTGTTTTCATTGTCCAGAATTATGATGGAGACTTCGTCTGAGGTGCATAGATCGACGTTCGTGTTCTCCAGTCTCTTGTCGGCTCGAATTGAAACTTTATAGTCATCAGAAATCACTCGTTCTAAGTGCTGTTTTGAATAACAGAAAAAAGTGTATTGTATTTGTACTGTAGGTAAGTTATATTAACCAATTGCCATGCTGATTTATAATCAATTATCTATTTTTTATATGCTTTAATGTGCTTACCCCTTTCCTCTAGGACTTTTTAAATACATTGTTGTAAAGTAAACATCAAATTGCTATGTCGGCAGTAAATGTTTATTTAAGCCGACGCAGCCCCATAAGGAGCGTTCATTTGTTTTCTGGCTTTAGCCTGTAGCAATTTGATCCGAATATTTTCTTTTGTCACCTCTGTATTTTAATCAATAAAATAAATGTTTTTTAAAATACAAGTTTCTGAATCGAAAATATAATTGGCGCAGTCGTTCGGATGCTCAGAGTGCTTAAGTTTCGGGAGTTGATACAGTCGTAATCCGTCGCGAAAATTCCAAAAGACTGAAGGAAGTTCGAAAAAGTGAATTCTTCGGAAAAGTGAAATTTGGATTATCAGTGCTGCTATTAAACGTTCCAGATACTGTCCACTTCGAATTGGTTAACTGAGTATAAGGAATAACAAGAAACAACGTGTGAAGAAAGACTACTGTTATTAGCTTTGCCTAGTAAGTACAACCTTTCTCTTTATACATTTTGTAATTGGTGTTCCATAGTTAAGATTTTTGGATTTTTGATCATTTGTAATTTCTAATTTTTGATTTACTGAGAAGACTTAAATTCAGATTTTTGTTCTTTTGCAATTCCAAAACGGTTTGCTGAAAAGACTGAAATCAAGAAAATAAAGAGTAACAAAGAATTTACAAACCCACAACAACTTTTAATTTTTAAGAAAAAGCAACGCATAATAATTAATTATAATTTTAACTTTAAAATAGAAATAAAACTTTTTAATTTTGAATTTTTCTAAATTTTCAAGATAATTTCTTTTAACAATTCAAAGAAATATATATGTCAGATTCTGAAGAAGAAATCGAGAATCTCTTGACTCAATTTAATTTAACTCATCTTTACAATCCTAATTCGAGAAGTAACAACCAAAATCAAAGACTAACCGTAACAATGAGTGAAAATTTAAAATCAATCGTACAACTTATCAAACCTTTCAGTGGCGAAAGCCAATATTTAGAATATTTCATAAGAAACATCAATGAATTTTATCAAACTTATTATACTGGTGAAAATGCTCAAAAAGAGTATGTGGTTACCGCCATAAAATCAAAATTAATAAATGACGCAGGAAATTTTCTTATGGCACGTCCTGATTTACAAACATGGACTGATATAAGAGAAGCGTTAAGAATTAAGTATGGTGATCAATATTCTAGACAGAATTTGGTACAAGAGCTTATGTATACCACTAAAACTAATAAAGAAACTATTATTGAGTATTTGGATAAACTAAAAGGTTTAGTTCAAAGAATTACATCTAAAATCATGTGCGACCCGAATTTAACGGCAGTTGCAAATGTCTTAATTGAACAAAACGAAATTATTGCTATTCAAAATCTAGTCACTAATTCGCCAACCGAATTAAGAACAATTTTAATGGTTCAAAATCCACAAACGTTGGATGCAGCTAACAAATTTGTGTTAAATTATCAACTAGCTGAAAACCACATGAAATTTAGTAGACGACTTACTCATTCAACTAATCAAAATCAAAATCAAAATTTTTCAAATTTCAAAAATAAAAATACGCAATTTCATTCACAACAATCACAAAAAACCTATACTCAACAAAAACCTCAATATACACAAAAAACATCGTATGTACCACAGAAACCACAGTTTCCATCCCAACCTATTAATATACAACCTAAAAAGTACTATGTACCAACAAAATTTCCTACTAGTTCAGGAACTTTTGGCAAAAACTACAATAATGCCTTTCGAAAAAACACTAATCAACAATTTTCGAAACCCACACCTATGTCCGGTGTTTCAGTGCAACCAAGAGCACAAAATCAACATCAATACCCTTCTAAATATACAATCGAAGAGATTAATAATATCTTTGAAATCGAATTGCCTGAACCTGATAAAAATTTCGAAAATGACGAATGTTCTGAAAATCAAAACTATTATGAAGAGACAAATTTTGAAGAAAATCAAGTCGCAACTGAAGACGAAAATTTTCAGTTACAAGCCTTGGATGCAATGAGTCAGCATTAACGTTAAATGCTTATCAAATCAACCAACTGCCTTTTATTCAAATAGACTATCCACCGTGTAAATTATTAATTGACACAGGAAGTTATTTCTCTTTAATAAGCCCCTAATTAGCAGAAGAATATTTTTCAAATTCTATAATTAATTCAAGAAACAAGCTAACTACTTGCATGGGTACAAGAAAAACGTATGGAAAAATCAATATCCCAATTTTACAAGAATATAATATTCAAAACAACATTGAAATGATAATGTATAATTTCCATGACTATTTTGATGGAATTATTGGAATCAAAGCATTATAAGATAATAATTTAAATATAGATTTTTCTAATATGCTTCTTTCTAATAATAAAACAACAATTCCGTTTCAATATAGAACAGATTTCGAAAATCAAAATTTTGAGATTCCAAGCAACTCAATTCAAGTATGTTATTTCAAGACAAATATAGCTGATGGCATTGAAATACTTACACCACCGATAAAAAATGAAACGTATTATATACCATCGACAATAGCTACAGTTTTAAACGAGACAGTAGGATCATGAAATGTTTTCAAACCGTTTCAAACTGGTTCGAAACACTCCATTTTCCTGTTGCAACAGTGACGTCATGCACGACAACGGTGCAACCAGCTTTGAAGCGATCTTTGGGCGCGCTTCAAACCTGGGTTGGCTATATTTATAACCTCAAAAACATTTGTTGTTACTTTTGTTATTTGTTATTATTTACATTTACTATTTTGCTCTAAGCAGTAAACAGTGCCAAATAATAGCAACATATATCAATATCGATCATCAAGTGTAAATTAGTTGTGTGAATATGGATGAGGACTCAGAAAACGTGGAAATGGTAGAATTTCAACTTGGAAATTTTATTGTTAATATTGATTCTGAAACTGCAAGAATGTTATGCAAAGGTTAGTGTATATCTATTCATATTTGTTGAACTAGAACATTATACCTTACAAATGTTATTTTCAGATTCACAAATCGCTCAGAACTATCTGAATGAACTACGAAGGAAATATCCAGAAGCTGAAGCTAGCACTTCTTCAAGTTCAAGCAATGTTGCAGTTGCATCAGCATTGGATAGAGCTGATACCATTGACTCTCCTGCTGGAATTCCACAAAAAATATGGACTACCTCCAAAAATCAGACACCGCTAGATGTGGAAGCTGCAGCATTTTTCCTGTCACTACGTAAAGAGTTGGATGACAAGTTTAGGGACAAAAAAACTACTAATGCTACGCTTTGGCAACAAATTAGTGAAAAAATGAATGCCAATGGATATTTTGTTGGTCATGGCATAGAGGGGAGAGAACGATGCCGGCAGAAGTTTGCAAACCTGCAACAGACTTATTTAAAATATATTGATCGAAGGCGTCAAACTGGAGAAGGTATATTATGAAATCTTATCAGTCAAGTTATCGTTTTTTAAATATTTCTTTGTTCAGCATGATGTATTGTATAGTTGACATACATTTCACAATTTTTTTTGTATTTTTTGTTCACAACCATATTCACCTTCCAACATTTTATCTGCCTATAATTGCTATATATTCTCAATGGTTTTAACAGATGAACAGACTATTGGAATTTGGATGAATATGGGTGTCAATCAATAATCAGTTTGGAAGTTACTATAAAACTGTTTTTATTTTTCTTTATAAATTCATCTTCCCTTTTTTCTTTCCATTGTGGAATGTTACGAAATGTAGATATAATGAGGCAATGACTTACAATATCAGATGAAAAGACATGATATATAAATATTTACTAGGTAATTTGTTTTAGGAAAAATAGAAAAACCCCCATTTTTTGATGAAATGGATGCCATTTTGGGAAAGTCCGATAAAACTGATCCTGTTCTAATATTGGATAGTATACCAATTGAAAACCCCATCAGCAATGATGTGGGAAGCAGTGTAAAAAGTACAATGGGGGAAAAGAGTATTGACTTGCATTCATCCCAACAAAAAAAAACTGAGAAAGTAGAAGGAGCTAATATTCTGCAAAACAAATTTCTAAATGCAAAAACAACTTTAAAACCAAAAAAAAACGATTTCTATGAAAAATTTTATGACCTATCAGAAAAATCAGAAGAAAGAAAAATAAAACAATTTGACAATATGATGGAGCTTATGAAGGATGAGTCTCAGAAGAGACATGAAGAAGTTATGGCAATGTTACGGATTATGGCCCAGAAAAAACCAACAAAGAAACGGAAACGTGACAGTAGTTCAGACACTGATTAGATTGTAGTAGTATCCAACATTGTAGGTATCATATTAATTTTTGCTGTTATTAAGCTCAATCTTAAGATTATTCTGGTAGTAAAGGGGAGTGTTTGAAAGGAAAATTTTATTGAAAACCTGCATAAATGGGATTAGTTATAAAGAATGTTATATAAATTAATTCTTCAATCTATCTCTTAAAATGAATAACTTCTTCCAGAACTTCCAACTTTCCTGCCAAAATCACACACTTGCAATCTTTGAAGCCCTTAAACAAATCTTCCAAAAGTTATTGATATTTTTCATTGAACTTGAAATCCTCCTAAAAAAAGCCTCCCGCTCAGAATTGTAGAATGTTGGATATTTTTTTTTTTAAATGTTTCTTTTGTTATTTAATAGTTTGTTGATGTTAAGTTGTATCAAAAATTTTAAGATTAGCTCAATTCACAATGCAATTTATTTTGCCAAAGTTTTTGATCTCATTACTTATTTTGTTCTTTGTTCATATAATCAATGCAGCCTATTTTTGAACCTCTGACATAGGCGTTTTATTAGAACAGATAGGACCAGGATCATACATTTGAAAAGTAGTGTCAAGGACTAAACCAAAAATAATAAAAATAAACGTGCTGAAAACCGTTTAGGATGGTCCTAGTTCACTGTTAGTTTATTGATCTGTTTCCTTTAAAAACATAACTAGTTCTCTCTACATAAAATAGTCTACCTATGTCAAGTAGAAAGCAATGCAATTTTAGGTTGCAGCGATGATATGGAATTATTATTTATATACATACCTATATTTTTTTGTTAATTTGTTGTTATTCAAAAATAACCCATATATTAGGTTTAAGTTAAGCTATATATATATATTTTTTTGTTGATTTATTTGTTGTTATTTAAAAATAACCCATTTATTAGGTTTAAGCTTCTGTTTACTGATTGACCTTAAATAAAGATTTAATTTACTTAAAATGCATTTCATTACATTTTGATAGATACATACAAGGGCCTTGGATTCTAGTCAGATTGCTGTAGTAGTTTTTGTTGACCTAGAAAAGGCTTTCAATGTGGTAAAAATTGAACTTTTGTTAACAAAATTAAGAAACATGGGATTCTGAGGTGTTATATACAATCTTATTAAGTCGTATCTTGTTGGCAGGAGACAGTATGTGAAATTGATATTTTATATACGTAAATGATGCAGCATTAGTTTATACAGGTAACGATGCTAAATCAATAAATCAGGAAATTAATGCTAATCTTATGAATTATGTGGACTGGTTATACTGCAATAAACTGAAAATTAATATAGAAAAAACGAAGTATTTATATGGTGTTTAAAAAAAAACAAAGTTACTGAAAATTTAAATATTCTTATTACCAATTCGAAAATAAACTATTATTATTATTAATATAGTAATAGAACAGGTTAGTATAATGAAATATTTGGGATTATTTTTGGATAGTAAACTTAGTTGGAGTTATCACATAGAGGATATAACCAATAAATTGATCCCAATGATTTCAGCCCTATTTAAACATATATATTATTTGTCACACAAAAGTGAATTATATGTATATAATGCATATTTCTTATCTCACCTAAGATATTTATTGCCCATCCATGGTACTTGTAATTTAACAAATTTAAATGCAGTGCAGATGTTACAATATAAAGTTTTAAATATATTATCTAATTATGACAAATAAACGACTACACAAAGATTTTATAAAGAATTAAAAGTTTGTAAAATTTTTGAACTATTAAAATTTGAATACATACTTGTATAAAATTTTAAATAGGACACAAAAAACTAATATAAATATTGTATTTGCAAATGATATACATGAACATACAACTAGATCTCAAAACAGTAAGTAATTATCTCACAAGTACACTTAGTAAGGTCTAAACAACCCAATAGTTAGAGCATCAAAAACGTACAATAAGTTACCAAATGGAAACGAAAGCATAGGAAATTAAAATGCATTTGTTGAAAAAATTAAGATTAGTTTTGATCATTAAGATTTTGTAGGTATAATCTTTTGTTATGTTGATTTATTATTAAATTGGAAAAGGCATCCAGCACTTATAATGCTGATAATTCTTAACGTAAATAAACTTAAATTATAAAAACTAAAAATACAAAAAAAAACACCGATACTGCACATACAGATGTACAGATGTTTCACTTCTAGGTGCTTGTAAAAAAAACAGAGCAATATATTAGTAACACTAATTTAAATAACTTATGTACAATTAGATGTAAGAAAAATAAATTTATTTCCTAGAATAAGTTTCTTCTGGAAAATAAAACTAAAACTGAATGTTAAGTAGCTATTCTCGGGGCCAGTGATTATACACTGATTAGAGAATTTTGTAAACAAATGTCGTTATTATTAATTCTTATCAATAAAGTCGTTTTCAAAAAAAAAAAAATATTGGTTATAAAACAATATCAAAATGGAGAAATGTTTTGATTTCTTCAAAAAAACTTATTTTTAATAAAAGTTATATGAGCATTTATTGGGAATACATCTTTTAATAACTTAATAAATAAAGTACTCTATTCAGAGCAGGTATTGTAAAACTATTTTGACAGAATAACTAAAAGTTAAACTCTGGAATGACGTTACAATCTCTAATTCCAGAAAATAACTTTAAGTTATCTGTCAAAATAGTTTTATAATACCCACACTTAGTCCAACTTTGTATTGACCACTGTAGATGCAAAATCAAAATAGTCAATTTTTTTATATATACATATTATATACATAAATTATTGTTCAATATAAGTGCCTTATCAAAATAGCATCTCAATTTGATGCCTTTTCACAACGCCTGCTTGGAGATTTTCTCCTTCCTGGACCTCTTCATTTTGATCAACTTCATCATCCTCTTCTTCACTATTCTCCCAAAGGTCTGCTCTTGAAATACAAAAATTGTGGAGGACACAGCATGCCACAATGATTTTCACCGTTTTAACAATACTGTTGGTGTTGATGAATTTCATAATCCTCCATCTAGCTTTAAGCCATCCAAACACATGCTCAACAATAATGCGAGCCCTGCTCAAGCTTTTATTATAATTTTTTTTTCTCTGCGTCAGGTTACCATAGTCTCTGAAAAAAAGTTTCTTATAATTTATAGTTATAGAATCACTGGTTTTCAAATTTTGGGTCTAAGTACCAAACAGAATGGAAGATACAACATACAAATGTTTGACACCAGCCCTTTTTCTACCAAGGTACATGTATATTTACTTACTTGAAAGGGGTCATCAACCATGACAATAGGGGATAGGCTTTGTCACCAACGAGATGGTAAAAATCTGCAGGAAAATATTTGAATTTTCTGTTCGAAGTAACTTCCTGATATAAATAGGAATTCCGAAACATCTAAAAATTAAATAGCAAAACAGAATTGAAATGAAAGAAAATGAATGCACAAACTTACCCTTATATCATGAACTGATCCGGGCATCCCAACATTTATATTTATTATAACTTTGTTAATAGTTGAAACAGCTTGTAGCTTAATACTGTAATTTGAATTCCTATCTATATAGCTATCATGCTGATGTTTGGGTGGCTTAATTCTGATGTTGCAACCATCAATAGCACCAACAATACCTGTAACGAATATTCCTGATAAGATGAAGAAAATGCAGCATTAACATGGAGAAAAAACACTACTTGTAATATTGTCCTTGCATAGACTTAAAAATGCAACATGGAATCAATAGGTATCTACAGTCCTTGCGTTCGGTATTTTGCTCAAAGAGCAGAGCGTGCTGAGCGGAGCCGTAATCACGTGACCAGTGAGCGAACAGAGCAGTTGAACGCTGTATAAAAGTGCCAGAAATTTTAATAAATGAACGCGAATGAGGCTGCACCGAGTACACTTTTTAAATAAACGAACGGTAAAGTCAAGCTCGGAGAACTCGGACCAAAATAACGAACGCACGGAGTATACTGTTTCAAAAACTTGTCTTACCTGGAAAACCCCTGCTTCTTAATTGGAACTGTTCTGCGATTAGAGGGATTTCTTCTTTCGATGGCCAAACTATATACTGATATCTCAGTGCAACAAGTTTTTCTAATATTTTCTCTGTAGAAAAAAACACTGTCGATTCTGCTACTGAGAAGCGTTCTGCAATGCTAATCAAAGTATCCACCTTTCCCAGCCACCATAGAGTCATCAATAATTGTGTATGGGCAGGAGTTGGTTCTGTACCCCCCCGGAAACGTACAACTATATCTGGACCATTTATTTTATTCAACAGAATGTTGAAGGATTCTTGGGTCATTCTGAATAATTTAAAAAAATCATATTCCAGGTATTTATCAATCCAAGTTTCTACTTTTAATTTATAGTGGTGTGTAGTTCCAAGAACTAACAACACGTTTGCAACAGCTTGCTCATCTAAATCGAATAATTGAGCTAATTGCAGGTAGAAAGAAAGATAATGATATTGTCTATTGATTAATAAAAGAATAATTGGAAGTAGCTCCTCCATATTATTTTTTCTTCACAAACTAGCACAATTAACAACGATAGCACGTAAAATCAAAAAAACCTCGAAAAAAACTAATGAAATACTCATAGAGGTAGCAAGTCAAAAGAAAACAAAAAACATAACCTGACAATTTTTAGATGTCAACGAGTGTCAGGTGATCTGTTTCAAAATCGTGCATTTTTGTGACACTCCAAATTGATGACGTAGCAATCGAAACAGTTTTGAACCGGGTTTGAAACAGTTTCATGATCAAAAAGACGTCTTTAATGAATAAGCCTATTATTGTCCCATATAACATAAACAACTTAGCGGAAATAAGTTTACCGTACGCTGACGAACAGTTTGAGATATTTAATATAGAGCAAATGACTTTATTAGAAAATGCTGAATATGCAAATGAACCCATTAAGTCGTTGCGTATTAATCATATAAACTCAGAGGAATTTGATGCTTTAAAACACGTAATTAAATCTTTTCCTAAAATTTTCCACAAGCCAAATGAAAAATTGACATTTACCAATCAAGTCAAACATGAGATTAAAACAACGGATGAAATACCAGTGCACACGAAAACGTATAGATACCCACATGTGCATAAACAAGAAGTAAATTCTCAAATAAAGAAAATGTTAGAAGATAACATAATCAGACCATCCTGTAGCCCTTGGTCATCCCCTGTGTGGATAGTACCTAAGAAAGAAGATGCCGCAGGCATACAAAAATGGAGAATGGTCGTTGATTATCGAAAGATAAACGAAAAAACTATTGATGATAGATATCCATTACCTAATATTACGGATATATTAGACCGACTTGGTCGTAGTAATTATTTTACGACACTAGATCTAGCCTCTGGCTTTCACGAGGGCTTTCATCAAGTCGAGATGCATGAAAATTCGATACCCAAAACAGCATTTAATGTTGAAAATGGTCATTACGAATTTAACAGAATGCCCTTTGGTTTGAAAAACGCCCCAGCGACATTCCAGAGAGTGACGGATAATGTATTACTAGGATTACAGAATAGAATATGTCTAGTATACATGGATGATATAATAATTTTTTCCACTTCACTTCATGAACACGTAAAAAATTTGAAGAAAGTATTTGAGAGACTCGAGAAGTTTAATTTGAAAATACAATTTGACAAATCAGAATTCCTACACAAAACAGTCGAATTCTTAGGACATGTAATTACACCAAATGGAATAAAACCGAATCCAAAGAAGTTAATGGCAATAAAAAAATTCCCAATACCAAAGACGGTGAAGGAAATAAAATCATTTCTAGGATTAGTAGGTTATTACCGAAAATTCATAAAGAATTTTGCCAAATTGACCAAACCAATGACATCTTGTTTGAAAAAAGACAAAAAAATAATACACAATGCAGAATTTCTTAATAGCTTTGAAACTTGCAAAAATGTATTAATAAATGACCCAATACTACAACATCCTGACTTTAAGAAAACTTTCTTATTGACAACCGATGCATCAAACTATGCAATTGGAGCCGTTTTATCTCAAGGTCCTGTCGGAGCTGATCTTCCCATTGCATACGCATCAAGAACTTTAAACCCAGCTGAATGTAATTATTCGACGATTGAAAAAGAACTTTTAGCAATCGTATGGGCAACAAAATATTTTCGACCTTATCTTTTTGGTAGAAAATTCACAATGTTGTTAGATCACAAACCTCTACAATGGCTATTTAATGTTAAAGAACCAAGTTCTAAACTAGTCAGATGGCGACTAAAACTATCTGAATTTGATTATGAGATCAAATACAAAAAAGGAACATTAAACATGAATGCAGACGCACTATCAAGAATTCCTGCAATACAACTTCATGCCATTCAAAAATCAGATCCAGATGCCAGATTAACATCTTCAGATGAAGAATTTCATAAAAAATTAGGATTAATGCTGAAAGATACATCATTATGTAATGACGAAATCATAGCAAAATACTTTACAGATTCTAAAGTATATCTTCCTAAACAAAGCGAGATAGCTAAAGAAAAAGAGATAACAATGTCTGAATCATCTCAATCAACAAAGACAGCATCAGAAAAAGAACCTGAAGAAGAACCTAAGAAAGTAAAACCCAAAATAAAGATATTATCACAACTAATAATACCTCCAAGAAAAGAGAAAAAAGAAATTCCCATAGAAATCGGAGAATCTTCGAAAACTCAAAAAAGTAATATACAAATAACACCAACTAATCGTTCTTCAACAATTTCAGCCTTGTCTGAAAATGACCAAACAATACATACGTCTATGGAAAATCCAATATTAGGAGCTCCATATACTAAGAAACATGTAAATGTATTTGGAAATCAAATTGTATTTCGATATTCCAATAATAACACAATTAGAAAAGAGATAATCAAACTATTTGGTAATAAAAAGAGAATAATATTCTTCTTACCAAATAATCCAACATCACAAATTACTAATTTAGTAAAGGAATACATGCCACCTGGTATTTATTGCCTTCATTTCCTAAATAAATCTTTAGAACCTATTGTGATACGAGCATTACAAGAATCGTTTAATTCGAATTCATTTACTTTGTACATCTCGAACTCTTTATTAGAAGACATCACAGAAGTTTGTAACGTTTTCAATTTCTTGGCTAATAAGCTACCTTGTTTTGCCATACTGGATATGATTCCATATAGAGCTACAATGAAATAAATGAATAAACAACTATCTTTTTTGTGCCCAGATTTTGTTACCTTGAGTGCTGCCTTCTACTAGAAGTTTTTTTGGTTCAGGTTTACAAGTTTGGTTAATTGATCTAGGAAGGTTTGATTCAGTACGGCAGGGCCCGCTGTTATTGATTAGAATCTTAGGAAAAGGAGTTAGTACCATCATCATATCTGTTTGCAAATCCAATCAATAATCTGAGGTTATGATAATAATTGTTGTTTACTCTTCGACTTTTCATTTCCATCATGTCATTGAACAGCTGTTTTGTCTAGGCGTTTTCTTTAGACCTGTTCTACCTTTTGATATATGTTCTATAGGCACTTTTCAACATTCACCAGTCATTTTTTACACAACCGATTCTCAGTTCGTACTTTTGGGGTGAAACTGAACACGTCCTTTTCTATAATTTTCTTCAATGTCAAAATTAGAAGTTTGACAGATGAAAGTCTTCTTCCGAAATCTAAATTCTAAATGAAGAATCTCCCCTTTTGATCTGCGACCTCACGCTGAGTAGTCGTCCGGTCTCGGGCATCGGCCCTAATTATTTTTGGGGCGAGACTTTTTGAATTTTGGGCCAGGGAGCTCAAGTAAACTAATTTCTTGCTGATAATTGTCTAGAGTCGTCCCTTGGTCATTTTTGGATTCTGTTTCGGTAAGTTTGAGATTTTCTTCAGGAAATATTAACCTACAACACGTGTTTCATTTTTTTTTAATAGGACTGTTCCGAGCAGCATTTGGAAGTTTAAGACTTCACCTTTGGTCTAGAGTATCCCTCAATTTGAGGTAAGATTATTTCTAATATTTGGGGCTCGATTTGTTTTTTTATACGAACATCGTTATAGGGTCCTAGTCTCAGACTATAGTTGGACAGTTGCTAAGCTGTATTTAGAGAGATTTTAGACTGGATCTAGATTGCTCTCAGTTGGGGCTTTGGTAGCCATTCTTCAGCAACTCTCTTGGTGCCACTCTGGCAGAACCACGTCGAGTTCTACGTTGAACGGATACAACGTGGATAGGACTTATGACTCACTTACCATACCTTAGCCTATCTATAGTGAGACCAAACCTGTAGATAATCTCACTTTGTAAACTTCTGGATTTTCACATACATTTCACTTGTATACATGTAAGTTGCACCTTTACTATTTAGGCAAATCTTATATAAATCATCTGACACCGAATTACGTCGGTAAGTGGACTTTAAATAAAATTCTAGAATTTTACCCTGAGGTTGCCCTAACAATAACTTTGATCTTTCTGTGCTTAATTTGCCTGTTGTTAGAGTGTAACCCATACTGTAGTTTTCTTATCACTCACAAGTGTAAATACCAAAAGGTTTTTAGTCATGTTTACTTAAAATTCATATTTATATATGCGTTATTTACATTAATTTTTTTATAATCCAATATTTATAAATTGGTACAAACCATAATGATGTCCTGGCCATCCCTATTCATTATTGTTATTATTTTTTAATAAAGAAGCCAGATACATTATTGTACCTAATTAGTTGTTTTATTGATAAGCTCTCCAATTGCACAGGTTTTGTTTAAACATCATTAGGTTATCTTCCTAGTTAAGTCACAATTAACTTGGTGGCGCCCAAAGGTAAGATGTATACAAGGAACCCATAGACCCATGGCCTCCGGACTGATGCTGACTAGCCGTATGCAATATAATTAGGCAATTGCCAAAATAAGTACGTTATAAGTTGATCTTCAACAAGAGAAAATTCAGCAATATCATGAGACTAAAACCTCTCATAGAGGAATCACTGAAAATATTGCAGCCTTAAAGAAAAGATTCTATTGGCCCAATATCGAGAAAGACGTACAGAATTATGTCAAAGTATGCGAGATATGCAATAAAGCCAAGTATGAACGTCAACCATACAAAATCATATTCAAACCAACACCCATTGGTATGAAACCTTTTGAACATATTTATATTGACAAGAATATAATCAATAACCAGAAATTTCTGACCATTATTGATAGCTTTTCAAAATTTGGTCAAGCCTCTCCTGTAAATACGAAAACAGCTGTGGAGATGTCATCACAGTTATTGAAATATTTTAGTGATCATGGAATACCTCAAAAAATCACATCAGATAATGGAGCAGAGTTCAAAAATGCTATAATGACAGATCTTTGTACATTATACAAAATTGAGTTTCATTACACAACTCCAAGAAACCCGAACTCGAATAGTCCAATCGAGCGATTCTATTCGACACTACGTGAAAGTATAACGAGTTTAAAACTCCAAAACCCAAATAAGAGTATTATCGATCTAATGACAATCGCTATATTGAATTATAACAACAGTACTCATAGTACAATGAATCACACCCCTTTTCAAGTGATTAAAGGAGATTTGAATTATGCCATACCAATCGAACAAACGGAAAATAAACTAACAACTGACTATATAACAAGTTTGGCAGAATCCCTTGTGAATTTGAATAAAGAAATTCAAGAAAAATTATTAGCGAAACAAACAAAGTCTTTAGAAACACGTAATACAAATCGTGAACCTGAACCAGAATTACAATATGCAATCTTTGTAAAACAATTTAATAGAGACAAGATAAGTCCGCGTTATGATAGCAAAACACAGAATCGCTTTGCTAAACAAAATGTTAAACGACAATAATTTATTTCAGGTACTCCGAGATGAATCCTTTAGTATTCCTAACTCTCGTTGGAGTCACCCAAGCGTATACATTGATGACGGTAGAAAATCCTATTTTACCAATTTCTTTAGGAACTACTTACGTAACAACTCAACATAACACGGCCTATTATCACATAAACACGACAATTATCATACAAAGTATCCATAAACTGGAAATTACCTTAATGAAATTATCTGACACTCTTAACAAAACAACATGGTCAAACAAATTTTTTGCA
The DNA here is from genome assembly GCA_917834065.1 of Ceutorhynchus assimilis. Taxonomy (NCBI): domain Eukaryota; kingdom Metazoa; phylum Arthropoda; class Insecta; order Coleoptera; family Curculionidae; genus Ceutorhynchus; species Ceutorhynchus assimilis. Next base: position 14,160,776 of record OU892279.1, read on the forward strand.
CTGTTTCAAAAAAATATTGAAAACAGTCATTCTCAAATTAAGATTATGAAACAAGTAATCAGAACCTATCAAAACCGAAAACGTAATAAAAGAGGTCTATTAAATTTCATGGGCACAGCACAAAAATGGCTCTACGGAACCCTAAATGCTGAAGATGGCGCAAGATATGATTCTTATATCCAGACGCTTAATGATAATCAAAAAACTCTCAATGAAGATCTAAAAACACAAGCTCAAGTTTTGAAACAAGTTACAAAAACATTTCACGATCAATTTTTAACTATTGAATCAAAAGGTTATCACAGGAAAATTACAAAATATTTCCTTGGAAAACCAAAATTTCCACTCAATGTTAACTTTTAATCGAATATTAAACAATATCAATATTCAAAGTAATAAAATAAGGAATCTTATTGATCATGTGCAATTAGCAATACATTTTGCACAATTGGGAATAATGCATTATACTATTTTACAGCATAATGAATTAAATCAAATATTAACAAATATATCCAAAAGTCAGCAAATACCTTTTGATAATAAAATCAAGTATGACGAGACAATGAAAACTCAAGTAAAAATCCAAAATGAGTTAATTATATTTGTTATACACACACCAATGATTAATCCCAAGCCCTTTATATTGTATCAAATCTATCCAATTCCTATCCAAGAACTTACCATTAGGAATAAGTACCCTTACCTATTACTTACTACGGACATTTACTACAATACGTTATGGGAATGCCCGAAAGTCGAAAGTGTGTACCTTTGTAACCAAGAAGAGCTGAAGCAAGAAGAATCATGTGTCTACGACCTGATTACTGACCTACCACAACAATGTCCTTTCACTAAAGTGAAATATGAAAAACCAACAGTGAGACAACTCCCGAATGGACAATTATTAGTCATTCCTAAGAAAAGCCTGACCATAGTTATTCAATGTGACAAGACAAACCATATGGAAATAATAACTAATCCAACGCTAGTTTCTTTTGAGAAATGTTTTGTGAAAATCCAAAATCAAAAATTTTCGAAAACCAGCGAGAACTTCAATTTTGAACTGAAGATTCCAAGAATAGACATCCCTGAACTTCCAGAGAACGCAACAACATTGGAACTTCATGAAATTAACCAAGAAGACTTAGAAGAAGCCTTCAAGACGACGAAACAAATAAGAGTTCATAATCTAAAAGAATTGTTTTTTGAACACTCTTATTTAAACACATATGTAATCATAGGTTTAAGTCTTTTATTTTTAATTTTACTGTTTTACTGTTTTAGGAAGTTTAAAACTTCAGAAAAAGGTTGTGCAAATGTGCAAATTGAATTGTCTGATTTGGATTCATAACAATCCACGTTTGCAACATCTTAAGGAGGGAGGAGTTATATTAACCAATTGCCATGCTGATTTATAATCAATTATCTATTTTTTATATGCTTTAATGTGCTTACCCCTTTCCTCTAGGACTTTTTAAATACATTGTTGTAAAGTGAACATCAAATTGCTATGTCGGCATTAAATGATTATTTAAGCCGATGCAGTCCCATAAGGAACGTTCATTTGTTTTCTGGCTTTAGCCTGTAGCAATTTGATCCGAATATTTTCTTTTGTCACCTCTGTATTTTAATCAATAAAATAAATGTTTTTTAAAATACAAGTTTCTGAATCGAAAATATCATTGGTACATGGCTATATAGGTGAAAAATATTATCAGAGATAAACGTGCCTCAAATTTTACTTGCAGCTCTCGCGTTTATAGGTAGAATGGTTCACAAAATCTAAGCGCAGTAGGATATTATTTTTACAATTTTTAGAGCCAAATATGTTGGAGACGGCTCAATCAAATATAGAGATACTTAGTATATATTTTTTGGAATCGAGAAATTGTGCTCTTCAAGAACATAAAATCAAATATAGGGCATCCCATTTGGAAAATTTGAAAGTACGCAAAATTTCAATGATAATAAATATTCGTTTCTGACAATAGTCTTTGTTGGGTAGTGGTAGGTCGTAACTAGTAACGATCCCATTTTGTGATAGATTATAGATTTGTCCTTGGATGGTAAAAACATGATCGAATTCATCTCTGTCAGTGTTGATCGAAGTGACACCGGAAGAAATAATTTGGATGCAGGCATTGTACAAAAAAATAGTTAAATACAAAAGTTGTAGGGTTTTATCTCTATAGGGCATTCCCAGGGCCGTCTTGACGCATGGGCCCGCTGGGCCCGGGCCCAGGTCCTCATCCACGCCTAATTTAAAATAAATTTTATGGAAAAAAAATTGGAAAAAAAAATAGGCTGGTAGCAGATAAGAATCATTCCTTAATCTACCAGTTCAAATGGAGGTAGCTCCGTAACGTTCTCTTGAATTAGGTCTTTGTATACTGATATCATTTTTCTTATTGCTACAACGTGATTTAAATTTAGTAAAGGTGCTTGTCTATATAGTTCATGGACAAAATTAACATTATCTCTGGTGGAGCACAGGACATCTCGGATAATTTGTTGAGCCAGTTCCGAATCGCTTGTAGTTTTACTTGTTTGAATTGATACAGCTGGAATTTATGAAATTATGCACAGGGATTTTGTAATATTAAATCCCTAATTGAATCTAAACTGGGATGAGCTGAGTCATTATCATCGTCATGCACTGGTGTATCAGGATGAGCACCATGACTTTGGTGGTGAGAAGGGAGAAGGGTTCGACCCTTGCAGATTATTCTGGCTGCCGTGATGATCACGTTTTAGTTGATGTATTCTCCAATCTCAAAATAGTCAAACAAAAGCGAAATTAGAAATCGCATAAGCCAGTCGCGATTGAATAACCTAAGTTTGATGAGTATTGAAAGCGAAATTTCACAAACCATCATTGATTTTGAAGACATAATTCACGATTTTGCCTCTGTAAAATCTAGAAAACGACCTTTGTAATTTGTAAATTCCAATTTGTTATCTTTCCACAATATACATTAAATTTCAAAAGTCATTTTAATATACAGGATGTCCCACTAAGGTCGAGCAGGTACGATATTATGGAAATTATAGACCTCACGTAACTTGAAAACGAATGCAGATATTGAATTGCAGTTTGCGCCAAAATATAGATATTTTTTTGCTTTTTAAGCACAGTAATAAAAAAATAATATCATGCCATTTGGATTTTTCAAGAAAATTAGGAAAAACTGGATCTTGGCACAGAATAGTGGTGTTCTTAATAACGATGAAATTCTCTTTCAAATAAGCCCAAATTAAATGAGTTTGGATGAGGGATATGGAAGATACAGCAATTTTTAAAACTATTTCTTAACCAGTTTCCTCCGCCCTTATTAGTGAAGATGCGAAAAAAGCCTAATAGGTAATCAAACTGGCGCAAAAATCAATGAACTTTTGATTTCTTTTGTTAAAACAGTATCTTAATATTGCGATTTCTTGAGAAAATTTGAATTTTTAGTTATATCTAAACTCACTAAATCCGTCGGCAATTTTGCCTTGATAGGTAGCGACAAGTCGATGTCAAAATTTTTCAAAACGAGTCACATTGGCGTTCGTCTAAATCGTCTACTCGGAAAGGACCGCATTTCTTATGGAAAAGTGATCTATGTGGAATTTGGCTGAATTTTTGATATTGTGTAGAGGCAGTCGTCCTTAACAAAAGTTAACATTGCGCTAATGTTTATTACCGAACAGTTTTTAAGATATCAATTAAAAACATTTTTAATGTAATACTCTTAAGTATGACGTCACCAATATGCTCGCAGCCCCGACAATGATTACTATCACTGCCTCCTATAGTTAACAAGCCATGAAGTTGGAAATGACGGCAACGTCGCGTATAGTGCTATTTTGTTATTGGGTTATGTGTTTCTGTGTATTGCTTTCATTGTGTATTGTTGCAATTTAGTATTTTTATGGGCATTATTGACGAAAAAGTGGATAGAAACACACCAATATATTGCCCATATTTAGTTGATACCTGTTCCTTTGTGCTTTGATTGCTAATTTTTAGCAAATGAGTACAGGAGCAAAAATGAAGGTAAGGTAAGGTAAAACAATGAAAACAATATTAATATTTGTCTGCAAGAGCATAGGTCTCGATATATTACCTAAGATATTTAAACTTGTTCCAGATGCCATGAAACTACTGTGTTCCTGGGTGCAAATCGAACTATTAGGAGTTCCTTAAAAACTGAAGAAATGCAAACATTTTTATTTCCAAAAAAATTCTGAAGTGCAAAAAATGTGGATGAAAGGAATACACCAAGATAATTATACCCGAGATTATACAATAACGAAAAATTCTGTGGTGTGTTGTAAGCATTTTGAAGAAACCGAAATAATTAGATTTGAAACAAGCAAGGATAAAGGCGTAGTTCGAGAGTTCAAACTGAAACGTCCAACTCTTAAAAGTAGGTACCTCTTATTTTCGAAAATCAGCTCAAGTATTTGAATGGACCTGCCTTCCGAAAAAATCCCGAAGAAAGAAAAAGTTAGATTTTTCAAAAGACATACTGAAACATAGGCCTATAACACTTTAGACTCTAGAAATATATTCATTTAAATCAATTATTTACTGTTCTTATTTACACAAATAGTTATATTATTCATTGAATTACTGTTTTTGGCCCTTTAGTACAATAAATTATGCATTTTTCGTGATTCATATTATTAAAATAAAAAATATATATTTATAAAAACAAACACCACAAGCACCACTTGGCGGTAAGATTGCGGTGTTGCCTTTTTAACTATATGGCTTGTTAAATGTAGGAGGCTGTGTTACTATCCTTTCCACTTTCGACTTTGACTATACTCTTCTCGTTTTAACATTAGGAAAAAAAAAAAAAAAAAAACAACAACAGGTACAAATGAAATCGCTATATGACTGACATGACATGACGTTGACAGTTGCGGCAGGGTAGGAGCTAGGTGTTTACCCATCAGGATAATACACAATACACTTGTTTACATACTTACTTGTCACTTATCGCTATGGCTATCTTTTTCTATTTCTTAATGAAGAGTATAGTCAAAGAAAAAGTGGAAAGGATAGTAATCATTTTCGGTGCTGTGAACGTACAGGTGACGTCATACTGAAGAGTATTATATTAAAAAAGTTTTTAATTGATATCTTAAAAGCTGTTCGCTATTAAACATTAGCGCAATGATAACTTTTGTTATGCAGGACTTCCTCTATACAAAATTCCACATAGATCACTTTTCCATAAGAAATGTGCGGGGTCCTTTAAAAAATAAATATATTTCCATTTTCAAATAGGAGATTGTACCAGGATTCGCGGCACTTTTCTTTCAAACTGGATGGAACAAAATGAGGCAATTTCTGTTTGTGAGGCTTTTCTTTAAAACAGCATAGAACACGGACAATCTTTATTTCTAAAAAAACGTTTCTGAAATAAAACGAGTTAGGGATGTTGAAAAAATATCGATATATCAAATGGATGATATTTTTCTTCCGATATATCGATAATATTGGCCGATATTTTTTGTTCCGATATATCGGTATATCGATATTGAAAAATTACTATCAGTACTCGATATATTTATCGATCACGATAAAAAAAAATTCACTAATCTACTCTCTATATATTAGCTCTCAAAAATGTCTATTTTACAGACCCATTTCAGTCCGTAAAATGCTTCTTTTCTAAAAGTTGTTATAGCAATCAGAAAAAAAAATACCTGGCGCTCTTGCCGCAACAATGCCAATGCGTAATCAGTTTTAAATTTTTAATCTACGTCGGTGTCATTATGACACATTTAGCATTGTCATTTGAATGTCATTAGGTCCTTCATAATAATAGCACTAGTGCGTTTAAGAATTCATAATAACACCCAAATTTTGAAATGAAAAATATACAAAAAGAAAGTTAGTTGCCAGAAGAACCTTTTCAATAATGCTGTCTCTATATTCGAAGAGACACTTTCGAACTCAGAATCACCAATAATAATATTATTTTCCACTATAAAATTGAATTTATGGCACAAAAATGGACTCCAATATTGAAGCTGCCAAAGTCAAAATTCTAAAAACCAACAAGCAGGTTCTCGACTAGTACGGGCACCTGCTAAATTTCAAATTTTAATTTGAAAAGTTTTTGCTATTTCAAGGCAAATCAAATCTATTTGGACCATTGTAGATTAAATTTTGAATGATACACGTTCGATATGAACTTTATTAATGAAACTTGTGTAACTAAACCACTCGGCTAACGCCTCGTGGTTTAACGTCACACGCGTTTCATTATGGCGTTCATATCGAACTTGTATCATTAATAACTATAATGTCACATTTACTTCACATTTTTGTCAACGGAATTCAATCAATTTTTGGATTTATTTAGCCTCATCAAAAATAATATATTGCGTGAGGAGTCCGGAAAGTACTGTTTTTTTGGACAAGTAGACATGTAGACAAGATCCCAGACTGCGAGTCCGAAAAAATACTTTCCGAGAATATTAGGTAGACTATTTTTTCGACAGGAAAGAACATACTTACCAGACTAGGCCGGAAAGTAATCACTGCTTGGCCTAAGAAATCACATCCCCGCCTCGGCTTAAAAAGGTATACTTTTTCAAATAAAACGCGTTCGGAAAGTATGTATACTTTCAGAACGGTTGCCGAAAAACCTCATTTTAGGGACTTGTTACAAAAATAGCTATCGTCTGTTAACCCTCCAAAAATTTCTCGCCTACGAATGCGCCATGCGTCATTTTGCCCACAACCCCCCCCCCCCCCCCCCCATAATGAATTTGAACCGAACCTTCCGATTCCCTTGTTGAAGGGGGCCCGCTGTACTCCCATGTTGCACCAGGGCCCGGTTTCGACTTGCTACGTCCCTGATTGGAATAAATTAGGAATAGTTTTGGGGAAAACCATCTATTTGAAATATTATTTCTTTGAATCTCAACTTTTTAAAAAACATCTACTATAGAAAAAAATGGTAAATGTTGCAACCATGTTTGCGCTGTGAAGTTTAGAGTTGAACGTAGGCGCGCCACAAGGAACGGTACCGAAAAGGAAGATAGAAGAGAATGAGAGACTAGACCAGGGACTTTATTCTCGAAACAAGGGAGCAGCGTTCTCATGAGAACGAAGGTTCTGTCTTTGTTGTCCGTATTCATATTTCCATAACACTGACAATGACAGAGCAATCGTTCTCATGAGAACGCTATTCCTCGGTTTCGAGAATAAAGTCCCAGAGGGAACAAGCTTGATCTGATCCTCCATTGTTCATTATTCAATTTTTATTTTGTATTAAACTGATTGTTCAATTTAATTTGTGATTAGTTTGTGTGTCATAAGGAGCGATCACAGGTCAGTTGAATAAATGTTATTTTGTTTTTGAGAATTCAATTTATACAAGTATTAATTTTTTCATTTTAATGTTTTTTTTGTTTGTTTATAACATTTTTTATAGCATGTGCATTGTTCATGTATTTAACAATAATCGTTCCATGTTGTGAACAAAGCAGATAAAAAGTAAATTAAAACCAAAGAAACTATGTGCTGGGATTTTAATTTCGTTATTCCGAACGTGCATCAGGGCCTTGTTGTATCTATTAACATTTTTCTACGCTGACGAGCGAATATCCTAGCAAACAAAGCAAAGAGATATTGGCTCAAAATAACAACTATAGCTCAGTAGCATTCCGTACGGGACCTCATTACCTGCTGGTGAAACTGGCTAACTAACAAAAACTCTTCAGTATTGAATATAGGTAATATTGATTGAAGTAGTGTGTGGAATTAAAATTTTAGCACAAGGACAGGGGTGGTACCCAATTTAAACTTTTATTGACTTAAATTATTGACTCACAATTAATTATTAAAATGACACAGTATGTATGATTCTTGAGTAATGTTAGATCGAGGGTTTCTCTGCCGTGCTTTTTCCTCTGGTTAGTTTCAGGTCGATTTACTTTAATAATAAAGTAGACGTTTCACAAATTTTTCGTTTATTTTACATATCAAAACTTCGCTTAAATTTCCCTAATTTTGCTATTGTTGGGCGCATGTCCAGTAAGTAAAATTGAGTAATAGTAATGTCTGCCTAGCGACTCTATTTCTACGGGGCAACGGTAAGGGGAATGCAGTTGTAAAAAAAATGGCTGATTTCATTCATAAAATACCCAGCTGCGTGCGGAACTTTTTGGAAGTGTTATCGTATTGCAACTCGTACACGAAAATCGACAACGACCAAACCGCCGCCACTGGGTATTTCAATATAAATCGATATTCCAAGATGGGAGGATAAAATGACAAGAGCCCTGGCCAATAGCGGGACGTAACGTGACGTTAGCACATTGACAATTGCATGGTTCCCCGTGGCAACAGCAATCCTGCCAAAAACTCTACCAATCAGGTTCATCCTTGCCAAATTGTCAAAAGCTGATGGATTCTTTAGGAAATGTTTATTTTTTACAATAGACGAAATTGAAGAAATCAGTTATTGAAATAAGCATAGATCTAACCACCACGTTAAAATATCGTTATATTGTTATCTACATTTTGTTATTAAAAAATGGATTTTCAATTAATTATACTTCATGCCTAGTATTTTCGCTTTTTTATAATTAAACGTGGCAACATCGCACATTTACGTCCGAATTCCTTCCGTAGACTCAGAACCGTTGGGCAAACAATAAGTTCCATAACGTAGGTCCTATTTGTTTTTCATTTCGTTTTTCAGAAGATTTGTTAAGAGAAGGTATAATAGAAATTCACACCGTTTAATCTTGCTGAACGAACCCGGGTATGTTATACTACAGTTTCTCCTCAAGTTTTAGGCACTTACAATCCAGATCTTCCACTTTCGTTAGCTATAGATGCTAGTTCATAATAATATGCTCTAGGAGCAATGCTGTCTCATAATTTTCCAGGGGCTGGATTCTCGTCTAAGGGAGTAGAGCTCCTCGAAAGAACGAATGTTTTGTTTTTGTCAACGTAATCGAAAAGTAAATGAGAATAATAAAGACGGAATATTTGATCTTTCGGGGAGCTCTACTCCCTGGCCCAAGAATCGGCCCACAGATGGATTCGAAAAACCTATTGCATTCGCTTTAAGAAGACTTGGAAGGCAAGTTCGGAGATGACATCGCAGATGCGATAGATTTTTTTACACGTGACTTCAAATTGATATTACATGAATTAAACACGTGACAACTGTCAAAATTTATACCGATATGCTCTCAGAGCTATTTTCTGAACTCAGCCAATAAATCGGAAAAAAATTATAGTCAGATTGACACCTAATTTTTACTGAAGGCGGGAGGCGGAAGGAAAATTTCTGCGGGAGGATTTTTGTTTCCTTCACTGGGAATAGAGATATTCCTCTTTCTAAGTTAGTATCTACAGTATCTATAGGATCTTGGTTAAACAGCGCTTTCTAGAAGACGCAGTGGGAACTATCGACCCTGAACGAAGTGGTGTTCTTAATAAATATGAAATTCTCTTTCATGTAAGCCCAAATTGAATAAGTTTGGATAAGGGATGTGGAAGATACAGCAATTTTTAAAACTATTTTTTCACCAGCTAATAAGGGTGGGCGAACCCTTATTAGTAAAGATACGAAAAAAACCTAAAAATGAAACTGGCGCAAAAATGAATGAACTTTTGATTTCTGTTGTTAAAACTATATCTTAATATAACGATTTACTGAGAAAATTTGTATTTTCTAACCATGACTCGTTTTAAATTGCCTCATTTATTTCTAAAGATTAAATATGAGAATTTCATACTTCTGTGAAACTGGTATTCCAACAATAAATTGACATCAGATTGTAATTACGCGATAATTTGCACTAGTGCAAATTATTTCGTATCTTCACTAATAAGGATGGGCGAAGCTGGTGTAAAAATAGTTTTAAAAATTGCTGTATCTTCCATATCCCTTATCCAAACTCATTCAATTTGGGCTTACATGAAAGAGAATTTCATATTTATTAAGAACACCACTTCGTTCAGGGTCGATAGTTCCCACTGCGTCTTCTAAAAAGCGCTGTTTAACCAAGATCCTGTTTTTTCTACTTTTCTTGAAAAATCCAAATGGCATGATATTATTTTTTTTATTGCTGTGCTTGAAGAGCAAAATAATATCTTCATTTTAGGCCAAACCGCAATTCAATATCTGCATTCGTTTTCAAGTGATGTAAGGTCTATGGTTTCCATATTATCGAAGCCTTTTCTTAACCAATTTTCCAATAATTTTGGATAAAGTGGGAAGAAGTGCAATTGGACGATAGTTCGACGCTTGGTCCTTATCACCTCCCTTGTGTAGAGGAATAATTATAGCCGTCTTGAGGCAATCTGTGAACACTCCTTGTTGAAAAGATTTATTTATTAGATCAGTGAGGAGCCATAGGCCAATGGGGGCTTGAGCCCCCGTAGTGAATTTGCGATGGGGGCAGAGCCCCCTAGTGATTTTGGTATTGTATGTAGTGAATTTAGTGGGTAGGTACAGGATGATCTATTATAAATGTCACGCCGTCCTAACTTTTTCATTTGACGTTTTTGACAAAAGTGTTAAGAAATTGTCAAAAGTTTTCAACTATGGTTTTCAACTACGTTAGTTTTAAGCATACAGGGTGCGTCAAAAGAGTGTAGCAGAGCGAAGTTATATTTTTTAAATGGAACACCATGTATAATTGTGCACTTATTTGTTAGTCCCCTTCAACTTGAATTCAACGATTGGTTTGATATGTTTATCTTTAATAGTTATACTTAGGGGAAAACGCGAAAGCCTCTTCATAGGTCTCATGTAAACTTTTTTCTAGAAATATCAAAATAAAAATTGAATAATGAACAATGGAGGACAAGCTCAAACTTTTTCCCTCAGGGACTTTATTCTTGAAGCCGAGGAACAGCGTTCTCATGAGAACGATTGCTCTCTCATTGTCAGTGTTATGGAAATATGGATACGGATGATAAAGACTAAACCTTCATTCTCATGAGAACGCTGCTCCCTTGTTTCGAGAATAAAGTCCCTGGTCTAGTCTCTCATTCTCTATCTCCCCTTTCGGTACCGTTTCTTGTGGCGCGTCTTCTTTCAACCCTAAACTTCACAGCGCAGACATGGTTGCAACATTTGCCATTTTTTTCTATAGTAGATGTTTTTTAAAAAGTTGAGATTCAAAGAAATAATATTTCAAATAGATGGTTTTCCCCAAAACTATTCCTAATTTATTCCAATTATGAACTTTTTCACATTCTTCTGTCCATTGGAATGGTAGGTACTTCCTTCCCAAGTGAATAATGAAGTGGATGTAGTTTCTTGCAATTCTCCATAATATTCAACCATTCCTGATTCCTAACCAACTTTTGAGTTCAGTTATATTGGTAGGTCTTCTAGCATTTTTGACAGCTTCTATTTTCTCCTCGGATTTTTTAACAAAACGATTTGCACTTTTATTTACCTTGAAAGATAACGCACATTCAAGTCGAAAATAATTTATCAACTATAACATTATGTATTTAATGATTAGGGTAATGAGCCTCTTGTTGCTTTACCTTATTAAACCTTACATATTTTTTAATTGTCGTACTTATAGTTATTGAAACATCTATCCACTAATTATTTATGTAATTTCCTACATTTTTGCTGCATAAAATTCCATTTTTGATTCATCTAGTTTTCATGTTATTACGAAGGATCAAAGATCAATGCGTATAATAATGCAGTCAAACATTTAAAGTGATCGATGTGTTGATAAGAAACTTAAGATCTATTTTTTTTTATCACAAAGGTTATAAATACTTATACAGGCCTAAAGAGTCGATAAGCTGATAGTTGAATGTAGTATTAAGGATTGCTTTCCTTTTTCCGCAGTAGTTTTGATCCTAGAATGGCAACCTCAATATCACTTTTTGTTGTTTTGTCATTGCTCAACTTGGGGGTAAGAATTTACTCCAAAATATATATATTTATATATATTTTCAATCCCTTTTAGTGCTTTTCCCAAAAAGATGATAGACTCGTCGTCAATTTACCAGACGGTAAAGTAAGAGGAGCAGAATATTCGACTCCCATAAACAACTTCAGCTATGTTGGATTTCTAGCTATTCCTTATGCAGAACCACCTGTGGGAGATCTGAGATATGAAGCAAGTTTATTGCAAGTTTAGCTTTCAAATTTAATACAATTTTTTTAGTCTTCCCGTCCTGCAAAACCGTGGAAAGGCATCCTTAATGCTACAAGAGATGCCAAATCTTGTATAACGAGTGATTCTTTGATCGACCCTAGTGGTGAAAGCGAGGATTGCTTGAAAATTAATGTTTACACACCAAGTTTGAAAGTAAGTTTGATGATTTTCAATAAAAAAAATTATTTGGTTTCAAGGAGCAAGCGGAAGATATATAAGACAAAGTTCTCATTGAAATCAAAATTCAATTAAATGGTCTGCGAAAGTACCTATGATTTATATTTTATGAACCACTTATTTTTTTTTTAGCCTGACCATCCTCTTCCAGTAATGGTCTGGATCCACGGTGGAGCTTTTCGCAGTGGAAAATCAGCCAAATCCTTTTTCGGTCCCGACTACCTAGTGGAACAAAACGTCATAATCGTCTCTTTAAATTACCGTCTGGGCCCACTAAGTTTTCTAGCAACTTCCGATCACAATCTTCCAGGAAATTTAGGCCTAAAAGACCAAGTTTTAGCTTTGCATTGGGTGCAAAGGAATATAGAATTTTTTGGTGGCGATAAAAAAAAAGTGACGCTGTTCGGACAAAGTGCTGGAGGAACATCTACTGGGTTGCATTTGATTAGTAAAAGATCTAGAGGTAAAATTATTATTTTTCCTTGAGCAAATCATTATTCCCACATGATGTAATTAAGGTTTGTTTCGTGCTGCTATCGTCCAAAGTGGTTCTGGGACCTGTCATTGGGCAGTAGATCAAAATGCCAGAACAGTGGCTTTTAGGCTTGCTGAATGGATTCCTGGAGGAAACTATGGCAATGACACTGGGAAACTTAAGGCGTTTTTGAAGCAGAGGAGCGTGATTGAAATTATGACTGCTTCGCAAAATTTGCTGGAAAGCACCGTGAATGAATCATTACCTGAAGGTGTAAGTAATCGATATGATGTTTCACTATTCTATTTTGAGATGATATTGTTATATTGTAATTTCCAAATACAGAAATTTTAAAATGCATAAAATCAAGGGTGAAAGTTAATGAAACTGAAGTAGAAAATTATCGTTTGTAGATTCAAGTTTGGCCAACTTTAGAGCCCGAAAGCGAAGATGCATTCATGACAGAGTCACCCTATGAATTATTGAAGAGGGGAGAGTTCAATAAGGTTCCATTTATGATAGGGGTAACTTCTGAGGAATCCCTTTTGTACTTTAGGGGTATAAAATTAAATTATTTGTCTGCTTAATTTTTTCTATTCAATCTATATCCTCCTTCAGGTTTAAATCACGTCAAAGAAATAGCCATTATGTACGATCATGAACCAGAAAGAGTTTTACCTTTTGATTTGTATCCAAATTCAACTAATGAAGCAATAGCTGGTGAAACTATCAGGAATGCCTATTTGGGTGGCAGAAATAGACGATTTGCTGATCATTTGGTTGCTTTCATTGACGTAATATTTATTTGATTCTGTGGAATATTCATTTTAATTGTTTTTATAGTATTTTTCAGATAATCAATTTGTAAGAGGGGTGGTGAAACAAGGAGATTTGGCATCAGAATATGTTCCGGTGTATTTGTACGAATTTGCCTATTTTGGTGGACGAAATCTGACTGATGCCTACGTTCCAGGTAATGGATACCTACTCTGTTTATTGTACCTTGTACACAGGCACAAACACAGGCTGTCTTATATTTCACGGAACAGCTCACCATTGTAAATACCATTTTCAAAACTCATGTGATATTATGAAAATCAGATAATGTGGACATGATAGACTCCCAGGCTAACTGCCACATGATCAAATTGATCTCACAAAGTATCTGCAAACAGCGTTTACACCTGTTTTGTCTGAAAACCCAGCTTTTATATTTGATGAATAATTTTTTAACTCGCAGATGTGAAAGATTTTCTATCACAGTCAATCTACGACATACTTCTTCCAAATCAATGTTCCTAGATATTCCCTATTACCTATAGCCAGTTTAATGAAATCAACGTTCAGTCCAACTATTTAATTCGATATAAGTGTCCAAAAATCAAAAATGCCTCTAGGCTATAATTTCAATTATTGATTTAGGTGCTGAAAAAGTAGCTCACGCATCTGAGCTCCCATACCTGTTTACCCAAGACGGATATAACATAACAACAGATCCATTGGACGTTTTAACACAAAAGAGAGCCGTTAAACTTTGGACCGACTTTGCCAAATATCTGTAAGTAGACGACGAGTTTCCAGTAATAAATTCAAGCCAATTTCTTTCGCTTTCAGAAATCCAACTCCAGAAAAATCCGAACTTCTAAACAATGTTACATGGACTACATTTAATAATCAAGATTATCCGCATTTGGTTCTTAATGAAACTTTGCAAATGAGGAAGCAAATTAGGGGCAGCATCTATTCTATGTGGAATGATGTTTATGAAAAATATGGCCGAAAGCCAATTATAACATTTTGAAATTGTTGATGAATGAGTTGAATTTAAATAAATTTGGAATATTTTTTATTTACGTTTAAAAAACCATGGTTTTCTTTGATTGGTTTTTGTCCAGTTTCGTCTACGCGCCCTGTATATAGTTGTAGGTTAAATTGGGTATTTAGGATGTTAAATCCTATTTGGGAATGGAACTTGATTCGTTTTTCTTTATTTTTTGTTTTCTCTTATTCTAATTGAATTGCGCGGGCTCTATGCTTAAGAATGATACGGCTTTGCTATATTTGGCTTTTGAAAATGCGCGCGTTAAACACTGAAAAAAGGTACCGGCAAAGTTCTTACACTTCCTACCGACAAGTAGTACCAGTTGCCAAAAACACTTCGCCATCTTCGTGTTGTTCGAGAAAATATACCCGCGGTTTTTCGTTCGCCACAACCGGTTAAATCAAGACGGTTTCGTTGCACTCCTACGCATGGGACCTGAACTTCCTGAATGAGCTGGCCAGCTGAGTGGAGTTTGGAAGTAGAGCAAGGTAACGTGAAAAAATATCCTTTATTCTATCGCGAATGGTAAACTATCATTTAATCGACTCAAAACTCGTTGTTAAAGTAAGACTTTATTTGAAGTAGTGAAATCGAACAATTTTTACCAACCCATTTGTCAATTTTACCCACTCATACTTCAATTTTACCCACTCGTTCTCTTCTTTTATAATATTTATAGTGTTTTTGACAGAAATCTGATATGTTGCATGATTGACAACACCAGAAATGTGTCAGTTTGTTAGGTACTTTGTCAATTTGTCATAATTTAGCACATTTTAGTTTATCATTTTAGTAATTGTGATAAATAAAAAGTGGCTCAAGAATAAAATAGAATATTACACACAACGGTAAAAAAGCTTTACCTGTTCCTGGAATTAATCCACTCGCTCCTTCGTCGCTCGTGAATCAACATTTTCCACTCACAGGTAAAGCATCTTTTTACCGTCTTGTATAATAAATAACTATTTCAGTTTCGATATTTTTCAATTTCATTTTAAAATCTTTCATCGATTACCATTCTATCAGCAACCTGTGGATTTTCCAGTTTTAATTTCGCACATTAATTTGTTTGAAGACCCGTTATAAATAAATAAGCCTCGCAGAGCGCTCTCACCGATCTTTTGTTTTTAGCTTTTGCCATAGCAATTAGCATCAAGATTTTTTTTGTTTTCGGGCTTTTGCCGCAGCAATAGAGTCTAATATTTTTTCTAATATTTTTTGTTGTGACTTCTTAGTTTTTAATAAAATAAATACTTTTTAAAAACAAGATTTACTTAACGAAAAATATTTTTGGCGCAGTCGGATCGGATCTTCAGAGTGCTAAAGTCCTGTGATAGAATTTTCGGCGAGATGTTGAATCAGTATTAAAGCACGAAGGAACAGGTATGAACTAAATATGGGCAGTATATCGGTTTGTTTCTATCCACTTTTTCGTCAATAATGCCCACAAAAATACTGAACTGCAACAATACACATGAATGCGAGACTAGGGATGTTGAAAAAATATCGATATATCAAATGGATGATATTTTTCTTCCGATATATCGATAATATCGACCGATATTTTTTGTTTCGATATATCGGTATATCGATATTAAAAGTTGACTATCGGTACTCGATATATTTATCGAGCACGATCCAAAAAAAAAATTCATTGCTCTACGCTCTGAGCCGCTTTCCAGTGCCTAAATTTTTAGAGTATCATGCTCCTGAAGTGTGACGCTCTTGAACTGTTCGACATAAGCAGCACTGGAACGCTCTCGTCTTAACCCCCACCATTTCGGATTTCAGGAGCATGAAACATAGGCAAAAGGGTTGGTGCACGAGGGGGCAGGGGACAACAGAAATGAGTAGCTCAAGTGTACGACACTCTAAGCACTGGAACGCGCAAAGCAATTGTGGAGCACTCCTGAGCTGCTCAGGAGTAACTCAAATGGGTCACTGGAAAGCACCTCTGGAAAGCACCTCTGGAAAGCGGCTCATGCCGAACGGTTGCGAATCGAACACGGCCATGTTCCAACCTGTCAAAAAAACGTCTCAGAACGGTTTCGGAACCACTCTGTATACGAATTTCGGTTTCTGCGCAAACATTTTAGGTTTTGCGCAGAATCCTAACGGTAATATTACGGTTTCCTGCTGGGATGGAAAAAAGCTATAATAAAGCGCAAATAAAGCCTAATAATAAACAAAATGTAATTTCATATACCTATGTCACTTAAATTTCACTCTTGTTAAGCTATTTACATCCTCAATCACTGGTAGCGAAGTGGCACTTTGGCACGCCTGCTGGGAAATTGATACCCATCCTCACTCAATGCTGTCAATTTTCAGTCTGCTGTGCGTGTATAGTACGGTCACGTACCGTGCGTTCGGTATTTTGATCTCAGCTCTCTGAGCATGAATTGACCGTTCGTTTATTTAAAAAGTGTACTCGGTGCAGGCTCATTCACGTTCGTTTAATAAAATTTCGAGCCCTCTGTTACAGCGTTAAACTGCTCTGTGCGCTCGCTGGTCACGTTATTACGGCTCCGGTCTGCACGCTCTGCTCTTTGAGCAAAATACCGAACGCAAGGATAACCTAAATTATTTTTTACCGTACTGCGCATGACATAAGTCGGCACGCATCGAAAAAGCTAGCAGCTTGCCAAGCTTGCACTTCGGAGTCGGCGTGCATGCCAGCATGAAATTGAATTGAGGGTGCCAACGTTAAACCAAGGAGAATACACACTCTAAGGAGGCCTTATCAACCTCGTTTTTAGTAATCGCCGCCATATTGGTTTTCAACTGTTTTCAACCATTGCCGACATCATAACTAAGTCATCAGCTGTTTGAACCTTTGAATATAATACTACAGGAATCGAGCATAACTTCGAATCTGCTCGACCAGAATATGTGGAGGTTGCATATGGCCGACTAGTGTTTCCGGTTTGGCAGTGGCGTATATTTATTTAAATATGATTGTCAATATTATGGCTCACTCTTTTCGTACTAATTTCAGTGCTTATTATCACTTAAAGCCGCTAAAATCCATCAAACATCCACTTGAATGAGGACACAGCGAACCACCGAAACAAATGATGAGTCATACTTCGAGGCTCATGGCGGGTATTATAAAACTGCTTTGACAGTTAACTTGAAGTTAACTTTTTGAATTACATGTAATTCCAGAAGTTAACTTTAAGTTAACTCTCAAAGTAGTTTTATAATACCCGCTCTCAATATGGCAGTTTCCGTCCCTGCGTTTTCTAGAAACGCCATGCTGCTTAACGTCACAATTGGTTGTTTGGCGTAGGGGGGTAGAGGGGAATTTGTTACACACAGGCCTTATGAGGATAGGCCATCCTGTAGTAGTAGTGTGTATCATCCTTGGGGTTTGTCTTAGGGTGGGTATTATAAAACTACATTGAGAGTTAACTTAAAGTTAACTTCTGAAAATACATGTAATTCAAAAAATTAACTTCAAGTTAACTGTCAAAGCAGTTTTATAATACCCGCCCTTACTCCGACTACAGTTCGACGCGTTCGCAAAACACATGAGCCGCTTTCCAGTATGGGAGTGTGACGCCCGGAGCTACTCGGGGCGTTGAGCCCCCGAGCTGGGGCGAGTTCAGAAATAACACACCGGGTGTGAGTGCGATTTTATGGGTGTGACTGAAATGACAATTCTTAGGCGACAACTTTCGTATGAATTTCTGAACGCTTGGTGTGACCAATCGAGCATCTCCTCAAAAATTTCACCAAATCTATTGGAATTACTTTTTTTTTTTACTACTAACCTGAGAAATTGTCATTATTCAATCTATTTTTCTAGGAAAAAATTGAATTTCTCTCCCTAGGTGAATAATGAAAATAATGAAAAAATACCTAGGTTAATAATGAAAATGACGTCATGACGCAAGGATATTGTCATGTTTCTATTGGTTCAATTTCATGTCCATTACGTCAATTTGAAAAAAAATACAGGTTTCTGTAGGTACATAGGAAGTTATCATAAGCTGTTGATAGAGGGCAGCACTTTCAAGAGGGCGTTCAAAAAAAAATAATTGGAGCACAGATTTTAAACAAATTTTTCATTTTCTACTAGCAGTAGTAAAAAAAATTCTATATATTCCTCGGTAGAGAAAGTCATTATATACCTCACTCATTATAAACCTCGGCGCGAGCGCCTCGGTTTATAAAAGCGCTCGGTATATAAGGACCAACTTCTCTACCTAGGTATATAATATACTATTATTGTTCATTTTTTTAATTTGAAGGAAAAACTTTAATTCTTATTTGTGTTTTGTTTACATTTGGTGGGATTATTGATATTTTATGGGAGGAATGGTTGACATTGTTGACATAAAGACACAATCACACCGCAGCCACACCAAAAAATTAGGGTGTGACCGGTGCGACACCTGGAGCGCGCCCGAAGTACTTTCTGAACGACGCAGAGTGCGCGCACTCGGTGTGCCTATATCATTTATGAACGGCTAGTGCGTCGCACCGGTATCACACTTGTTCTATATGCGAGTTTTTATTCGCTGTTGGGTTTGGATGTTTTTATTGCTGGTTTATTTTTGGGTATTTTCACTAGGCTGGTTTTGGCGACAGTTCACCTTGGGTCGCAGACCTGCAATTAGAATAGACCTATCTCGCATGATTAGAAAAAGAGAGCTCAATTATAATAAATACAAGTTAGAAAGCATTAAAAGATGACATGCGCGCACAACTCGTAAGCTGCAGTGTAGCCAGATTGTATTGTTGTAGAACAAATGTAGACAACAAATCGAACATTACAACATGAAAGAAGTGATATAGTGTCAAGTGTTTTACAACGCCTCGAATTAGACAAAAGAAGAGCATGAAATTGCGAAGAAATATGTCAAGTATAATCTAACAAAACCTTAAACGACACTGCGGTGAGTTCAAGTAATATTTAAAGTATTATGGCGTTTCCGTTTGGTAGATGTGCGGAACTGGTGCAACTTTTTATATTTTTGTCTTTTTCTTCTACAGGTCGATTAAAAGGATGCAAATACACTCAGTGCGCACTAAATCTACCAATCGGAAACGCCATTAGACTATCCAAAACACGTGACACGAATATGGCCGACAAGAGGCACACAAACATTTGACACAAACACAAACCATAACGTCATTAGGTTATGTCATTAATGATAATAATCAAATACTCATTTTCTATTGTGTGCGTCTCAATTTTTGGCCGTTTCTACCCAATTACGGAATCCCTATTGTTTGGGCAAGATTGCTCTACCTACATTTCACTTGGACACCCAGGACCTACCCTTAAAATGTGAAAATATTTATTTGTTGCAACTCCACCGTCCAGTGTTGTGCTACCTACTTTAAATAATGGATACAGGAGCATCTACAGAAAGACGATGAAACAGGCAAGGAAGATTTATTACAATGAGAGGTTGGGCATCTCCGCATCCAATAAACAAAAAGAGTAACGACCTACGCGAAAAAAAAAAAAAGAAATATGCTTCCAATTTGAAAGCAGATAATATTAATTCATACTATACGATTGCTCAGAAACTGAGTATCAAAAATAGAAAATCTTCTGGATGGGACGATATCTCAGTTAGGCTGTTGATGTGTTGGCGGATTCCATTATTAATTCTTTTCTTACCGGAAGTTTTCCGTCATTTTTGGAGCAATCTTGGGTAGTACCTTTGTTTAATAGGGGGGTGATAAGAATTTACCATCTTATTACCGGCCATTATCCTTACTGGCAACTTAGACTAAAATTGTAGAGTGGCTAATTAAGGTGGATGGTGAGCTTCCTTGATAGACATAAATTGCTTTCTCTGTCTCTGTTTCAGCAGTCAAAAAACACTGATGATGCCATATTTCATCTCCTGGATGAGCTGTATTAGAAGATAAATGACGAAAAAGTGGCCGCGGTAGTTTTTTGAGACTTGAAAAAGCTTTCGATTGTGTCTGTCATGAAGTACTGCTTCTAGGGGTGCAGTACTTCAGAGGGGTTGGATATCACTGCAGGAGTGCCCTAGGGATCTGTTGACACATTGAATGACACATAAAAAAAGGGTTTGTGTGCCTCTTGGCGGCCATTTTAATTCAAGTTTGACAGCATCTTGGATAGTTCAATTAGTTTGCTCTTTGTCGAATCACACGTTACAAACAAGAAGGAACAATTAATTCTGAACTGGCCCCTGAATAAGAATATGACGCAAGCCTGTCACAAAGTTGCTTCTCATTGGACGCTCACCTGCAGCCTACAAGCGACGCGCGCAGTCCAGGTAATAAGAGATCGGTCTATTTTTACATTGTGGAATAAACGTATCATTAGTATATTATTTAATAGACCTATCTATTTTACCAGACAAAGAGATAATAATACGAAAACATTATTAGATAGAAAAAGACGCAGAACGCTTATTGCGCAAGACGAGGCAAAACGTATCAAACCATGTTAGACTTATGTATAACAATCCCTTTTTATTATTTGCACGGGATAAAAAAGGAAGGTGGATAACCGCGTGACGTGCAACGTATTTGTCAATCAAAAACACAAACAATTGAAAATCGATTAGGTACTTGTCAAGCTACCTCAAGTTATTTATCAACCATAATTCTGATCCTTGTCAGACCACGGGCAATGAACAAGGACAAGGAGATGCCCAGCGTGCAAAACGAACACCTCTCACCTGTACTAGTTAGCCAATAAAAATGCATTGCCTCGTGTTGCGCGCGCATACAGGTAAAAATAGATAGGTCTATTAGGCAATTCAAACCACGTGACATTCAAGATGGCGTGGCGGCCACACATGGGCCAAAAAACACAAAAAAATATCTAGTTTCTGTCCGAATTAATAGTTTAGGTACCTAGTCAACAAATATTTTATTAGATAATGAAAACCAAAGTTGTAAGCAAAACTGTATGCAAAATAATTTAAAATACGCATAAAAACATATTCAAAACAAACTTGTTTGGCCGCCACGCCACATTGAATTTTCCTTTTTGACAGATGGATTGAATTGCCTAATTGACCTTTTGTTTGGACGCCATATTGCGGTGCGCGAACATAGTTGCCAACAGTAGAAAAAAAAATTATTAGCGTTCTGTCAACTTTAAAATCTAAAGTTAATGAATAAATTACATTTAAAATTTAAATTTACCGCCTATTACGAATGTTTTTGGAAAGAAAAACCATCAATTTTAACTTGTATTGAGCAGAATAGAAATAATAAAATATCTAGTTGACAGCCCGCTAGTAATTTTTGGTTTTCTTGTTTTGGCAACTATGTTCGCGCACCGCAATATGGCGTCAAAACAAAAGGTCAATTGTTTCATTTCAAATTAAGTGAATATATAACAGTGGCGCAGTCGTTATTTGAACCAATATGTCAAATTTTCTCGGAAATCTCGGTTCATTTGACCCGGAAAAGTCCGATTATAAAATATTTTCGGAACGGCTACAACAGTTTTTTGTCGCAAATGAAATTACTGAAGACAATAAAAAACGTGCATCTCTTCTAAATACATTAAACGAAGATTGTTATGTTTTACTACGGAATTTGTGCGTGCCGAAAACACCGCCGGAGTTGAAGTTCGAGGAGTTAGATAAGTTGTTGTTGAAGCATTTTTGTCCCGTGCGTTCTTTTTTTTCGGAAAGAAGCAAATTTTACTCAGCTAAAAAAGAGACAGGGGAAAAAGTATGTGATTGGGCTGCTCGCGTTAAAAATTTAGCAAGTTTTTGTGGGTTTGGTCTCTATCACTCTCGACCAGTTAATGAGGGATATATTTACGGTGGGTTTAAATGAAGTGCGTTTCAGTGACCGTTTATTTGAGGAAAATCCTCAAGATAGCAAGTGTACTTTCCAGTTTGTGGAAAAGATTGCATTGGCAAAGGAATCGGCCCTCTTGGACCACGAAAAACGTGCATCCAGGGAACCGCTCACACAAGTTAAAACAGAACCAGAGGAGTTGTTTTATAACACCCACAAACCAGGTACTTCTCGGCAGAGCAGGGGTAAGTCAAAACCTTCAAATTTAAGGACCCCTCACCAGGAACAAAGATTGAAATCATCAAATTTCAATGCTTGTTCAATTTTTGGGCGTTCAAACCACAAGTCATCAGAGTGTGCTTACCGCAACTGTTTTTGTCACAAATGTGGAGTAAAAGGGCACTTAGCACCCTTGTGCAAGCAGGGTAAAACGGGCCAGAACTTTTTACTTGAGAAAACGCTGGGAAGCTCAGACGAGAGCGATGATCCATGCTTCAATGTTAGGGACAAACCGTTGCAGTTGCATGGACCTATGCACAGTGTTCGTGAGTCAGAGCAAAACATGCTTCATAATA
Source organism: Ceutorhynchus assimilis (assembly GCA_917834065.1). NCBI lineage: Eukaryota > Metazoa > Arthropoda > Insecta > Coleoptera > Curculionidae > Ceutorhynchus > Ceutorhynchus assimilis. The sequence continues at coordinate 14,183,745 of OU892279.1, forward strand.
AATCTGAAAATTTAGTTAGGGACGTAAAACCTATATTGATTGAAATAGAGATTGATGGATTGAAATTTATTTTTGAAGTAGACTCAGGTTTCGCCCACGCTGCGATTTCAGAAAAGATGTATAACAAATATTTTCGAAAATATCCGTTAAATAATAATGATTTATCATTAAAAGATTATGTAGGTGTCTCTTTTGAACCTTTGGGTTTTATTAATTTTAAAATAAATTATGTCAAAATTACAAATTTTACTTCGCTTTTCTTCCTTGGTAATTACACTCGTAGTATCGCTGATTCATACCTGGCCGGTAAATTATATTTTCGATTCAGAAACTTGTATTTTTAAAAAACATTTATTTTATTAATTAAAATACAATAGTGACAATCGTAAAATATGTGGATCAAATTGCTACAGGGAGTGCCTGAAAAAAAATGAACGCTCCTTACTGGAAAGCTCTGGCTTAAATAATAAATATTTGCTGATCCAAGCATTTTCCAATGCAGGTGGCGGTACTACCAGTGCAGTACCGCTGATTAAGCAGTTTTATATATTTATTAGTATTGACATAGGCGTACGCTAATAATTAACATAGGAAAGGAGAATTATTAGTATAAGGATAACATGGGGTCTTACAATATAACTGGTACATTTCAAAGCAAAAAAACTTCTAACATAAACATAAACACAAAAACCAACCCAACGACAAAGGAATGTCGTGGCTTCACTTCGTTATTTGTACCCATAGACAATAAAAAATAAAAAGACCTTCAAAAGTATAGCCGAAATAGGTTATACTATTACTGCGCATCCGGTTGCGCATAGCGCATTGCGGAATTTTTGAAAGCTAGAGACTTATGAAAGATCAGTCCGATCATTCAATTCTGTTTCATCTTTCTCTGTCATACCAATTCACAAGACAAGAACACCGTATGAGTTACAGAGCTTTCCTAGCTGTTTTGTAGAAACCTATCAAACATCCATAACTATAGAAACTGTGACCGAGAAAACAAATAAGTAACCTTAAAATAACGACATTTCCGTGTTGAAATTTGTCATTTTTAAACGATTGGGCGGTCGTCTAAGAAGACTCGAACTCACAAAATCTAAAGAACAAGAAGAAGAAATTGTTATTTTTATTAAGGCACTCGGTATCGCGTACCTATAATATTATGTACAACTAGGATAAACTGAACCAGTAAGTATACATGTTAGTTTTGTGATATATGGCATATTATTTTACTGTTTTAGGAGACCTCAGTCAGAAGAGATAAAATGTAGATGTTAGGCCTTGGCCAGCTTAGCTTGTACATACATTAAAGCATGTATAAGGGATGTAATAACTTTGTTTGTAAACTCTTTAGGTATTTGACCTATATAGCTATAATATATATTTTCTCTGGTACAATTTTAGTGTTTATTTTGCCTTTTTTTTTTCAATCTACATCAAAAAATGGCACAAAACCTTATAGAGTACCACATCATTTTTCTCATTCGGATTTGAGAAAAAAAGATGTGGAACAACATAAGTAAGTTTTTTGTGCAATCAACTCAAGTCAAATTTCAAAATTCTCGCCATTTCAGTATTTGTTCCGGCTGCCACTATTGACGCCACCGTCGCTGTGACGTCAGCGCTATACAAACTTTCATGCTATCAATCAGGTACTCTTACCTTGGTTTATTATATTTCTCTATGTTTGTACCCTGCCGGTAAAAGTGCGAATATAAATTCGCTGAAATAGTGTTAAGGTGAGTTTACACATGCATGGATTTAGTGGCGCCAGTGGTCCCGCCAGTTCTATTTGCACGCCAGTAAAGGTTTAGGCACTTTGTGTGAAAAACAGAAATAAGTGGCACGCCAGTTTCACTTTTAAAGTGCTTTTCTCAGTGTGCACTATGTCGAGTGAACTTTCCGAAGTCTGTAAAATAGTCGCTAAACTTTTAGTAAAAGAAAAAAAGATAAAAGAAATACAGAAAAAGAAACGCAACCAACGAAATGGCCGTTTCTGGGTTGAACCATGGATTGGTCGTCGACCCACTTTGGCTCCTTCTGCAAAACTTCTAGGAGAACTCGCAGCAACCGAAATGAAAATCAAACGAAAAACTGGCGAGCGGACGCCGACGTGCAAGCACTTGTTTACACTTGCAAGTTTTGATGTTCTGTACGAATTTGTCACCACTGGCGCCAGTGATTTCAGAAGGATGCAGACTTTTTTGGACTATGCATGCAAATATAAAATGTGTATGCAAGTCCATGTTTACACTTGCTAATAAAATTTACTGGCGCGCCAGTTTTTATTGGCGCCACTAAATCCATGCATGTGTAAACGCACCTTTTTATTTGAAAAGGTGATTTAAGTGTTTTTTTCTTTTATTTAAATATGCCAAAAAGGAAAAGAAATGAAATGTCGAGGGACGACGTTAAAAAAGCAAGAAGAAGGAAAGTACGACGAAATCGTAGAGGCTCTCAAACAATTAAAAGCAAGGGTAGATTCAGATGAAAGCTCCAGTGGTTCGGGAGATTCTGATTCTGAGAGCGAATGTAAGTACTCAATATTAAATGTTTGGTGTTGAAAAAATATTGGTTATTATGAACATCCACGTAACCGTTATGTTACAATATTACAGATTGATGTAAAACCAAATAAAAAGTAGTCGTTATACTACTAATGATAGCCCTGAAACTTGGTCGTTAAACTATGCAATTTTATGCCTACCTCAATTGAGGCTAAAAATTAAATAAGACGCCTTTTATTTCAGCCGCATCAGATGAACAACAATCTATACAGATTGTAACTACTGCAGACGTCCATACGACTCCAGATAATGCATCAAAAAATGCAGACTATTATTTTTTGGGATTGAAACCAAAATCAACAAACATGGCTTCTGACCCCCTGCACGACGAATTAGCCATTAGATGGACAAGCTATCTTCAACAAGGTATAGATAAAGATAAAAAGAACGAACTTTTGGAAAAATATCCGCTGCATGCGAATTGTCCTTTATTAAAATCAACAATTTTGGTACCAGAAGTAATATCATGTTTGATGTTTGGATGAAAAATTACTGAGACAAGATACATTTATGACAGTATTGCAGGATGGAACAGGACATGCATTAGCAGCTTTGGGTTCTCAACTGAACAAACTATTGGAAAATCCAAGCGAGGAATCCAAAGAATTACTCACTGTGTTGGCAGATGTTTCTCAATTAGTCTATAATGTACATCATTCCATTTCTACCCACAGAAAATATACCATCATGCCCTTTTTAAAACAATCCGCAAGAAAGGTAATAGAAAAAAGTAAGACCGATGAATTATTGTTTGGAAAAGACTTCGTATCTGACCTCAAAGCCATTGACGCAGCCAAGAAGACAAGTTACGAATTAAAGCCTACAAGGAGCTACAAAGGCTTTATGTCATCAAGATCTATGGCCCATAAACAATATGACAATACAAATACTTCTCAAAATAAGTATTTAAACTGGAAGCGCCCGAATCAAAAATTCAGGAAGAAATACACAGAAAAGAAGGACAAGACGGACAAGAAATATTACCACAGTCGCCGTTAGTGAACAATAAGGTAAATAAAATTTATGCAGGACGTATTCAGTATTTTTCAAGCGAGTGGAGAAAACTTACCACTGATAAAAGAGTCTTAAAATGGGTAAAAGGAGTTGTTATACCCTTTAAAAGTTACCCTCAACATTACTCAACAATTATTTGTAAAAAAGATACGGTTTTCCCAAGCTGAAAAATTACTTTACGATCAAGCACTTGATGATTTATTGTTAAAGGGCGCGGTGTCCAGGTGTCAATATGAAGCAGGGGAATTTTTGTCCTCCTATTTTTTAATCAAAAAACCTAATGGAAACAGACGATTTATTTTAAATTTGAAAGATTTAAATACATTCATTGAAGCCCCACATTTCAAGATCGAAGATTTTAGAAACGTGTTAAAATTAATTACCCCTAAATCCTTTCTGGCTAATATTGACATGAAAGACGCCTATTACATGGTTCCAATTGACAATAATTATAAGAAATACCTTAGATTTTTGTATAATGGAATGAGATATCAATTTACTTGCTTACCTTTTGGTTTAAATTTAGCTCCATTCATTTTCACCAAGCTATTAAAACCAGTTGTCTCATTTTTAAGACAGAGAAATATCTTGTTTACTATTTATTTAGATGATATCTTAATAATAGAAAAAACACAAAATTATTGCCAATCAGCAGTGAAGGAGTGTATCAATTTACTTGAAAGTTTAGGTTTCATAATCAATTATGAGAAAAGTTCATTAATACCAACTCAAGAACTAAAATTTTTAGGTTTTACATTCAATACAGTCGATATGATATTTTTCTTGCCTTCAGATAAAAAAGAGAACATTAACGACAATCTGATTGCATTAAAAAAGAAAAACAAATGTAAAATTAGAGTTTTAGCAGGATTAATTGGTCAATTAGTAGCCGCCTGTCCAGCGGTAAAATATGGTTGGATACACATAAAAGAACTGGAACGGTTGAAATACTTATCTCTGAAAAATCATCAAAACTATAATGCAACTATAAAAATTCCAGAATATGTAAATAATAACTTAAATTGGTGGATAAATAATATTAAAAGTTCAGCTCAATCTATTTCCAGCAATCAAAATTTTGTTCTAGAGATATTTACGAATGCCTCCAATTCAGGGTGGGGAGCGTATTGCAAGGGTCAATCTACTCACGGTTTTTGGACCGAGAATGAAAAACGATGTCATATAAACTATCTTGAACTGGTAGCGGCTTTCTATGCGTTGAAATGTTTTGGTAGAGGTTTTTCTGATAGTGAAATTTTGTTGAGAGTAGATAATAGGACAGCTATAGCATGTATTAATAAGAAGGGGAGTATTCAGCATAAGAAATTAAATACTATAACAAGATCTATTTGGGATTGGTGTGAGACTCGTAATATTCAAATTTTTGCATCGTATATACCTTCTAAACAAAAAACACTCATGCAGATGTTGAATCAAGATCATTGGCTATTGAAACAGAGTACGAGATAAATCAAGAAGTTTTCAGACAAGTTTGCAATAAATTTGGAAGGCCAGAAATTGACTTATTTGCCTCAAAGGAAAATGCTAAATGTGAAATTTATGTGTCTTGGGGCCCTGATCCTGATTCAACTTACATAGATGCCTTCACAATCAGATGGAATTTATTTTTTTATGCTTTTCCACCTTTTTGTTTAATTCAGAAGGCTCTCAACAAAATAAGAAAAGACAAAGCTGTGGGAATTTTAATAGTGCCTTATGGCAAGCACAACCGTGGTTTCCCCTCTTTAAAAGACTCTTAATATGCGATCCCATTATTTTTAAACCTAATAAAAAACTACTGTTCTCGCCTTTCAGAACCCCTCATCCACTACATATGAGTCTTACATTGGTTGCCGGGAAATTATCCGGAGGTAAAGAGAGGAATACCAGAATCTGCTATTCCTATCATTAATGCATCTATAAGTAAAGGAACATTCGACCAATATAATATATGTTACAAAAAATGGTCGTCATATTGTAGAATTAGGAACATTTGCCCAATTACATTTGATTTGGGACACTATTTATCATTTTTTCAAACACAGTTGAATAATAGTTTATCATATTCAACAATAAATATGTATAGATCAGCTCTTAACTTAATAAACCCACAAAGTTCGGAACATGAAAAAATAATTAGCAGATTTTTAAAGGGAGTTTATAATATTAAGCCTCCAGAACCGAAATATAAATTCACCTGGGATACAAAACCAGTTCTAGATTATTTGAAAAGCCTTCACCCTCTAGAAAATATAAGTTTACAGTTATTAACAAAAAAGTTAGTTTTTATGTTGTTAGCTCTAACATCTGGTCACAGAGTTCAGACACTGTCAAAGATAACTTTACAAAATATAATAGATTTAAAGGCAGGGGCGTAGCCAACAGGGGGGGAGACGGGGGAGCCTCCCCCCAGGCCGCAGCTGGCACAGGGGCGCCAAAATAGGCAAAGTGAAAAAAAAAAGGAAAAAAAAATAGTCAAAAGGCAAGTTTCCGAGTAGGTAATTAATAGTAGATTATACCACGAGTCAATGATGATAGCTATTATTCCCGAGGAATATTTACAAACTGAGCCGCGTTAGCGGCGAGGAAGTAACATTCCGAAGGAATAGTAGCCATTATTGCGATTAGTATACTCTACTTTATTTACCACAAATTAATTTATTTGAAATTTTCTTTCCAAAAACGCTCTTTGTTCATCCATCTCAATACAAATACACAAGCACTACGCATTTGACACTGACACTTTTGAGTTTGTTCAGGTATATTGTTTCCATCCTACTTATTTAATTTGAGATATTTTGTGATTGGTGTGCAAGCGGGAATAATAATTATATGGCATTATATTGTCAAAATCACAAATATAAAACTTACATTATATGTCAGTCGTAAATAGATACTATTTTACAACTATTATAATGTGAACACGCCCCGCCGGTTATTGTTACAGTGACTCTATAACCCACAGTGGCGACAATTGCTGTCTCATTTTTGATTGGTTCTAAAATCCCATATATTTATATTAAAAACGCCGCCATCTTGTTCCCAACCCCTTGTTACTTTTGAATATGAATATATGGGATTTAGATGAACATCCATCATAAATCATGGAAAACAACGTATTTGATGGACCTAATAATGGTCATCAAATACGTCGATTTCAATTTTTTATGATAGATGTCCATTTAAATCCTATATACTAATATTTAAAAGTAACAAGAGATTGGGAACAAGATGACGGCGGAACCTCTATTGTCGCCACTGTATGTAAAGGTTTATTTAGCCACTGTAGTTATTGTGAACCCGCTCCAGTCAAGAGTTCCATATTTCTATTGTGAACACGCCTCAGTCAAAAGTTCCATCGTCAGATTAACATGAAATATATAGGTTTATTATGATTAAAATATGCCCCAAACATTGGCTCCCATTCTAAGATCACTTGCGGACACTTGGTGCAGATGTGCCATATTTATAAATTGTCCTAAGTTGCAGGGAAAATGGAATTGGAAATTGGAAAAAATATATCGTAAATATAAAAACCTAAATAGGTATATGTATATACAATTATATAACATAAAATATCGTGGTGCCAATAAAATTTGAATAAGAATTTGTGCTAGCTGACAATGGCAGCACTGTCCAAAATCTCGAAACCTGGTTGTATTCGTCTGGGAACGCCCACCTGAATCGTTTTGTCTTTGTTAAGATAACCAGATAAAGAAGGATGCAAATATTGCCGGAGCAAGCCCGACCATAATCGCGAATGCGCTCTAGTATTTATAGTGAGAAATGTCAAACGGGATTCGTTGTTGATTGGTCGGCATTGTCTGCAATCTTATCCCCACTCCATGTAGTTCATTCATTATTCCACTATTGACGATTAGGATTTTTGGCCGCAGAAACCAAACGATTTTATGAATGACTTGCCCTCTCTATTTATATAGTGTTACTCTAAGTTCCATCAAAACGGGATAACGGAAACTCGGTGAATCACCGGCTGATTCGGCAATGGGAATTGCTTCTGCGAGCATAGTGAGCAAAATTTTACAGAAGTCACGTGATTTGACACGTGAAAAAAGATAAATGGTGAATAAGTGATCACGTGACGTCCGTCAAAATTCGCTTTTTTTGCTCGTAGATGCAATTACCGAACCCAGCCACCGACTCAACTTTCCGTGACGTAAGTGACATTGTCACGTACAGGGTTATTCTTTATAAATGTTCCCTCTATCTTTCTTTTTTGACATTTTAGAAAGAAGTTTTGGTTTTCTAGTTGAAACATTTTTTTTTTTAAACTTACTTTCGCATATAAAGGGTGTTTCAGAAAAGCTGGTCGTGGTCCAACTTATTTTAAATGGAATACCCTGTATATTATCGAATATTCGGATTCTACGTAAAATCACAGCATCACAGCACATTATACAAAAACAATCAGCTGGCTAACTCGAGCTTTGTATCCTCAAATGGCGGCGTGCGCAGAAAAGATGCGCGTTAAATCTTGTGCTTTTGCCGTAGTCGTGATAGGCTGTGTCCTCAAATGGCGGCGTGCGCAGAAGAGATGCGCCTGAGAGTTAACCTGCTGTTTGTTTTTGTATATGCTGTGGGAAAATTCTGAACAGATCTCATGTGATAAACCCTATACCCATTCCTATACCTAAGTTCAACTGGAAATATTAATAGTTGAAAACTGACTTTTTTGCAAAAAAGTAACAGGTACCAGTCAAAATTTTTTCTCAAAGGGAAAAAAGTATCAGAAAAAAAAGATGTATAGATGGAAAATGGTGAGATTTTCCCGTCACAGAAAAAAATAGTGTATTATACACGGAAAAAAAGTAAGATTTTATTATAGCGCTTGCTGTGTTGTCTCCCTCCGCTTCGCGTTGGGAGAAAAACCACACCTCGCCCTAAAATCTAGTACTAGTATAAAAAATAACTATTAATTAAATAATTATTTTTCGCCTTTGAATTCAACTGGCTTTGCGGCGCTTAGGGGGCGCCAGATCTCAGTCTCCCCCCCTAGAGGTAGTCATATCGCTACGGCCCTGTTTAAAGGATAAAATAGAAATTAAGATGAGCGAAAAAATGAAAACTTCGGGAAAAAATACGCTCCAACCCGTACTAATTTTTCCTAGATTTGAGGAATGTCCCGAACTATGTGTTTTTTCTGTAATTAAGTATTATATTGTTGAAACACAACAGATTAGAGCAAATAATACGTATCTAATATTAACACATAAAAAACCATACCATCAAGCGTCATCACAAACCATTAGTAGGTGGTTAAAAGACGTCTTGAAGTGTAGTGGTGTATATAAATACAGACCTCTTTAAGGGTTACAGTACTCGTCATGCATCGACTTCTATGGCTTTTAGATTAGGTGTTAATATTGATACTATTAGAAACACAGCAGGTTGGTCAAGAAAATCCAATGTTACATAATTTTATATACTGTCATATTCCTCCATAATATCATGACATTGTACCTTTTACGACCCTCGAATACTTTCCCAAATAATGTCTCGCCGTCGCCGAAAGCAATATTATTATATGACCCAGACTTTCTGTTAAAGAACTCAAAGATATTGTATGTAAATAAATTAAACATTTGTCCACCATAAACCCCAAAATTCCCAAATATCCTTAATGGTCATTCTTTGGGCGAACAGACTGTCATTTATTGCCAATATTTATTTAGGGTTTTCCAGTTGTAATTATGTAGGTTTTAGAAACGTTTTAGAAGGGATGTAAAGGTCGATTTGTAAGAGATCTAGTGAAGCAAGAAGACAGTCTTAAGACAGCTTCAGTCGTAGTAACACATTTTGTTAAAACTCTCTCTAAAATAAGTCTTACTTTTGCTGTAGTTCAATTTCATTCTATATTCCATTACCTAATAAAGCTACAAGTTTTAAACCAAAAACAAAAGTAGTTTTAACCGAGGCAAAACACTGAAGGATCACAACAGATTTTGGCGCGGTCGGTACGATTCAGAAGTATCTAGCAAGATCCAGCAGGATTTGGATACAAAGATTCAAGACATACCATAGTCAGCCAAAGCTATCATCAGCGTTGACCAGTATTGGATTGAATCACAGTTGTTGTGTAACCACTAGCTTTCAAGTTTTTTGGTAAGTGATTTTTGTCTCTTAATGAGGTTACTTTTGTTTGTCTAACTCCTTTATTGATACTTATATGCCACTATGACTCCTCCTGCCGTAAACCCAGACCTACAAACAATATTATTAGAAACTTTTCAAAACATTTTTAATCAACTTCCTTCGTCAAATTCCAACCCAAATAATGGTAGGTTTTCCGTAGATTTTTTATGCAAACTAATACCTAATAGTTTTGATGGCAATCGTCTTGAATTAGGGCAATTTTTAGCGAATTGTAATAATGCCAATGTATTAGCACAGGACGATCAGAAAAATCCTCTTTTATATTTTATTTTATCTCGAATCGGTGGCAAAGCTAAAGAACAGTTAGCTATCCAAAACTTTGATAATTGGGATACCTTAAAAGACGCTTTAAAAACTTTATATCAAGACAAAAAACATTACGTTCAATTAATGGAAGAGCTAAATAATTGCAAACAAAGTCCTAACGAATCAGTGAAAGACTTTTTTCAACGGTTGGAAACAATTAACTCGCGATTGATATCTACTAGTCAACAAAATTGCACAGAACCGGAAAAGATTCCTGGAAAACTGAAAATGTTGAACGAAATTGATTTAAATAGATTTATTTATCATTCGAAACCCGAAATTTCGCCAATGTTGAGATGGTAAGATTTTGATTCGATTAATTCTGCGTATAGTGCAGCTATTTCTGAAGAACGCGCTGTGGCTATGTCGCGCAGTTCAACTCAGTTTTGCAAAAATTGCAAAAACAACTCGCATTCTACAAATAATTGTTTCAAAACAAGAAATCATGATGCAAACGTAAGAACTTTGTTTACGAATAATCAGATATTTTGTCGTTACTGCAAAAAACAAGGGCATGTTATTGAAGAATGTAGCAAAAGACAATATAATAATAATGCAGGAAGATCTAATAATTCGATGAATTTCCATGTTAATCGACAGCATACTAACCAATCTCATCAAAACTCTAATTCCCAAAACTCAAACTATCAATGTAATAATAAAAATCCAAACTCTAACTTCCAAAACTCAAACTATCAACATAATAACAGGAATCAAAACTCTAATTCTCAAAACTTAAACCAAAACTCGAGCAATCAAATTAATAGAAGACCTTATCGAAATTCGACAAATCATAATCCAGTTTTTCGCGACTCACCTCATACGAATTCAAGGCAGAACGCGAACGTTAATTCAATTCAATACAATTCTAATGTACCAAATTATCAACCAAGTCATTCAAATTCTTTAAACTTCAACGCTCCTCCAATGACGAACACCTCACTGGAGGATCATCTCAAAACTTTAGCGGTGTTCGAGAACTAACAATATTTCTTGCTGAAAATAGCTCAAGTTTCATTGAACTAGAAAGTAAATATTCAAAAAATCAAAACAAAAAACTCCGATTTTTACTTGATACTGGTGCAAGCTGCTCATTGATAAAAGCCAACAAACTCAATCCTGAGATAACTAAATTTGTTCCTTCAGAAAAAATATCTCTTCATGGACTCTGTCCTAATTCTCCAATTCAAACAGTTGGAACTACCACTATTCCTTTTAACATTAACAATCAGATTTTGAACATAAAATTCCACATACTAAATCAGGCTACAAACGTCCCTTATGACGGTCTAATTGGATTGGATTTTATTCAAGATCAAAACGCAAAAATCGATTTTAAAAAACGAACTCTATCTCTAAACTCATTGCCATTTCAAATCCCTATCGGATTAAACGCTAATCCTAACACTGGTTCTTATTTTGTTCTGAAATCTCGTACGGAAACAATAATAGAAATCAACGTTCTAAACCCGGAAATAAATGAAGGGATCATACCAGATATGGAAATATCTAAGGGAATCTATTTATCCCGAGCATTGACTAAAGTAAATTCAAATAATAAAGCTTTTGCAACAATCTTAAACTCAAAAGTAATTGATTTTCAATTAAAACCTATTTCAATCTATTTAGAACAGATTCCTAAAGAAAGCTACTGTTATTTTGCTTCGGAACAAAGTACTGAAAATAATTTTATTAAAAATAGGAGCCAACTATTGAAACAAAATCTTAGATTAGACCATTTAAACCAAGAAGAAAAGAGCTTCATAACTAATCTTTGTGAAAATTATGAAGATATTTTCTTTCTACCTGGAGATACCCTTGGTTGTACTAACACTATTAAACATGAAATAAACATCTCTGATTCTAAGCCCATTCATACAAAAACGTACAGATATTACCCAGAAATTCATAAAACCGAAGTTAATAAACAAATCAATAAAATGTTACAACAGGGAATAATTCAACCGTCTGCATCGCCTTGGTCTGCCCCTCTATGGGTAGTACCAAAAAAAATGGACGCTTCGGGGGAACAAAAATGGCGCGTAGTGGTTGATTTTAGAAAATTGAATGAAGTTACAGTTGGTGATGCATATCCAATGCCAAATATCGAAGAAATTTTAGATCAATTAGGCCATAGTGTAGACTGTAGATTTCTTCGAAATGCGACTGTTGAGTCCGGGTTTCCCAATCAAATAAGGCACGTAACGGTTTTTACTGTTTTATTGAAGTCCTCGTTAATTCAACTATAACGACACCCCAGCGCAGCCTGCAGAAGGAAGATGAAACGGGAAGTTTTTTACCTATTTCAAAAGTGATCTTTCATCAACTGTCTACCGACATAACTGGTTTTCTGGTCATCAGGTACTCTAATTATTTTGAAGGTCAGGTTTACAATAATTACAAAATACAGCGCTGGGCAAATTCAAATAACTAAAAATAATTACTACAATTCTCGGCCTAACCTGATAAAAGATCGTCTCGATCGTGAGCTAAAATAATATTGAACAAGCATGAAACCTAATACTCATAACATAAAATGCATTAGACATAAAAGTACACTTTATCATAATAATTCATAATGCGGGTTCGACTAACATAACATAACATAAGCTTGATCATAAATATAAGAAATGACACTTAATCATGCATAATTCTAATAAGTGTACATAAGAATGCATAAACTCATGGATGTTCAATATTTTCCATAACTTTCAGTAAAGGCAATATAAAATACAATTCAAAAATCAAAATATCAATTAAAACAGTAAATACATAGGTTATAAATAAATAAAAATAATGTAAATATCGAGAAATTATGTCAAAATTGGGAGTTATGTCAAAATTGGGAGTAAAGTCAAAATAGGGAGTATATCAAAATCAGTGTAACCAAAATTTCATATTGTCAGGACTACAGACACCTTCAAAAGGCCTTTGTGTTATCTGAAAATTTTCAACATCAGTAATAAAATATCTGTCGTTATCTAGAACTTTCTTAATTTCATAAGGTCCTCGGTATTTTGGGATTAGCTTTTTATTTACACCTGCAGTAACATCTATATTTTTAATCATCACATAGTCTCCTAAATGATACTTAGTTGGTGGCTTATGTTTTTTATCAAAATAAGTCTTATTGTATTCTTGAACTTTCAAATTTTGAACTTGTGCTTTATCTCTAATTTCGTTCAAGTTTCGTTCACTATCTTTTTCTAACTCTAAATATTCTCTAAGCTGGTCGTTTTTATCTCTTTGATTGACTCCAAATAACAAAGTGGAAGGAGTGTTATTTATAGAGCGACTAAAGATATTATTTATTGTGTATTCAACATCAGGTAAGTATTTATTCCATTTATTCTTAAGTTCTGAGAGTTTCGACAAAATTGGTGTTAGGTCCCTATTGATACGCTCAATTTGACCGTTCGACTTGGGTGAACCTGTTGCAATTTTAATATGTAAAATATTATTGTCTTGGCAAAAATCATCAAATTCTTGAGAAGTAAAAGTTGCACCTCTATCAGAAATTATCCTAATTGGTCTACTATAATTTTGGAAATATTCTTGCAACTTTGGTATAACTTCAATGGTTTTTGTCGATTTCACATCATAAAGTTTAACAAATTTAGAAAAAGAATCAATAATTTCAAAAATAAATTTTCGATTATTAGGGGTTTTCTCCAGAGGGCCATAATGATCTACATGTATCGTTACGAAAGGTTTATTGCCCTTAGGAATGTTATGTAATATTCCTTCAGTTTTACCTGTCGAAGAATAATAGATGCATTTGATACAATTTTTAATATAGTTTTTAACTTTGGTTTTAAAATCTGGGAACCAGTAGACCCTAGAAAGATATTCACAAGTCTTATCTATACCCACATGACCTAACAAATCATGACAGTTAAAAATTACTTTGTCCTCCATAGATTTTGGAACATAAAACTTAGTTCCCTGTTGATGTTGTAATTTTTTGTAGACCAAACCATTTCTTAATTCAAAAATTTTGTTTTCAGTAATTAAAAGATCGTTTTTGATTTTAGAGATTTCAGGGTCCAAATTCTGAGAAATTGATAAATTTTGTTCAAATGTATTTTCTTCTAATATGAGAATGCTATTAGCGCGACTTAGGGCATCAACGTGTCTCATGCGTGAATTTTCTCGGTGTTCAAGGGAGTAGTCATAATTTTGTAGCGTTAATGCCCAACGATTAATGCGTCTATTAATTTCTTTTTTATTCAATGCCATTTTAACTGAATTACAGTCTGTGACTATTTTAAAATGAATCCCTTGTAAATATACACGAAAACGTTCAAGAGCATTGACAATGGCTAACAATTCAAGTTCAAAGCTATGAAATTTAGATTCAGAATCTGTTGTCCGCTTACTAAAATAGAACACTGGTCTACATAAGTTGTCTTTCTGTTTTTGTAACAGAATTGCACCATAACCAGAACTAGAAGCGTCACAATGCAATTCTGTTTCTAGGCTAGGGGAATAGACAGCTAAAATTGGAGGTTCGGTTAATTTTCTTTTCAATTTGTTAAATGCGTTCAGCTGGTTTTCAGCAAATTCAAATTTTGCATCTTTTCTTAAAAGATCATATAAAGGTTTTGCCTCAATCGAAAAAGAAGGAATAAATCTTCTAAAATAAGATGCAAGGCCCAAGAATCTTTGGACTTTTTTGGCATCATCAGGAATAGGATATTCTGTTAAAGCGCGAACATTATCAGGGTTAGGTTGAATTCCTTCACTGTTAATGAGGTACCCTAAATAAATAATTTGTGATTGCAAAAAGAAACATTTTTGGATTCGCAATTCTAAAAGATTCTTAATCATTAAGTTGAAAACTTCTGTCAAAATTTGAAAATGTTTTTCCAATGTTTCGGTAGCAACCAAAATATCATCCATGTATATCAGTATCTTATTTTCTCTCAACAAATTTTTGAAAATCATATTTATGAATCGCATAAAGACAGAAGGAGAGTTAGTAAGACCAAATGGCATGCGTACATATTCAAACTGACCTAGAGGACTAATAAAAGATGTATATTTTATAGAGTCTTCTGCCATCTTTACATGATGAAAGCCGTTTTTTAAATCAAGGACCGAAAAAAAGTTTTTATTTTTAAGCAAATCTAATAGATCATCAATTAATGGTATTGGGAAGTGATCTCTAATGGTAATTTTATTGATTTCGCGATAGTCTATGCATAACCTTAACTCATTTGTTTTCTTTTTAACCAAGACTATTGGACTACAATAAGGACTACTGCTTTCCCTAATAATTTTATTTAAAAGTAAATCATCCAAAATTTTTCGTAGTTCATTTTTCTCAAAAAAAGACAGTTTTCTCGGTCTAAAAGAAATCGGCATTTCATGTTTCAATACTATTTTCATTTCATAATTTATTTCTGGCTCATGTAATCGCTCTTTACAAAAATATTCATTAAAAAATTGTTGTTCAAAATTATAAATAATTTTTGGTTCTAAGTTTCGATTAATATTTAGAATAGGTATTCTATCTTGATCAATTTCAATAAAAAGTAATTCATTAGAATTTTCAGGCTGAAAGGGTTCTAGACAAAGTTTATTATTGTTAAGTGAAATTTTAAAATTTTGTAAGGATAAAAAGTCTCGTCCCAAAATAGCCGGAACAATCATTGTATCGTCACTGACAACATAAAACTTAAGTGGCACTTTTAAATCATTAATTATTACAGTTTCTTCATAAAGCCCTAAAACATTTAAGCTAGATTTATTAATGCCAACATAATTTTGTTCAAAATCATAATTTAAATTGATACAGTGTGGTGGTAAATGTTTACTTTTTATCAAACTAATGGGACTACCAGTGTCAAGCATTGCATTCACAACAACCTGACAGCTGTTACCTTGATCTTGTACTTCAAATCGAACTGGGATTTCATACATACTTGATACTGACCGCATTAAGGCTTCTTCTGATATCTGGGAATTCTCTTTTGCTTGAGCTTGTGGCGAATGATTTTCAATAATACCCATCGTAGTGGTGAAATCAGCAGGCATCACTGACGGCCTCTTCTTGTTTTCAGGACAATCTTTGATTTGGTGATTTGATTTACCACAACGGAAACAGCTTCCTCTTTCTCTTTTGGGCTTGGGACACTTATGTGCAAAATGTCCTGACTCATAACAATTAAAACATCTTTTTGGTGCAGTAGAAACTGGTGTTTGCCTGGATGATGATGGATAACTGGGTACTGAATGAGTTTGAGATCTTTCTGACTGAGTAACGTTGGACATAATTCGTAATAAGTCACTCAATGTCTTAAAGTCCTGCATCCTGGCTTGAGATTGTAATGTTTCATTGAAAAATCCATCAATTATGTATTCAATTAAATCTTCTTCGGAAACTCCCACAATGTTGCCCAAAGCCACTTTCTCGTGGAAGTAAATCGGGAATTTCTCGCCTCTTTTCCATTTACGGGATTCAAATTTTTTCATTGAAGAGACTCTGTCTGCTCTAAATGAAAACATTTTCTTCATTTCTTCTTTGAGATCAGTCCAAGTCATTGTAATAAATTCAACTTTTGAATGTTACCAGGTCCTTGCTTGGCCAGTCAATTTACCAACAGCAATTAATTGAATTGTTTTGTCCGGAACTTGGTAACAGTCCTGTACTGCAGCTACTCTTTGTAACCAAACTGCAACATCTCCTTGGCCAGTAAAATCAGGAAGTAAAGCACTTATTTCGGCGTTTGAAAAGGATTTATTTTCATGGTGTTTAATGGGCGGTGAGATAGGTCTTCGAGCCTGTTCATGCAATAAAATTGCTCTTACCGTTGCTTCAACCAAATCATTCACTGAAATTGGACTCTGGCTTCTGTTTTCTTGAGCCGATTCACTCATTTCGGCGTCTTCAAATTGGTCGTCCGCCATAATAAATCACTACTTTCGCAATATCCTATGGCTTGAATCCTGAATCCCACTTCTGAAAACTGTAGACTGTAGATTTCTTCGAAATGCGACTGTTGAGTCCGGGTTTCCCAATCAAATAAGGCACGTAACGGTTTTTACTGTTTTATTGAAGTCCTCGTTAATTCAACTATAACGACACCCCAGCGCAGCCTGCAGAAGGAAGATGAAACGGGAAGTTTTTTACCTATTTCAAAAGTGATCTTTCATCAACTGTCTACCGACATAACTGGTTTTCTGGTCATCAGGTACTCTAATTATTTTGAAGGTCAGGTTTACAATAATTACAAAATACAGCGCTGGGCAAATTCAAATAACTAAAAATAATTACTACAATAGTAAATATTTCACCACACTCGATTTGGCTTCTGGTTTCCATCAGATTCCAATGAGAGAAGAAGATAAACCAAAAACCGCTTTCACTACACCTTTAGGTCACTGGGAATTCAATCGAATGCCTTTTGGATTAAAAAATGCTCCCGCTTGTTTTCAAAGACTAATGAATGCAGTTCTTACTGGTTTACAAGGGTTACAGTGTTTCGTTTATCTAGACGACATAGTTATTTATGGATCAGATCTAAATCAACATGTCTCACGTCTTGAAGCGGTTTTCGACAGACTCAGAAATAATAATTTAAAGTTACAACCCGACAAATGTGAATTCCTCCGTAAAGAAATCTCTTATCTCGGTCATATCATTTCTGAATCAGGAGTAAAACCAAAACCAGAAAAAACTATAGCAATAAAAAACTTTCCCATTCCTAAAAATCAAAAAACAGTAAAAAGTTTCCTAGGTTTAATTGGATATTATCGTAAATTTATCAACAATTTTGCAAAAATTGCTAAACCATTGACTAATCTTCTAAAGAAAAATGTTGCTTTTATTTGGTCTCAAGAATGTCAAGAATCTTTCGTCACCTTTAAAGAAATTCTAATAAATGAACCTTTACTTCAATATCCAGATTTTTCAAGAGAATTTATTTTGACGACCGACGCTTCAGACTATGCGATTGGTGCGGTCTTAAGTCAAGGTGAGATCGGGCAGGACCTACCTATTGCATACGCAAGTCGTACGTTAAATTCTGCCGAACAAAATTATACAACTATGGAAAAAGAATTATTAGCAGTAATTTGGAGCATTAAACATTTTAGATGCTACCTATATGGTAGAAAGTTTAAAATTGTAACCGATAATAAACCAATCACTTGGCTTTTAAACTGTAAAAATCCCGGAAGTAGACTGATTAGATGGGGATTATTACTTAATGAATACGAATTTGAGATTATTCATAAACCAGGAAAGTTTAATACTAACGCAGATGCTTTATCTCGATGTCTAAATATCAACATTATTTCTAAAAATGATACCTTTGAAAATTTTATAGAATATCATTACAAAACTTTAGATATCAATCCGCAACTTGAAATAAAAAATGGAAATCTATTCGATTTTTTTCCAAACGCAGTTTATTTCTCTACTGATTTGGACGAAAGTAATCAGTTTTCAGAGTCCATAAAAAACAAATTCGATTTCAACGATAGCATAAAATCAAACTTTGAATTATATTCAACTTATAAGTTACAAAATAACAATAAAAAAATCCTATTTAATGTTCGTGAAGACTTTTCATTTTGAAAATATTTTTTATAAAGACGTTTTTTATTCACTCCGGAACTTACGTACTGAACTAATCAGAGATAATATAAAATACTTCTATTTACCTGACATAACGAAAAATTCTCCAAATTTAAAACAATCAATGTATTTTGAAATGATACACTATCTTTTCAAGGACACGAATATAAAAATATGTGTTATTAGTTCAGAAAAAATTATTATTAGTTCAAAAGAGGAAATTTCCGCAATTCTAAAAGAAAATCACGATTCAAAACTAGCAGGACATTCAGGTTTTACAAGAACATATAAAAGGATAAAAGAACGTTATAAATGGCAGAACATGAAAACTGACATAAAAAAATATATAAAAAAATGTCCTTCTTGTCAAATAAACAAAACAAATTTCAAACCCAGTAAAGCTCCTATGATGATAACAACAACTAGCGAAAAGCCTTTCGAAAAACTTGCTATTGATATAGTTGGACCTCTTCCAATTACGGAAAACGGATCTAGATTTCTCCTTACGATGCAAGACGATTTAACGAAATATTCGTATGCCATTCCTATACCGAATCATGAAGCAATAACAGTATCAAATGAATTATGCAAATTTATAACTTTATTCGGTATTCCCAAAACTATTTTATCTGATCAAGGTACTGATTTTATGTCCAATTTAATAAAAGAACTCGTAAAATTATTTAAAACTAAGCATGTCACAAGCACACCCTACCACCCTGAATCTAATGGCGCTTTGGAGCGTTCACACCTTACTTTGAAAGATTATTTAAAACACTACATTAACGACAAACAAAACAACTGGGACGAATTTATACCTTTTGCAATGTTCGCTTACAATACACATACTCACTCTTCTACTAACTATACACCATATGAACTATTATTTGGATCCAAACCATTTTTGCCAAGCTCTATAACTAGCAGACCCGAATTTAAATATTCATATGACGATTACATAGGCAACCTAAAACTCAAACTTAACATAACTCAAGAACAGGCACGTAACAACATTTTGAAATCAAAAGAAAAATCGAAGACTTATTACGATAACAAAATAAAAAAAAATCATTATAAAATAGGAGATATGGTTTACATTGTAAATAAACATATTTCCCCTGGTCTAAATAAAAAACTGAGTCCTAACTTTAAAGGCCCATATAAAGTCACTAAAGTTTTCAATAACAATAATATTCAACTACAAATAGGAAAAAAATTATTACGTATCATACTAATATGATAAAACCTTTTGTTTCAGATCAAAGCAACAATGATTAATAACGCTAATCTACTGTTCCTACTTGTACTAACTTCCATTTCCGTTTGTGTTAGAGGCGATAATTATCACATTACTAATCTCCACGATCATGCCGGTCTTTATTATAATAATCTTGGCCAAGTTAAACTTTCAAATTCTAAATTTGTCCTATTTACTCATCTTAATGTAACTGGATATGAAAAGAAAATAAAATTTATTTCTGGAATATTGAAAAAGTCATTCGATCTATGTTATAGTAATGAAATTGTTGAATCTGAAAATTTTCTATGCAAAGATACTATAAAAGTCGTCCAATCTCGGTTTAATAAATTGCTCGGAAAATCTGAAGTTGTCAGCGAAATAATCGGTACTAATACGAAAAAGACTAAAAGAGGAATTTTTGATGGTGCTTCTTACGCATTCAATTGGCTATTTGGCATGCCTGATGCCGATGATGCTAAATTTTATGACAAATCGATAAAAACTCTAATTCAAAGTAATAGAAATACACAACTTTTGATGAAACAACAAATTGGCATAATTTCTAGTACGATATCTAATTTTAATTCTAGTATACGAAATTTTAAATCTAATCAAGAAACTCTAAACTCTAATATTAAAATTTTCAACTCCTTCTCAGCAGATACCAATAAACGTATTCACGTAAACAAACTGAAACTTATCATCAGTTCACATATTGCCTTACTCACACAAATATTAGAAGATCTGAACGAAGAATATGATTTATTAATCTCAGCTATAACAATGGCCAGACATAATATCCTACATCCGAAAGTTATAACACCAAAACAATTATTAAATGTACTTTCGGAAATCAAATTGAACAACGGACTTCAATTACCGTTCCCAATATCTTATTCAACTATTTACAAATATTTTGAGATCAGTAAACTAAAAGTTTTTCATTCTGATAACATAATTATTTTTGCAATTGAAATTCCATTGACTGACGAAATGACCTACAATCTGTTCAAATTATTGCCACTTCCAACACCTCATAATTTTTCTGATATTCATTCCTATATCCTACCTGATTTTCCTTACCTGCTGATAAGTATTAGTAAGGTTAGTTATGTGCAAATGAAAGACCTTACCAAGTGTACAAGGATCACAGAAGAGGAATTCATCTGCCAAAACACTCAAGCTACAAGGATTCAAGAACCTCCTAAGTGCGAAGTCGCATTGTTTACATCATTTTCTACCAAAATCCCGGCTGACTGTCATACCGTTACTTCCAAAGCAGACTTCGAGATATGGCATCCACTGAGCGACAACTCTTGGCTTTTCGTACTATCGACGCCCTTACAGCTTACTCTGGCTTGTGATAATTTTCCAATCGAAGATATAAAAATTGCATCAACAGGGCTGTTAAGTTTGGAACCCAAATGCAGAGGCTATACTCAAAATATTATCTTGGAAAGCTCAGGAATCATTATACGGAATATTTCAAAACAATTTTCAGATATCAATATTGCACTTGACGATTGCTGCTATGCCAAAGAAGCCAGATTCAACAACTCACCAATCACACTACAACCAATAAGACTTTCCAATATCAAATTGGACGATTTACAGTTTGCGAATCACAAACTTGGACAACTGGACCAATTGCTGGATGAAGAATTGAAGAAGCCATTTATTATTCAACACTCTCCTCATTGGTTCATTATCATTATTTCTTTTATCGCGTCAGTTGTTCTTTTGGTAATAGTGTACAATTTTCTTAAGTGGTGCGGATTAATATCATGCATTAAAAGTATGTTTTGTTGTACTAAAAGCCCAAAGCACATATCGGATTCCTGCTGTATTAAGCTTTTCAATACAAATATAAATACCACTCCAGGGACAAGTCAAAACATATCTAGAATTCTAGAAGAAGAAGCCAGAACAAAAATGGGCGAAGGGATTGAACTAAATAACCTTCTAAGTTCCAATGAAGCAACCACATCCACTACGAATTCCATGTCCATGCGAAGATCAGTCACCCCAAGACCGTCCATAAAAATGTCTTAGTAAAAGATATGTTTGTATATTCTTAGGTATAAGTTAGTTTACATTTTTTTTTTCTCTTTCCTTTTTATTCCTACCTTTATATTAAGTTAAGCTTCATATTATTTTACGTTAGTTTTTTTTATAATTGTATTTCTTAAAGGATTTGTTTTGAAGAAATTTCTTTATGAAAATTTCTTTTTGTTTTTTCAAGGGGGGAAGTGTCATATTCCTCCATAATATCATGACATTGTACCTTTTACGACCCTCGAATACTTTCCCAAATAATGTCTCGCCGTCGCCGAAAGCAATATTATTATATGACCCAGACTTTCTGTTAAAGAACCCAAAGATATTGTATGTAAATAAATTAAACATTTGTCCACCATAAACCCCAAAATTCCCAAATATCCTTAATGGTCATTCTTTGGGCGAACAGACTGTCATTTATTGCCAATATTTATTTAGGGTTTTCCAGTTGTAATTATGTAGGTTTTAGAAACGTTTTAGAAGGGATGTAAAGGTCGATTTGTAAGAGATCTAGTGAAGCAAGAAGACAGTCTTAAGACAGCTTCAGTCGTAGTAACACATTTTGTTGAAACTCTCTCTAAAATAAGTCTTACTTTTGTTGTAGTTCAATTTCATTCTATATTCCATTACCTAATAAAGCTACAAGTTTCAAACCAAAAACAAAAGTAGTTTTAACCAAGACAAAACACTGAAGGATCACAACACTGACAACGCTTCTGGAATCTACGTAAAAATATCTATAGGAACCCGTTGTCACGTTTTCGATCACTTATGAGAAAGCTGAGATACAAGGGGTGTTCCAAAATGCAACATTTTTAAAAACACCTTGTATATCTGAAGAACGAAAAGGGCGAAGACAATTTTGTTGACGGTATCCTTCGTTTGACAGAAAAGTAGCTAACGTTTCCGAAACCCCCAGCGAAAAAGGCATCCTTCTAATTCCAATAGCAACTGAGATAGAGATATCCCTTATGTACAGGGTGGCCCGTTTAAGAGGGGCCTATACCTTATCTCGAAATCTACAAGGGCTGCAAAAAAAAATTAAATGCAAAAGTTGTTTCTAATAAAATTATCTACATTTTTTTTCATTGTTTTTGTTCTTACTCGACTATATACAGGGTGGAGAGATAAAATTTAATTTTTTTTCATGGAACACCCTATATTGTAATATACTTTCACATAGCTCTTTGAAAGACAAATCCAACGACATACTGGACATGTGTCTGTGATAAACTGTTTCGAACTTATTAGCGATTATCTTCAGGATTTGGGGTAATTTTGAACAGGCATTGCTACATTACTCATAAACTTTTTTTTTTAAATTTGCATAATATTTTTTATTAAATAATGCTCTCTCTTAGTCTATATTGAAATTTGGAATACTTGCTTAAAAAACGCGATGTTGCCACGTTCCGCAAAATGTTACGCTTTTCAATTTTTTTAAATGGGACTTTGGGAATTTTCGAATTTTTGGATAGCCCTTTAAAATACAAATTCAACAATATACTGGTCATGGGTCTGTGATGCACCGTTTCGGCCTGATTGGCAATTATCTTCAGTTCTAGCACAATATTTCATGTCATCTCTGCTGAATAAAAAACAATGTCTAATTTTGCATTAGATAAGGTGAACTAGTGCTTTTTATTATTATTATTATTTGTTCAAAAAGTAGTCAAAGTTTCTACCCATTGTTAAAATAGAAAAGGCGAGAAACTTATAAAAACAAAAAATTAAACGTGACGTCTTTTCTATTTTAATAATGGGGAGAAACTTCAACTTTTTGAATGAATAATAATAATAAAAATAATAATAAAAATAATAATAAAGAGCACTATTTCAACTTATCTACTGAAAAATGAGAAATTTTTTTTAGTCAACAGGGATGACATAAAATATTGTGCTAGAACTGGAGATAATCGCCGATCAGGCCGAAACGGTGCATCACAGCCTCATTTCCAGTATATCGTTGAATTTGTATTTTAAAGGGCTATCCAAAAATTCGAAAATTTACAGGAGGTCCCATTTAAAAAAATTGAAAAGCGTAACATTTTGCTAAACGTGGCAACACCGCGTTTTTTAAACAAATATTCCAAATTTCAATATAGTTTAAAGAAGAGGATTATTTTACAAAAAATATCATGCAATTTTTTTTTTTAAAAGTTTAGTAACTTAGCAATGCCTGTTTAAAATCGGGTCTTTCACTATAATTTGAATACGTAATTTGAGTATAAAATCCCAAAGGAGGGGCTATTTTAGGCATATATACCAAAAAAAAAAGTTCTACAAGGTTAAATAAGTTTTTTACAGGCATTTCAAATTGGCTAAATTCAAATTAAATTAAAACGCGCCGATTTGCTGACGTCACATAAATATTTTTCATTTCGCTTGTTGTTACAAAGGAACTTACCGCCTCGGCTGTGTACCCTGTAGTAAAAGCAGGTAAAGGTTCGAATGCGCTGTTGTCGGTGGTGACTAGATGTAGTGCAACGTAAAAAAATAAAATAAAACTAAACATAAAAAATTGTATTAAATTGTGTTTAAACATAATTTCAATAAAAAAGTTATAAAATCTTGAATCCATAAGTGATTAATTTAACTACTTTTCATGATATTTTGCGAACATTTCAGAATTAAATCTATTACAAATTTTCAATGTCGACAATTAGTGGCAACACGGTCAAATTGCTTGCTGCGACGTCATAGAAATAAATTCTGGGTTTTTATTTGGAGGTAATTCTTTTTTTTCTGTTTTCTCAAGAAGGACTATGAATTTTTCAAAAGTAAAAATACAGAAAATTCTGTCTTTAGTTGCTTTATCCAAATATGCCAATTTCAAAAATTAGTGAAAGAGCCCATTACCCCAAATCCTGAAGATAATCGCTAATAAGTTCGAAACGGTTTATCACAGACACATGTCCAGTATATCGTTAGATTTGTCTTTTAAAGGGCTATGTGAAAGTGTTTTAAAATATAGGGTGTTCCATTTAAAAAAAAGAAATTTCATCTCTACACCCTGTATATAGTAGAGTAACAACAAAAACAATGCAAAAAAAATGTAGATAATTTTATCAGAAAGAACTTTTGTATTTAATTTTTTTTTGCAGCCCTTGTAGATTCCGAGGTAAGGTATAGGCCCCTCTTAAACGGGCCACCCTGTACAACCAAAGTGGGACACTCTGTAGAGTCGAAGAAATAGGTACAAGTAGAAGAAAAACAAAATTAAAAAGTAAGTAAAAATTAAGCCAAACACCAAGTACTTATAGCTGAACCACCGTTGGAATGACCATTAAACACACTTGTATTTCCGCATTCCCCACGAGAGCGCTCATGGGTGCACCTGCCCCGATGCCCCCATGTAGTCGGCGCCAGTGCCGTGAGCGCCCCCCAAATAAGGGAATTTTGATCAAAAACTCCACTTACGAGTACACAAATGAAATTTTTTGGGCATGTAGAGAATTATATTAGAAACCTAAAAACACGTGGCAGACGCCTTCCAGTGGTAGCCTCTCCAAAGAACGACCTCAAAAAAAAATATATGACGTAAAACTTCCCTTACGAGTACTTATATTCAAAAATTTTGTAGGCTTAAACACAGTCAGATTGGTGTGCAAACGCCTTCAAGTGGTAGCCTGTCCAAGACAAAATTACGCTGAAGCGTTTCTTATTATAATAATAATAATAATAATATAACGTTTATTAAACAAAATAGTTACAAATAGCTAGATATATGAACAAATTAGAATAAACGTGAAAAAATGTATCACTGAAGCACACTTGTGCTTGTGTGTGATAGTGTGTCATAGCCGGGAATATGTCTAAATTCGGTTTTTCAAAGTCTTAATAGGGTATACAAGTTACAGCAAGGGTTTAAGTCGATTTCGAGTATTTTTTATTTATTTTTTTTTATTATAATTTTTTTTTTTTATTGAAAGCTTTATTTGAAACAAAAAGCGTTTATCTTATGTATTTCAGGTCAATTAAATTATTAAAAGCCTGTCTACCTTTCAAAAATATCCAGTTTTTAGCTTTTACCTTAAAAGATTTGCAGCTTTCTATTAATTTTATGTCATTTGGAAGCATATTATACAATCTTGACGAATAATACTTTAGACTTCTCTGGCCATGAGTTTTATGGGATATTGTCGGATATGCTAAGGCGTGGCGTCTTGTAGAGGCATTTTGGCCAATGTTGAAAGTAATTTTTTCTTTCTTGATATTTTTAAGAATCTCCAGACAGTAGAGCTGACGCAAATCTAGTGTTTTACTTTCAGAGAATAGATCGTTTGTTGGATATGTTCTATCTTTGCCAAAAATAATCTTAATAAACCATTTCTGTATTGTATTAAGTTTCCGCAAATGAACTTCGGAAACACCTCCCCAGCCAAGAATACCGTATGTCAAATGACTTTGCACCAGAGACATACATACATATATAAGATTCTCATTTGCTCAGTACTTAAAAAGTCTCTGAGGTACGAGAATCTTGAAAGAAGCCCTCTTATTTTTTGAACAAGTTCATTAATATGTAGGTCCCATCTAAGCGAGTTATCCATTTTGATACCAAGGTATTTGAAAGATGTTGTTTCTGGGATTTCATAGTTTGCAATTTTTATGTTTCCGAGTTTTGGAAGAAAATTTTTGTATGTTGAAAATGGCATGTATTTGGTTTTTTGTACATTCAACGTTAACTTATTATATTGATACCAGTTTTTTAATTCCACAAAATCATCCTCAATCTGAACTTTCAAAAGTTGCCAAGATTTTGCTTTACAAAATAAGACTGTGTCATCTGCGAAACTAATAAGGGTTCCTTTCAATTTAACGCCTAGCATGTCATTTATATAGATGGTGAAAAGTAGAGGACCCAGAACAGTTCCCTGTGGCACACCAAATTTGATGTATCTTTCGTCACTCAGAGTTCCATCAATATTTACCCGCTGTTTTCTATTAGTTAAGTAGCTATTCATCAAATCAAACATTTTACCCCGTCCGTAGTCCACAGTTTTTGAGTTTTTTCAAGAGCGTATCATGGCAAACAGTATCAAATGCTTTGGAAAGATCCACGAACAGGCACGAGCAAGCTTCACTATTATCTAGTGCATCAGATATATGTGATGTCAAGAATTGAATTGCATCCTGTGTGGATCTTCCTTCCCTGAATCCAAACTGCAAATCCGATAAAATTTTAAATTTAGTCAAAAAGCTAACCATTCTCTTCTTGATCAATTGTTCCATGACCTTTGAGAAAATTGACAAAAGAGAAATAGGCCTATAATTCGAAACCATTTGTTTATCGCCACTCTTATATAGTGGTTTAATAATACCAATCTTAAGGCAATCAGGGAAACAACCTGTATCAAATGATTTATTAATTATAGATGTTAGAATGGGTGAAATTTCTGTCGATATTTGTTTTAAACATTCACTTCTTATATTGTCCCATCCAGGGGACTTTTTTATTTTTAGATTCATTATGGTTTTATTTACTTCAAAAATAGAAACGTCTCTTAGAAGCATCGAATTTTGCAAACATGGGATATTACTTTTGTAGTTCGGAATTTGTTTAATTTTTGCTGCAAGATTTCCCCCTAGGTCGCTGTAGAAGTTATTAAATTCATTTGAAATATCATGTTTTTCAGTGTAGGTATTCCCACTGGGACTTTTAATTTGGCCTATTTTAGTTCTTGGTTTAGTCTTAGTACAGATTTGATTTATACAGTCCCAAAGGTTAGATTTTGATGTTGCATTGAGATTTACTTGCGTTTGAAAATATTGTTTTTTGCTAGTTTTAATTTGAGTTCTTAATTTGTTTTTGCATGCATTATATCTATTTTTTAGGTTTAGGTCATTTGGGTCTTTAATGAGTTCCGTATATAATTTGTTCTTTTCTTGACTAATTTGTTGTAGATTAGAATTCATCCATTCTTTTCGAAAGCAATTTTTATTTTGTTGTATGAATAAAGACATTAAATAAAACTACAACATAAGAGGAACCAAAACACAGATTATGTATTATTCAATAGAACTTCGCAAGACCAAGACCAAGACCAAGACTGGCCAGTCTTGGTCTTGGTCTTGAAAAATAAATGCGGTCTTGGTATTGGTCTTGGTCTTGATAGTCTTGGTCTTGGTCTTGATAGTCTTGAAAAAAATTTATACCAATATATGGACCTCGCACATTTCTTATGGAAAATGGCTTTCGGCTAAATTTTCTGAAAATTTGAGATAATGTAGTTCTCGATGTCCTGATTAAAAGTTCTCATGGGCACAACTCAATCCTATGATCAGTTTTTGAGTTATGGGTTGTCAAAATTGGCTTTTTTAAACTTCGAGATATTGATTTTTTTTTCCACATTTTTGTTTATATTTCCTGTGTGTGTAGTATAAAAGTTCCTACACGTCTTACACAAAATGGTGGCGGCAAAGAAATGTCAATTTGGAAAAAGTCGCAAATAACTAAATTCGATCAATTGTGTAGAATACAAAAACGAACGGCTAGATTTTGCCCCATTTTCAATATGTTGTTATCAAAAGTATACTTAAGAATACCTACTATAGTTTTGGATCCAAAATGTTATACCATGTGTTCATTTTGTGCCAGGGCCCCGGTGTAGATTGTAAATGCCGACTGCAAGCGGGTTTCAAGTTCAAATGCTGATTCAATGGGCATTATTCATTCTTTTAAGTTTACCGTAGGAATGGAGTTCACTAAAATTGATAATATTGACTAAGCGTACAAAACATAGAATAGTCTCACATTTTTCAAAACTGTACAAATAACTATTTTCAAATATAGCGTAAGAAAAGAGTGCCATCAAACTTATGCCTATACTTAAAACTAATAATGTTCTTCATTGCATAACTTTAGACAATGTATTGATGCTACTATGAGGTAAAACGTTGAAAAAAATTTAAACATTGACTTCAAATGACCATTTCTTGCTTCAACTATCCATCTTGTTTTTGTAACTAGACGGGACTCATTGGCCTCTTCGGTGGTAAGTTGTTGTAGTCCTCTTGGTAACAAAGGAGGTATTCTGTGGTCTATTCCTAGTTCATTTAAAAGTGGAATCACGTCCCTGTAGCCCCTATCAACAACAAACATATCACCATTTTGAAACCAAGCTCTCAAACCAGCTATATCCCGTTCAAACTCTCTACTTAAAATAGCAGCATCGTTATTTTGGCTGTCAAAAAAATATGGTCCTTGAATATCTAAAATATAACCATCTGGTGCAACTATTAGAGTAGGTTTCAATAAATGTTTGCCTTTGTGCACACAGTAAGACTGGCGAAGTACCCTAAAGTTACTGCTCTTTTCTATGGGGCTATAAGTTCCATCTACATAAGCAATTGCTATTGGTATTTCTGGATTAGGATTGTAAAGTTGATTGGAGAAGTCTGTTACATGTCTGTTGATATATTCTTGTCTACCAATAGCCTCAAATCCTATATTTTGGGGCACAAAATGTTCGGAGAGACTTTGTCGCACTATTGAAATCGCCATACTTGCATTCTGTCTACTTTTGTATTTGAACAAAACACACAAAAACTCATCCGATAAACAATGGCGCAGTTTACATAAAAAGGATAGCAAGTTCTTTTTGCTTTTTGACCTCTCTCTTCAAAAAACATGCATTGGTATTTACTTTTTTTTAGGAGCTTGAATTCACTGAGTAAACTTACATCAACTTACCTTTCTACTAGATTTTCAGTACGAACAGGATGACAAAATGTATATAAATCGGTAAAATGTTCTTTACTTAAACCAACAACACTCCCGAATTCCTCTTCGTTGAGGTCTTTCTCAAAGCATTGCCATTTGTTAACGCCTCTTGCAATTGAGCGAATTTCTTGCAAAAAAATCACCAGTTCCGGTCCCGGAACTACGCATATGGCTGATTGATAAATTGCAGGGCAGGAAGCTGAAATGACAAAAGTAGACCATCTTCATCTAAATGATGATTGCAGCTTCTAGTACCGGTTGGGATAAAGATATCCTGATGAATAAAAACATCTACTCTACATTGTAGAGATAATCTGTGAACGTTATCCATTGAATTGCAAATAAGGCAGGTTTGCCTTGAAGTTTGTTTCAAAACATTTAGTCACATACTGGCAGGATTATTTTCAATATTCTGAATTTCACGCAAAATTGAACGATGGCAGTTTAAACAAAGTCTTGATTCGGCATTAACTTGCTCCTCGGCTAAACCATCTATATTTGCTTTTCGACCAATCGCTATTTGTTGTTTCAGTTCATTTTCTGCACCATACAATAAAGCCATTTGCCGTCTATTGAAGTATCTATTGCAAGTATAACATGCCACATTATTTAGCCTAAATACCATTTTAAATATCAATTCTCGCTTTAACAAACGTACAATATTAAACTTTGTTCACCACTGCGAATAACTGCATTGCTTTTCACATGTCAAAAAAATTACGAAATGCGCCTTTGTTTTGTTGTCATGGATAATGCCGCAAAGTCTACTTGGCGCATCAATAAAAGTAAGCTGAGGAAGAGTTTACGCTTCTTCATAAAACTGACCCCAGTTTTACTGTTTTTTTAGTTCTACTTCAAGTAAATGTGTGAAAAAGTAAAACACATAGTTCCGATATTTTTTATCAAAAGTAGTTTAGTATATTAAAAGCTATGAAATCCCCCTTTATATTTGAGAAGCAAAATGTATGTTCAATAAATTACTTTTGATAAACCAACAATATTTTCTCTCGAGTAGTGAGTAGTATAATAGAAATAGTATCTCGCGAGTAGAACTCCTAGTCCTGAAATCAGGTATTCTAACAAGAAGACAACCGGGTGAGGCACCAAGAACTCGCTATCCATCTACTGCCTCATACTAGATAGTATTGGATGCCAAACTTCGGAAGGTACTTGAAATCTTTAGATTGTAGCCTACAACACAACCAGCAGTTTTCCCAATACTTTACCATATTATGATTCTCGATTAATTGCCCAAAGTGAGGCAATGAAAAAAATTATTAGGTTTATTAGTTTAAGTAGATAGGCATAAGTCTGATGGGATGGCACTCTTTATTCCTACGCTATATCTGTGAGAATGGTTATTTAAATAGTTTTAAAAAAGGTCACACACTCGTCATTCATCAGACTATTTTATATTTTGTACACTATGGCCGTTTACACCGACCATTCTAAAATGGTCGGTGCAAACGCCCATTAGTCAACAATATCAATTTTAGTGAACTCTATTCCTACGGTAAACTTAAAACAATGAATAATGCTCATTGAAACAGCATTTGAACTTCAAACCAACTTGCAGTCGGCATTTACCATCTACACCGGGGCCCAGGCACAAAATGAACACCTGGTATAACATTTTGGATCCAAAACTATAGTAGGTATTCTTAAGTATACTTTTGATAACATATTGAAAATAGGGCAAAATCTAGCCGTTCATTTTTGTATTCTACACAGTTGATCGAATTTAGTTATATGCGACTCTTTTTAAATTGACATTTCTTTGCACCACCATTTTGTGTAAGACGCTGTAGGAACTTTTATACCACATTTTAAGAAGACACCAAAACGCCTAAAACTTAGAGTAGAAACTTTTAATTTAAATGTGCTAATGGAGGAAATATAAACAAATATGTTGAGAAAAAATTAATATCTCGAAGTTTAAAAAAGCCAATTTTGACAACTCATAACTCAAAAACTGATCATAGGATTGAGTTGTTCCCATGAGAACTTTTAATCAGGACATCGAGAACTACATTATCTCAAATTTTCAGAAAATTTAGCCGAAAGCCATTTTCCATAAGAAATGTGCGAGGTCCTTTCTAATATATACATAACATCCAACGGCAGAGCAGAGATGATGGTTTAGGACTGAAAAAATTATGCCGACGTTTCGACCATGCAATTGGTCTTGTTCACAGGCTATTTTTACCACCAAGAGCGTTTCATGTCAAAAAATACCGCATGAAGAATTCCACAACACAGAGGAACAAACAAGCATCCATTCTTAAATTATAAATTTTATTAACAGAATCGGAAAGTTGACAAACACATCATAGAATTGTCATTCTGTACAGAGGAAAAAAAAAAATTCTTTTTGAACCATAGATTTAACCTAACTTACCTACCTGAGCATTCAGGCCAGAGAAAGATTTTCGAGAACCCTCACATAATCACATACATCATTTGAATTTTATTGGCCCATTCACAATAATTAGATTTGCGTTAATTTGGGTGAGATGTGGGGTTTGTGTTAGTTTGGGTCAGTTAGTTAAGAATTATCTTTAGAAATTCCAATACTTAGATATTGTATTATGTAGGGATAGGAAAATATCGATGTGTTCTGTGTAAATGAATGTTACCTACCTACACTATATTGTATGTATGTATTTTTAAAACCTATAATACCTTCTCGTGAATTTCAAAAAATAATAAACTTGATGAATTGATTTAACTAAAAGACATTAAGAGAAGATATAGGAATTTGCATATTTTTATAAATATTGAGTCGATTTTTCTTTTCAAGACGAAGACCAAGACGAGAGTCTTGAGATAGAGTCTTGGTCTTGGTCTTGGTCTTGGTCTTGAACGTCAAGTCTTGGTCTTGGTCTTGAGAAGATTTATCAGGTCTTGGTCTCGGTCTTGGTCTTGGCCTTGCTACCAAGACCAAGACTAGTCTTGTGGTCTCGCGAAGCCCTATTCAAGAGTACTTAGCTTTATTAATGATAAATAGGAGTTACAGATTATATAGGAACACGGTAGATTAATGACTCTCTCAGACCTAACATCACTAGAGAGTCATTACGGGGGGAAGTCGATAATTTGTTGGAAAATTCGTGAAAAATTAATGATGCTTTGTACGGATTTTTTGAAGTTTGAGGATGATAGAGCTGACCCTTAAGCACAGTCAAGAATAGTTTTTGCAGTCAAGTTAGGTAAGACTGGTAAGAGTAAAGTGGATGAACATCGTTTGCACTTCTATTTTGATAAATGTTTCATTTTGTCAGCATCGCTCAATGAAGTTGCAAAAACGACACTGCGGTGAGTTCAAGTAATATGTAAAGTATTAGTTTGCTCTTTGTCGAATTAGACGTTACAAAGAAAGAAGAAACGATTCATTCTGAACTATTTCCTGAATAAGAATATGACGCAAGCCTGTAACAAACTTGTTTCTTATTGGACGCTCACCTGCAGCCTACAAGCGACGGGCGCAGTCCAGGTAATAGGGGATCGGACTATTTAAGGGATTTGTTATTTAGAAAGAATAAAAACTATTTTTGTGAAACTGCACTTTTTACAGTGCTTACACGCTTCGAGATTTTGTAAAAAATGTCTTCACAATTTTTTATTTTATTTCTTTGAAAAATCTGGAAAAAAATTCTAGTTTCGATGAAAGAAGAAAAGGGCTGCAAACTAAAAAAATCCCAAATCGGTTTATTTGTTCAAGATTGGCAATGATTCAAGGTTGCACCTAAAGTTAGGTCAGTCACATTCCATGACACTGAAAACTAATTTCAAAAAAACTATTTATGCGTGAAGCTAAGAGAATTCTAGGAATTTGGAGGGATAGATTTATAAAGTTTATGAAATATCGATCAGGCCCTTCAACTGATGGGCAAACAAAAAAAATATCAGAGAGGGGAAAAACGTATGCTTTAAGCGACCTTTTTAGTCCCTGTAGTGACTTTCCCAGACCTAAATTGACTAGAGAAAGTATTCTCGGATGTGATTAAAGGTCAATTTTTTCTTTCTGAAATGACAAAAAATCCCTACAAAGCATTATTAATTTTTCAAGAATTTTCAAACAAATTATCGACTTCCCCCCGTAGTGACTCTCCCACACCTAACTTTACTGAAAAAACTATTCTTGGCTGTGTTTTAGGGTCAACTCTATCATCCACAAGCTTCAAAAAATCCCTACAAAGCATCATTAATTTTTCACGAATTTTCCAACAAATTATCGACTTCCCCCCGTAATGACTGTCTAGTGAAGTTAGGTCTGGGAAAGTCATTACTCCACCGTGTTCCTATATAATCTGTAACTCCTATTTATCATTATTTATGCTAAGTACTCTTGAATAATACATAAATCTGTGTTTTTGTTCCTAATACTTATGTTGTAGTTTTATTTAATGTCTTTATTCATAATAAGAAAGGCTTCAGCGTAATTTTTTGTCTTGGACGTAGGCTACCACTTGAAGGCGTTTGCCATGCATTTTTAGCACACTAATCTGACTGTTCAAGTCTACAAAATTTTGTGAATGTACTCGTAAGGGGAGTTTTACGTCATATATATTTTTTTAAGGTCGTCTGACCTGGACGAGCTACCACTGGAAGGCGTCTGCCCTAGACGGGCTACCACTGGAAGGCGTCTGCCGCGTGTTTTTAGGTTTCTAATATAATTCTCTACATGCCCAAAAAATTTCATTTGTGTACTCGTAAGGGGGGTTTTTGATCAAAATTCCCTTATTGTAGACGGGCGGTTTTTGGCAAATTGACAATTGGCTTTTTTTAGTTTTTCGTGGTTATCAATAAAATATGCTTTTCACGGATCCAAGCTTGATAAACATGCAAATATGCAACCACCAACACATTTAATAGTTTTGGTGGTTGCGAACATGATTTTTGAATTTAAGAAAAAGGCTGAATATCAAAAAACCAAATAAGGAATTGTAGTTAATCGATCAAATAACGTTTATGCCAAATTTGAGCCAATTCTGATGTGCCGTTTTTTTAAAGACCTTAAAACAAGTTTCGAAAAATCAACCAATCACAGTTTAAACATGGCGGCCATTAACGCGGCCTTAACAATGTGTTTGTGTCTGGCATTTTTCCAGATGAGCTACAATTTAGTAGGATTGTGCCTATTTTTAAATCAGGTTCTCAGGATTCCATGGGCAACTATAGACCTATCAGTCTGATAAGTACTTTTTCTACGAGTGTGCGCAAAGTAACTACTTTGCGCACAGTATGCGGGATTTTTTTTTCCGTACACTTTTTTTTTTGGTACCCATAATAAAATCCGGGTGCCCCCTATTTGGGGGGCAAAGCCCTGCGAGAGTCTCCTATTTGGGGCCCCGCGGGGCCCCTTTTTAGCGGGCTCAGCCTCGCGGGAGCCCTATATTTCGGGGTCCCTGCCCCGTGGGCCCCCTTTTTTGGGGGGCGAAGCCCCACGGAGAGGGGGCCGAAAAAATATTTTGGCCGATTTAGATATACCTAGTTAGTTATAGCAAGTTGTTTTGATGCTTTTGAAAATTAAAAATTTAAAAAAGAAGTATAGTTTTTTCACTCGTAGAAAAACTATTGTTCCTAACACGTGCGCAAAGTAGTTTTCCCGCACTTAAAGACTTTTCCGAACTCCGCTTCGCGTCGTTCGTCTAACTGCTTCCGCGTGCGGGAAAACATAACTTTGCGCACTGATTAGGAAAACTACTATTTTCAAAGGTAGTAAGTAGAACAGGTACTAAAAACTCGAATGCTAGGCTTTATAAATAAATATGTACAGGGTGAGTCACCATATTTTGACACCTACCTGCAGCCGTAATTACAGGTGATAGGTGAAAGGTGTAAATACAAAAGTTGTAGCATTTCATCTGAACCGCCAGAATTTTTGATCAGATTGAACAAATGAGCAACGCAAAGTGAAAAAACATGTCGATGTTCACTTTTTTCAAATGGAATGCCCTTTATTTTCTTTCAAATTCTTAAAGTTCTCGTTTTTCTGATGCAGAGCATATAACATGTTGATGTTTCCCTCAATAGTTTTGGAAATATCTGGACTGGAGTTTAGTTATTCAAAGAGAGTAGTTTTTTTAAAATATATTTTTTCTACGAGCGTGCGCAAAGTAGTACTTCTCCGCACGCATTTCCGGGCTCAAAGTTACACTTTTCCGCACTCAGTGCGGATACAGGCCTTATCCGCACTGAGTGCCGAAAAGTAATTATAATTGTCAAGCAACAATAAGTGCACCTGTCGACTTTGACACTGATGACAAATTTTTCCTGTTTCTATGTCAGCCAACATCTATACAAACACCAAATATAAATTAACTTTGACACGTTGTCAGATTTGTTCTCTATTTATATGCAAAAATCTAGAAACTTTCTCATCAAATTTAAACGCTTTAAGATGAACAGCTTTGACGAGGATTTTCTGTTATTTTTTTTTGTTATGTAATTTTTTGATAAATGCATAGGTTCCCTTCAAGTTAATTAAAAATAATTAAACAAATTATCGTTTTTTTTTTTAATTTTTGTTATTACCTACCTAATATGGAGCTCGTAGGAAAAATTTTGTTCCTAACAAGTGCGCAA
This sequence comes from Ceutorhynchus assimilis, assembly GCA_917834065.1. Lineage (NCBI taxonomy): Eukaryota > Metazoa > Arthropoda > Insecta > Coleoptera > Curculionidae > Ceutorhynchus > Ceutorhynchus assimilis. The sequence continues at coordinate 14,220,008 of OU892279.1, forward strand.
AGTGTTACTTTTCCGCACGCAAACACAGTTTTACGAACGACGGCTACGCGTCGTTCGGTGAACGGCAGCCGCGTGCGGAAAAATTCTTTTTCCGCACTTGTTAGGTAAATAGCTATTACCTTGATTTACCTGTCACCTGTTACAAAACATTCTGATACATGAATAGGACTTTAAATAACTAAATTCCAAATATTTTCAAAACAATTGAAAGAAACATTAACATATTATATAATCTGAATCAGAAAAACGAGAACTTAAAGAATTTAAAAGAAAATAAAGTGCATTCTATTTGAAAAAAGTGAACATTGATATATTTTGCACATTTGTTCAATCTAATTGGAAATTCTGGCGGTTCAGATAAAATGCTACAACTTTTGTATTTTACACCTTTTACCTATCACCTGTAATTACCGCTGCAGGTGGGTGTCAAAATATAGTGACTCACCCTGTACAGATGGATAAATTTCAGTATGGGTTTTTGAAAAATAGTAATAGGTACGCTAAGTGCTACAATGGATTTTGTAAACGAAATAATTAATCAATTAGAAAATGAAAAAATGGTAGTTGCTGTCTTCATTGACCTTAACACTTTCACGACCACGCGTCACACATATGTGACAAGCAGTTATTGCCAGGAACTGATGTCACACAAGAGTGACAATGACCCTACAATGATTGAATGCAAATAACTCCCGGGCGGTTCAACGGCGACAGATGTGTTTTGGCATCAGTTTCTAGGACAGTTTGGCACACATTTGTGTCGCATGGTTTCAGGAGTGGATAATCTGTTTCAGTCATAAGCTTGTGGCAGCTGTGGTTCATATCTCGATTCATATCGTCTCCCAACTAATGCGGATTTCTGTTGTTTCTAGACTCTCCTACTGGAGTTTGACGTTACAAGGTAACTCTCACTGGATATTGAACAATAATTATCGCCTATACAGCGTAGCCGAGAGTCTAGAACAGCTAACAGTTTATGTCACACATGTGTGTCGCACGGTTTGCTATCGTGACAGTTGGTAAATTTTAATGGAAAACTTATCGGAAACCGATGTCACATATATGTGACATGAATGTAATTACAAAAAATATATAACAAAACATATATAACCTGTAAAAAATATATAATTTCTGTCAAAAGTTATGCTACCCAAAAAATCGCGGTTGGTTTCGAGCATCGTCAAATTTCATAATAGCGGTCGTGAAAGTGTTAAAAAGGCTTTTGATGTAGGTAGTTAGTTGGGATGTACTTTTGGGAAAATTACAAAATATGGGCTTGAGAGGACCTGTATACTGGGTTAGTAAAAAGTACTGCAACACTTAAATATCTTAAAAACTGCTTAAGCCGCGTTCACACAATTCGGAATCTGACAGTTTTTGGACATGCGGAATTCAACAGTTTTATTGGCAATGTTGCCAGATTTCCCAGTTTTGCGCTACACATAGTCTTTTTGGTATCCTAAATAGAATACCCCATTTATTTTTATTGCAATGAAGTGGGCGTGCCAAATTTGATTAGATTCCAAACTTTCAGAATTCTATCGCTACTAGTTGCTGAAATATGACAACACCGTATTTTCGATGAAAAGTATAGCAACGCTTGAATATCTTTAAACGCCGCTTAAGCATGTTCACAAAATTGGTATCTGATGATTTTTCGGCAAGCGAAATTCAACCGTGATATCGGCATTGTTGCCAGACTTCCCAGTTTTGCGCTAAACGTCTTTTTGTTATCTTGAATAGAGTGCCCCATTTATTTTTATTGCAATAAATTGGACGTGCCAAATTTCATGAGATTCCAAATTTTCAGAAATCCATCTCTACTAGTTGCTGAAATAGCCAACACCGCATTTTCAGTGAACGGTATCGCACCGCTTGAATATCTTCAAAACCCGCTTAAGCTCGTCCACTAAATTCGGTATCTGAGAATTTATGGGCAAGCGAAATTCAGCTGTGATATCGGCATTGTTGCCAAGTTTCCCAGTTTCGCGCTACACGTAGTATTTTTGTTATCTTAAATAAAAAGCCACATTTGTTTTTATTGCAATGAATTGGTCCAAATTTTAATGAGATTCCAAATTTTCAATATGCTTCTTGTATTGTTAGATACTACTATAGTTAGAATCATTCTGGGATAGTTATCTACCTTCCTACCTATTTCAGGAGGAGCCGCAAAGTTATCAGAAACGCCCAGAAATATGAATACCTTATGAACAAGTAACGTGTATTTAAAAAAAAAAAAAAAAAAACTATAAGCCACTAGCAAGACTACGTGTAGCGCGAAACTGGGAAACTTGGCAACAATGCCGTTATCAGAGTTGAATTTCGCTTGCCCATAAATCCCCAGATAGGTACCGAATTTAGTGGACGAGCTTAAGCGGCGTTTGAAGATATTCAAGGGCTGCGATACTTTTCACCGAAAATACGGTGTTGTCATATTTCAACAAGTAGTAGAGATAGAATTCTGAAAATTTGTAGTCTTATCAAATTTGGCACGCACAATTCATTGCAATAAAAATAAATGGGCCATTCTATTTAAGATAACAAAACGACTACGTGTAGCGCAAAACTGGGAAATCTGGCAACATTGCCAATAGCACTATTGAATTTTGCATGCCTAAAAACTGTCAGATTCCTACTTGTGTGAACACGGCTTAAGCAATTTTGAAGATATTTAGGTGTTGCAGTACTTTTTACCAACCCTGTATAATATTCTAAAAATCTTATTTATATGATAGGCGGCAGGCAGTGAATGTTGATCAGTTAGTTAGTACCACTGAGGTGAGTGTGTGTGGGGTGCCACAAGGTTCTGTCCTTGGGCCACTGTTGTACTCGCTTCATGTACTCAGTCTTAGAAGGGCTGGTCTGACTGGGGATATTTTACATTTGCAGACGACACAGCGCTGGTGTATAGTCATGGGGACCTTGAGCACCTGGAGCGTGTTGTGAATACAGATCTTGAAACGTATTCGAAGTGGTTATTATGCAATAAACTGAGGATCAATATTTCAAAAATAAATTTCATATTTTTAAAACAAAAGAATACAATATCCAGAGACCCAGTTATAAGAGTAAATAATATTCCAATTGAAAAAGTAACACGCACTAAATACTTGGGGATGATTATAGATCAAAATTTGAATTGAAGGGATCACATAATGCATATAACTGGTAAAATCGTTCCAATGCTAGGCGCCGTACATAGGGTTCGAGACTATTTGACACATAGAAGCAGGATGTATATTTACAATTGACCTGTATCTTTTTTTTCCTTGACTGCGCGCGCAACTCGTGGGTTACAGGTGAGCGTCCAATGACAAGCGAGATTGTTACTGGCTTGCTTCATATTCTTATTCAGTTCAGAATTAGTCGTTCCTTCTTTCTTTACAACGTGTAATTCGACAAAGAGCAAACTAATACTTTACGTATTACTTTTGAACTCACCGCAGTGTTGTTTAAAATTATGTCAGATTATACTTGACATATTCCTTTGCACTTTCATTGTGCGATGTTGCCCGATGAAACATTTATCAAAATGAAAGTGCAAACGATGTTAAAATACACTTTAAAGCTCTTCTTTTGTCTGATTTAAAGCGTTGTAAAAAATCTCTTTATTGGTATAATGTTCGATTTGTATTGTCTATATTTGTTCTGCTACAATACAAACTGGCTACACTGCAACCCACTAGTTGCGCGCGCATGTCATCTTTTATTACTTTCCAACTTGTATTTATCACAATTAAGCTATCTTTTTCTATTTATGCGAGACAGGTCAATTGACGTGTCTCGCAGAAATAGAAAAAGAGAGCTTAATTCTAATAAATACAAGTTAGAGTGTAATAAAAAATGACATGCGCGCGCAACTCGTGGCTGCAGTGTAGTCAGATTGTATTATTGCAGAACAAATGTAGGCAATACAAATCGAACATTATAACATTAAAGAAGTGATATATTGTCACGTGTTTCACAACGCCTTAAATTAGATAAAAGAAAAACTTTAAAGTGTATGTTAACATCGATGGCACTTTTATTTTGATGAATGTTTTATCCGGCAACATCGCACAATGAAATTTTAAAGGAATATGTCAAGTATAATCTAACATAACCTTAAACGACACTGCGATAAGTTCAAGTAATAAGTAAAGTATCAGTTATTGCTCTTTGTCGAATTACACGTTACAAAGAAAGAAGGAACGATTCATTCTGAACTCGTCCCTGAAAACGAATATGACGCAAGCCCGTAACAAACTCGATTTTCATTGGACGCTCACCTGCATCCCACGAGTTGCGCGCGCGCACCAGGTATTACGAGACACGTCAATTCATTCTTCCTGTCGCATTTTAGGTACCTACTCCCTATATGGGGTTCATGCGGTCAGGTGGATTTTAATAGAATGCAGGTATTGCACAATAAGGTATTGAAGATGTTGTTTAAGCTTGATTGGCGTACACACACTGTGGAGCTGCATGAGAGTCTGGGCGTCTTAATGTTGAAAAAATTACTTATTACTTGAACAGAGTAAATACATGTTTAAAGTGAGTAATAGAATTCAGAAGTCTAATGTGAGAATAGACCTATCTATTTTACCAGACAAAGAAGTAATAATACGAAAACTTTATTGGATAAAAAAAGACACAGAATGCTCATTGCGCAAGACGAAGCAAAACATACCAAATTATGTTAGACTTACGTATAGCAATCTGTCTTTCTTATTTGCACGGGATAAAAAGGGAAGGAGGAAGACCGCGTGTTGTGCAACGTACTTATCAATGGAAATTTCAAACAACTTTTGAATGACACTTGTCAAGTTGACTATCAACCGTACGTTTATTCTTGTCAGACCACGGGCAATGAACAAGGACAAGGAGATGCCCAGCGTGCAAAACGATCACCTCACACCTGTACTAGTAAGCCAATGAAAAGGAATTGTCTCGAGTTGCGCGCGCATACCAGGTAAAAATAGATAGGTCTAGGACTCAGCATGATATCTATTGGGATAATAATGTTAATAATTTCTCAAACGGAATGCTAAATTACCTAGTTGAATAAGTAGAACCCGAGGTATAGAACCTAATATGTCTTTTTGCTGCACATGGGTTTGAGGGGTGATGATCTCAATAATTGTCGGGGTGAGGTTATTATTATTATTTATTATTTTATAATTATTTTTTGGTTTTTTTCTCCTTTTTTTGTTTTGTTTTCTCTATTGTTAATGGTTATATTATATATTTTGTTTTTATTTTATATTTTTATTTTGTAATAAATATGCTATGAGTTAAAATTTAATTGAAGTTAGGTACACATCATATTTGTTATGTATCCTTGACACCAGTGCAATTAGCGCTGTTTTCAGGATTTATATTTGTTAAGTTTAATTTGTAATTTTAATGCAATATCAAGAAAAAATTACTCGATTTATTTTAAATACCAAGTGTTGCAAAAGAAGCGTTGTCAAATATTGGTGTTAAACTTCACCTTTCTTAATTAGGTACGTTCCTTATTATTTCGTTAATTTCAAATATTTACCTCGCAAAAAAGTGATTTTTTTTTAAATAAAAATAAAAAATATATCCAATACCGTTGAGAATGATATAGAGGTAAATGATGTTTAATCGGTAGGAAATGGGCTCTACTTTCACCTACTTAAAGGAATACGTCCACTTACCAGTCACCCTGTATATTTTACCCCTGATGTGATGAAGCCTTAAACTTTTGGGCGAAACGTTGGCAAAGACTTAACAGGCCCCCAATTCTTGAAAAATTTCGCATACGAAACTTGATTCGAATTTGACTGACAGCAATGTAAATTAAATGGGAAGCGTTCGAAATCATTTCAAATTTCGTATGCGATATTCTTCAAGAATTGGGCCCCAGGCCTTTTATTTTTTTTCTGTCCTAACCGACGAATCACCCTCTTTAGTGAATATAATTTTTGATTTGGAAGAATCTAAGGTTGACACAGCAAAATTGGAGAAATCGGACAATAATTATATATTTTATTGGCCAGTTTTTGATTATGATTGATCACTAATCATTAATCAGTTAGGTTTGACCATGGTACATTTACAAAAATATCAAAAATTGCATTTCTCAATTTACATAGGTACCTACTATTTAGAATAATTACCTACCTACATATATTGGGTGGTATGAATCGAAGTATCTGCTACTACTACAAGTATTAGTAGATTCTCCGTAGTTTTTACTTAAAAACGAAGTAAATAGGTACTACATTTCGAAACCAGCGAAAATTAGTAAATGCTTCTTTTTGAAGTAAATACTGCGTAGCATGTACTAATACTTGTAGTAGTAGCATGTACTTCGTTTTTATTCATATCACCCATTATCTATCAAAATCGAAATATTGCTCTAACATTTATTCATACATTAATTTTACATAAATAAATTAAGAATAATCTTTAATAGACACATTAATTTTGTCTCGTATGACTAATTCACTCGCAATTAACTAGATAATAAACATATATATTCCATTAAAAATCTTCCCTAAATTTCCAAACATAAACAGCTTCAACAGAAAAAATAATGGCCGTAACAAATGAAAAAGCGGCAGAAGAAGCTAATAATTTAAACACGTAGGGCAAAGGCTGGAAATCCATGAAGGGCTTTCTCCTGTCCACTGCCAGCAATATTCCTGAGACGAAAAACAGACATGACGCGACTACTGAGAAGATAAATCCAGTCCTGTATGGAATTTTATCACCAAGTATTTTCGCTAGCAAACAAAGCAAAACTATTAGAAGGTATCCGATAAAAGTTGGAAAAATTAGTGCCAGGTGGTGCAAAGGCACTCTCGCCGTATCGCTTTTCTTTACAGGTTCCATTATCAATCCAATACATAAGATGCACAGAATCTAGAAGAAAATTAAAATTATTATTACTAGATTCCAAGAAATATTTATATACGCACCAGTTCCAGAGATTTAGCGCACAACTGCCATCGTCTTCTAAAAAAAGTCCGCATAGTGGATTTATCCTGTTCATCTTCGAGCTTATTTTCACTATCCGTCACTTGTTTTTCCGTGGTATTTATCAATTGCGACATATTCTTATACCTACACAAGCTACACTTGTTAATTATGATGGTTTTTAGTGCAAGACAAATGCATAACTAAATGACTATCAAACTCCGTCCAGCCACGGTGGCCTTTTTTAATTTGTGGGTCAAACTCAAACCTAACGAGTTAAAATTAATTATTAATTAAGTTTGTATATAGGTGAATTGGGATGTAAGACGCCTACATGCACAAATTTGTTACAACGCAACCATAATTTGTTTATAAGCGACTGTGAAGGGAATATGCAATATTTCGACTGCAACATTTTAGTTTTTCTAACCTCAACTTAAACAGAATGTAATAATTAAAGCTTTATCGAAAATCTAGTTTTTTTAGGGAGAATACCGAATTAACTTTTTCACTAATATTTCTATAAATCAATTGAAATTTTACTTAGTATCTTGATGCTAAAGAAGAATTTCTCATGATTAAATTTAACGTTGAATTCGATGGCCAGTTCTAGATTATTACCTTGTCGGATTTGGTAGGTATGTTATCACTCGTACTCTCGTTGAAGGAGTCCCATAGCTGTTTTGGATTCGATGGGTTAGATGTAGTTAGAATTATGGTGAATAAGTCTTTGACTCAGCTGAGGCTTCTTGTAAAGTTTCTACCCAGTGGTTGCTTCTCTGTACGTTTGGCATTGATAACCGTCAACAGTCTTGAGATCCGTGAAATTTTTTGGTTGCCGTATTTTGTGTAGCAACATCCGGATATAGAAACATTTGGCGTTATTCAGATGTACGGTGTATACTCGGCCTAGTGCATTAGTTGGCATGATTCCTGAATTACTCCCTACTGGAATTCCTTGTTTTCGTCGATGGAAGATTTTGTTTGTTGTGTTCCACGTATAATAGGTAGCGACATCAACATATAAATACAGTAATGTTTTCGCTAATGGATCCGTTTGACACAGTTGGAAAAAAGCTGTCAATGTTGTGCTGTGTTCTTAGGTGGTTTGCTTGCAATTTTTCTGGCAGTGTCTTTTGTGAAGTAAACTCTCCATTTTCTAAATTTACTGCTAGATGTTGCACAGTGGTTCGTGTTGGTGTATAGGATAACCGAACATCCGCCACGCTGCTTCGTTACTGTTGATATATCTTCTCATTTGTTAGGTGATCGTCTTCTGTATTTGGGATAGCCCATCTCTGGTTTGTGTGTCGTATATTTAGGTATTTTTTTGTACATTTTTCATCACTCATACATGGCGAATTGGGGTTTAATGGCCCACATGATCCGTGAATCATGTTTTTTACAACAATGTCGTACAGCTACGCATATTCTTGTAGATTCGGAAATTCAACTTGAATAATTTTGTCGATATACGTAATGTCTGCCCAGCGAGTCTGTGTCTACGGGGCAACGGTAAGGGGAATGCAGTTGTAAAAAAAAATGGCTGATTTCATTCATAAAATACCCAGCTGCGTGCGGAACTTTTTGGAAGTGTTATCGTATTGCAACTCGTACACGAAAATCAGCAATGACCAAATCTCCACCACTGGATATTTTAATATAAATCGATATTCCAAGATGGGAGGATAAAATGACGTGAGCCCTGGCCAATAGCGAGACATAAGGTGACGTTAGTTTATTGACAACCGTATGGTTCCTCATGACAACGGCGATCCTGCCAAAAACTCCACCAATCAGGTGCATCCAGGACAGATGCTTGCCAAATTGTCAAAAGCTGATGGTATCTTTAGAAAATGTTTATTTTTTACAATAGACCAAACTGAAGAAATCATGATTAAAATAGATCTAACAACCACGTTAAAATATTTAGCGTTTTATTATTGTTATCAATATTTTGTTATTGAAAAATGGATTTTCAAATTAATGAAGTAGAGTTAATTTGTTGTGCCTAGTATTTTCGCTTCTATATAATTAAACGTGGCAACATGGCACATTTACGTCCGAATTCCTTCCGTAGACTCAGATCCACTGGGCAAACAATAGGATGAATTCTGTCGTGTAGCCAGATGAGATTGTCTGAATGAGGCAGTCCTCGCTTTTGGCATTCAATGGGCCACTTTCACGTGCCGGGAATATGGCAAATTATAATATTTTTTGACGCAGATACATCAATGCAACCAAGAATGAACAATATTTTGCAAGATTTTAGTCAGATTATTAAATAAATTAATAAATAAAAACTAAAAATTTAAACGAAAAATCACGTGATTGAAAACGCTCTGTGATTGGCTAAGGCCGATTTTGACATTTTTGTTGCCACATGTAGAAATGCGAAATTTAAATGAGTTAATAAGGATTATAGCTATCCTTTATTTTTTTATAATGTAGTAAAGGACGAAAATAGTTTCTAGCTAGTGAATTATGTAATGATTTACTAATGAGAAATTTGGCATCTTTGATTTTCTGGTGTGTGACGTCACACACCAAGTTCATTTTTTCACGCCAGTTTAAAAATTCGATTTTTAAATAATTTTTTTTTCAAAAATAAGCGTTTTTTTTCGGAAAAAAAGTAGGTATACAGATAGTATTAGAATGACTAAAAGTATAATTTAAAAATGTTTTTGAAAAATGTGAAAGTGGCCCATTGTGTAAATCCAGCATCTAACGGTTCCAAAGATGTGGTAGGTACCTATTTTGTTATGACTTCAATAAATATCATTTGTTTCTGTCAGAAAAACCGGGCTATTTATTATATCGTGTCGATCCATGGCGACTTGTCCGTATCTTTGTTGTTTTTTGATTTCTGGCCACGATGAGTTACATGTGAAAGTTAAGAAGAGGTCAGGTCATCCATATTTTCTTACGTAGGTCATGGCATCTTGAGTGTATTCCTGCATATATCTCGGACTTCCTATGTAAGATGAGGGTAAGATTGCCATTGTTCCAATGACGTCAATGCTTTCGTCATCGTGATCGCGTCTCGAAGGTGTATGTATTCTACCGTTCGTAGTTTCTTCTGATTCAGTCTTATGTGAAGCAACCGTTCCGCTTCTATTTTTACATACATTATAGGTATTCCAGGAATTATTGGAATAAACGGCGAGTGTTGATAATGTGATTGTATGTTTCATTAGAGAGATATCGGTGAATCAGATAGCGCGTATATGGACGGTAATAACGTCAGGGGTTATTTTTTTACGTGAAGCGGTATCATACTTTTACTGTTTCTGAAAACAGTTCTACGTAAAATTTGCCTGTTCGCATCCACTATTTTATAACCTTAGCCTAACTTGAACCTTGTTGTGATTTTATTTATGTTATGGTCAGGGTCAGAGGATTCGAAATTTCAAGGCTTTTTTATTATTTTTTGAACAATGGGACAAAAACATAACCTATATTATTTTTTAGGCGTTATTCGAAATAGCGCTTTACGTAAATGCTTGGTAAATTACGTTATACGGTAACGGTGAGCATTGAACTCCTTGGAAGTCACTTTTTGTTTGTTTCTACTCCTGTTTTATGTTGGATTTGTTTTAAATTAAAATGATATCTGTCTTCTCCGTATAAAAATATCAATGCATATTGCAGGGCATCATATGAACGGTGTATCTCTGCAATGCGTTGTAGTCATTCTCTTCTTCGGTGTACAATTATGTCACGGCTTGTGTTTTCATTGTCCAGAATTATGATGGAGACTTCGTCTGAGGTGCATAGATCGACGTTCGTGTTCTCCAGTCTCTTGTCGGCTCGAATTGAAACTTTATAGTCATCAGAAATCACTCGTTCTAAGTGCTGTTTTGAATAACAGAAAAAAGTGTATTGTATTTGTACTGTAGGTAAGTTATATTAACCAATTGCCATGCTGATTTATAATCAATTATCTATTTTTTATATGCTTTAATGTGCTTACCCCTTTCCTCTAGGACTTTTTAAATACATTGTTGTAAAGTAAACATCAAATTGCTATGTCGGCAGTAAATGTTTATTTAAGCCGACGCAGCCCCATAAGGAGCGTTCATTTGTTTTCTGGCTTTAGCCTGTAGCAATTTGATCCGAATATTTTCTTTTGTCACCTCTGTATTTTAATCAATAAAATAAATGTTTTTTAAAATACAAGTTTCTGAATCGAAAATATAATTGGCGCAGTCGTTCGGATGCTCAGAGTGCTTAAGTTTCGGGAGTTGATACAGTCGTAATCCGTCGCGAAAATTCCAAAAGACTGAAGGAAGTTCGAAAAAGTGAATTCTTCGGAAAAGTGAAATTTGGATTATCAGTGCTGCTATTAAACGTTCCAGATACTGTCCACTTCGAATTGGTTAACTGAGTATAAGGAATAACAAGAAACAACGTGTGAAGAAAGACTACTGTTATTAGCTTTGCCTAGTAAGTACAACCTTTCTCTTTATACATTTTGTAATTGGTGTTCCATAGTTAAGATTTTTGGATTTTTGATCATTTGTAATTTCTAATTTTTGATTTACTGAGAAGACTTAAATTCAGATTTTTGTTCTTTTGCAATTCCAAAACGGTTTGCTGAAAAGACTGAAATCAAGAAAATAAAGAGTAACAAAGAATTTACAAACCCACAACAACTTTTAATTTTTAAGAAAAAGCAACGCATAATAATTAATTATAATTTTAACTTTAAAATAGAAATAAAACTTTTTAATTTTGAATTTTTCTAAATTTTCAAGATAATTTCTTTTAACAATTCAAAGAAATATATATGTCAGATTCTGAAGAAGAAATCGAGAATCTCTTGACTCAATTTAATTTAACTCATCTTTACAATCCTAATTCGAGAAGTAACAACCAAAATCAAAGACTAACCGTAACAATGAGTGAAAATTTAAAATCAATCGTACAACTTATCAAACCTTTCAGTGGCGAAAGCCAATATTTAGAATATTTCATAAGAAACATCAATGAATTTTATCAAACTTATTATACTGGTGAAAATGCTCAAAAAGAGTATGTGGTTACCGCCATAAAATCAAAATTAATAAATGACGCAGGAAATTTTCTTATGGCACGTCCTGATTTACAAACATGGACTGATATAAGAGAAGCGTTAAGAATTAAGTATGGTGATCAATATTCTAGACAGAATTTGGTACAAGAGCTTATGTATACCACTAAAACTAATAAAGAAACTATTATTGAGTATTTGGATAAACTAAAAGGTTTAGTTCAAAGAATTACATCTAAAATCATGTGCGACCCGAATTTAACGGCAGTTGCAAATGTCTTAATTGAACAAAACGAAATTATTGCTATTCAAAATCTAGTCACTAATTCGCCAACCGAATTAAGAACAATTTTAATGGTTCAAAATCCACAAACGTTGGATGCAGCTAACAAATTTGTGTTAAATTATCAACTAGCTGAAAACCACATGAAATTTAGTAGACGACTTACTCATTCAACTAATCAAAATCAAAATCAAAATTTTTCAAATTTCAAAAATAAAAATACGCAATTTCATTCACAACAATCACAAAAAACCTATACTCAACAAAAACCTCAATATACACAAAAAACATCGTATGTACCACAGAAACCACAGTTTCCATCCCAACCTATTAATATACAACCTAAAAAGTACTATGTACCAACAAAATTTCCTACTAGTTCAGGAACTTTTGGCAAAAACTACAATAATGCCTTTCGAAAAAACACTAATCAACAATTTTCGAAACCCACACCTATGTCCGGTGTTTCAGTGCAACCAAGAGCACAAAATCAACATCAATACCCTTCTAAATATACAATCGAAGAGATTAATAATATCTTTGAAATCGAATTGCCTGAACCTGATAAAAATTTCGAAAATGACGAATGTTCTGAAAATCAAAACTATTATGAAGAGACAAATTTTGAAGAAAATCAAGTCGCAACTGAAGACGAAAATTTTCAGTTACAAGCCTTGGATGCAATGAGTCAGCATTAACGTTAAATGCTTATCAAATCAACCAACTGCCTTTTATTCAAATAGACTATCCACCGTGTAAATTATTAATTGACACAGGAAGTTATTTCTCTTTAATAAGCCCCTAATTAGCAGAAGAATATTTTTCAAATTCTATAATTAATTCAAGAAACAAGCTAACTACTTGCATGGGTACAAGAAAAACGTATGGAAAAATCAATATCCCAATTTTACAAGAATATAATATTCAAAACAACATTGAAATGATAATGTATAATTTCCATGACTATTTTGATGGAATTATTGGAATCAAAGCATTATAAGATAATAATTTAAATATAGATTTTTCTAATATGCTTCTTTCTAATAATAAAACAACAATTCCGTTTCAATATAGAACAGATTTCGAAAATCAAAATTTTGAGATTCCAAGCAACTCAATTCAAGTATGTTATTTCAATACAAATATAGCTGATGGCATTGAAATACTTACACCACCGATAAAAAATGAAACGTATTATATACCATCGACAATAGCTACAGTTTTAAACGAGACAGTAGGATCATGAAATGTTTTCAAACCGTTTCAAACTGGTTCGAAACACTCCATTTTCCTGTTGCAACAGTGACGTCATGCACGACAACGGTGCAACCAGCTTTGAAACGATCTTTGGGCGCGCTTCAAACCTGGGTTGGCTATATTTATAACCTCAAAAACATTTGTTGTTACTTTTGTTATTTGTTATTATTTACATTTACTATTTTGCTCTAAGCAGTAAACAGTGCCAAATAATAGCAACATATATCAATATCGATCATCAAGTGTAAATTAGTTGTGTGAATATGGATGAGGACTCAGAAAACGTGGAAATGGTAGAATTTCAACTTGGAAATTTTATTGTTAATATTGATTCTGAAACTGCAAGAATGTTATGCAAAGGTTAGTGTATATCTATTCATATTTGTTGAACTAGAACATTATACCTTACAAATGTTATTTTCAGATTCACAAATCGCTCAGAACTATCTGAATGAACTACGAAGGAAATATCCAGAAGCTGAAGCTAGCACTTCTTCAAGTTCAAGCAATGTTGCAGTTGCATCAGCATTGGATAGAGCTGATACCATTGACTCTCCTGCTGGAATTCCACAAAAAATATGGACTACCTCCAAAAATCAGACACCGCTAGATGTGGAAGCTGCAGCATTTTTCCTGTCACTACGTAAAGAGTTGGATGACAAGTTTAGGGACAAAAAAACTACTAATGCTACGCTTTGGCAACAAATTAGTGAAAAAATGAATGCCAATGGATATTTTGTTGGTCATGGCATAGAGGGGAGAGAACGATGCCGGCAGAAGTTTGCAAACCTGCAACAGACTTATTTAAAATATATTGATCGAAGGCGTCAAACTGGAGAAGGTATATTATGAAATCTTATCAGTCAAGTTATCGTTTTTTAAATATTTCTTTGTTCAGCATGATGTATTGTATAGTTGACATACATTTCACAATTTTTTTTGTATTTTTTGTTCACAACCATATTCACCTTCCAACATTTTATCTGCCTATAATTGCTATATATTCTCAATGGTTTTAACAGATGAACAGACTATTGGAATTTGGATGAATATGGGTGTCAATCAATAATCAGTTTGGAAGTTACTATAAAACTGTTTTTATTTTTCTTTATAAATTCATCTTCCCTTTTTTCTTTCCATTGTGGAATGTTACGAAATGTAGATATAATGAGGCAATGACTTACAATATCAGATGAAAAGACATGATATATAAATATTTACTAGGTAATTTGTTTTAGGAAAAATAGAAAAACCCCCATTTTTTGATGAAATGGATGCCATTTTGGGAAAGTCCGATAAAACTGATCCTGTTCTAATATTGGATAGTATACCAATTGAAAACCCCATCAGCAATGATGTGGGAAGCAGTGTAAAAAGTACAATGGGGGAAAAGAGTATTGACTTGCATTCATCCCAACAAAAAAAAACTGAGAAAGTAGAAGGAGCTAATATTCTGCAAAACAAATTTCTAAATGCAAAAACAACTTTAAAACCAAAAAAAAACGATTTCTATGAAAAATTTTATGACCTATCAGAAAAATCAGAAGAAAGAAAAATAAAACAATTTGACAATATGATGGAGCTTATGAAGGATGAGTCTCAGAAGAGACATGAAGAAGTTATGGCAATGTTACGGATTATGGCCCAGAAAAAACCAACAAAGAAACGGAAACGTGACAGTAGTTCAGACACTGATTAGATTGTAGTAGTATCCAACATTGTAGGTATCATATTAATTTTTGCTGTTATTAAGCTCAATCTTAAGATTATTCTGGTAGTAAAGGGGAGTGTTTGAAAGGAAAATTTTATTGAAAACCTGCATAAATGGGATTAGTTATAAAGAATGTTATATAAATTAATTCTTCAATCTATCTCTTAAAATGAATAACTTCTTCCAGAACTTCCAACTTTCCTGCCAAAATCACACACTTGCAATCTTTGAAGCCCTTAAACAAATCTTCCAAAAGTTATTGATATTTTTCATTGAACTTGAAATCCTCCTAAAAAAAGCCTCCCGCTCAGAATTGTAGAATGTTGGATATTTTTTTTTTTAAATGTTTCTTTTGTTATTTAATAGTTTGTTGATGTTAAGTTGTATCAAAAATTTTAAGATTAGCTCAATTCACAATGCAATTTATTTTGCCAAAGTTTTTGATCTCATTACTTATTTTGTTCTTTGTTCATATAATCAATGCAGCCTATTTTTGAACCTCTGACATAGGCGTTTTATTAGAACAGATAGGACCAGGATCATACATTTGAAAAGTAGTGTCAAGGACTAAACCAAAAATAATAAAAATAAACGTGCTGAAAACCGTTTAGGATGGTCCTAGTTCACTGTTAGTTTATTGATCTGTTTCCTTTAAAAACATAACTAGTTCTCTCTACATAAAATAGTCTACCTATGTCAAGTAGAAAGCAATGCAATTTTAGGTTGCAGCGATGATATGGAATTATTATTTATATACATACCTATATTTTTTTGTTAATTTGTTGTTATTCAAAAATAACCCATATATTAGGTTTAAGTTAAGCTATATATATATATTTTTTTGTTGATTTATTTGTTGTTATTTAAAAATAACCCATTTATTAGGTTTAAGCTTCTGTTTACTGATTGACCTTAAATAAAGATTTAATTTACTTAAAATGCATTTCATTACATTTTGATAGATACATACAAGGGCCTTGGATTCTAGCCAGATTGCTGTAGTAGTTTTTGTTGACCTAGAAAAGGCTTTCAATGTGGTAAAAATTGAACTTTTGTTAACAAAATTAAGAAACATGGGATTCTGAGGTGTTATATACAATCTTATTAAGTCGTATCTTGTTGGCAGGAGACAGTATGTGAAATTGATATTTTATATACGTAAATGATGCAGCATTAGTTTATACAGGTAACGATGCTAAATCAATAAATCAGGAAATTAATGCTAATCTTATGAATTATGTGGACTGGTTATACTGCAATAAACTGAAAATTAATATAGAAAAAACGAAGTATTTATATGGTGTTTAAAAAAAAACAAAGTTACTGAAAATTTAAATATTCTTATTACCAATTCGAAAATAAACTATTATTATTATTAATATAGTAATAGAACAGGTTAGTATAATGAAATATTTGGGATTATTTTTGGATAGTAAACTTAGTTGGAGTTATCACATAGAGGATATAACCAATAAATTGATCCCAATGATTTCAGCCCTATTTAAACATATATATTATTTGTCACACAAAAGTGAATTATATGTATATAATGCATATTTCTTATCTCACCTAAGATATTTATTGCCCATCCATGGTACTTGTAATTTAACAAATTTAAATGCAGTGCAGATGTTACAATATAAAGTTTTAAATATATTATCTAATTATGACAAATAAACGACTACACAAAGATTTTATAAAGAATTAAAAGTTTGTAAAATTTTTGAACTATTAAAATTTGAATACATACTTGTATAAAATTTTAAATAGGACACAAAAAACTAATATAAATATTGTATTTGCAAATGATATACATGAACATACAACTAGATCTCAAAACAGTAAGTAATTATCTCACAAGTACACTTAGTAAGGTCTAAACAACCCAATAGTTAGAGCATCAAAAACGTACAATAAGTTACCAAATGGAAACGAAAGCATAGGAAATTAAAATGCATTTGTTGAAAAAATTAAGATTAGTTTTGATCATTAAGATTTTGTAGGTATAATCTTTTGTTATGTTGATTTATTATTAAATTGGAAAAGGCATCCAGCACTTATAATGCTGATAATTCTTAACGTAAATAAACTTAAATTATAAAAACTAAAAATACAAAAAAAAACACTGATACTGCACATACAGATGTACAGATGTTTCACTTCTAGGTGCTTGTAAAAAAAACAGAGCAATATATTAGTAACACTAATTTAAATAACTTATGTACAATTAGATGTAAGAAAAATAAATTTATTTCCTAGAATAAGTTTCTTCTGGAAAATAAAACTAAAACTGAATGTTAAGTAGCTATTCTCGGGGCCAGTGATTATACACTGATTAGAGAATTTTGTAAACAAATGTCGTTATTATTAATTCTTATCAATAAAGTCGTTTTCAAAAAAAAAAAAATATTGGTTATAAAACAATATCAAAATGGAGAAATGTTTTGATTTCTTCAAAAAAACTTATTTTTAATAAAAGTTATATGAGCATTTATTGGGAATACATCTTTTAATAACTTAATAAATAAAGTACTCTATTCAGAGCAGGTATTGTAAAACTATTTTGACAGAATAACTAAAAGTTAAACTCTGGAATGACGTTACAATCTCTAATTCCAGAAAATAACTTTAAGTTATCTGTCAAAATAGTTTTATAATACCCACACTTAGTCCAACTTTGTATTGACCACTGTAGATGCAAAATCAAAATAGTCAATTTTTTTATATATACATATTATATACATAAATTATTGTTCAATATAAGTGCCTTATCAAAATAGCATCTCAATTTGATGCCTTTTCACAACGCCTGCTTGGAGATTTTCTCCTTCCTGGACCTCTTCATTTTGATCAACTTCATCATCCTCTTCTTCACTATTCTCCCAAAGGTCTGCTCTTGAAATACAAAAATTGTGGAGGACACAGCATGCCACAATGATTTTCACCGTTTTAACAATACTGTTGGTGTTGATGAATTTCATAATCCTCCATCTAGCTTTAAGCCATCCAAACACATGCTCAACAATAATGCGAGCCCTGCTCAAGCTTTTATTATAATTTTTTTTTCTCTGCGTCAGGTTACCATAGTCTCTGAAAAAAAGTTTCTTATAATTTATAGTTATAGAATCACTGGTTTTCAAATTTTGGGTCTAAGTACCAAACAGAATGGAAGATACAACATACAAATGTTTGACACCAGCCCTTTTTCTACCAAGGTACATGTATATTTACTTACTTGAAAGGGGTCATCAACCATGACAATAGGGGATAGGCTTTGTCACCAACGAGATGGTAAAAATCTGCAGGAAAATATTTGAATTTTCTGTTCGAAGTAACTTCCTGATATAAATAGGAATTCCGAAACATCTAAAAATTAAATAGCAAAACAGAATTGAAATGAAAGAAAATGAATGCACAAACTTACCCTTATATCATGAACTGATCCGGGCATCCCAACATTTATATTTATTATAACTTTGTTAATAGTTGAAACAGCTTGTAGCTTAATACTGTAATTTGAATTCCTATCTATATAGCTATCATGCTGATGTTTGGGTGGCTTAATTCTGATGTTGCAACCATCAATAGCACCAACAATACCTGTAACGAATATTCCTGATAAGATGAAGAAAATGCAGCATTAACATGGAGAAAAAACACTACTTGTAATATTGTCCTTGCATAGACTTAAAAATGCAACATGGAATCAATAGGTATCTACAGTCCTTGCGTTCGGTATTTTGCTCAAAGAGCAGAGCGTGCTGAGCGGAGCCGTAATCACGTGACCAGTGAGCGAACAGAGCAGTTGAACGCTGTATAAAAGTGCCAGAAATTTTAATAAATGAACGCGAATGAGGCTGCACCGAGTACACTTTTTAAATAAACGAACGGTAAAGTCAAGCTCGGAGAACTCGGACCAAAATAACGAACGCACGGAGTATACTGTTTCAAAAACTTGTCTTACCTGGAAAACCCCTGCTTCTTAATTGGAACTGTTCTGCGATTAGAGGGATTTCTTCTTTCGATGGCCAAACTATATACTGATATCTCAGTGCAACAAGTTTTTCTAATATTTTCTCTGTAGAAAAAAACACTGTCGATTCTGCTACTGAGAAGCGTTCTGCAATGCTAATCAAAGTATCCACCTTTCCCAGCCACCATAGAGTCATCAATAATTGTGTATGGGCAGGAGTTGGTTCTGTACCCCCCCGGAAACGTACAACTATATCTGGACCATTTATTTTATTCAACAGAATGTTGAAGGATTCTTGGGTCATTCTGAATAATTTAAAAAAATCATATTCCAGGTATTTATCAATCCAAGTTTCTACTTTTAATTTATAGTGGTGTGTAGTTCCAAGAACTAACAACACGTTTGCAACAGCTTGCTCATCTAAATCGAATAATTGAGCTAATTGCAGGTAGAAAGAAAGATAATGATATTGTCTATTGATTAATAAAAGAATAATTGGAAGTAGCTCCTCCATATTATTTTTTCTTCACAAACTAGCACAATTAACAACGATAGCACGTAAAATCAAAAAAACCTCGAAAAAAACTAATGAAATACTCATAGAGGTAGCAAGTCAAAAGAAAACAAAAAACATAACCTGACAATTTTTAGATGTCAACGAGTGTCAGGTGATCTGTTTCAAAATCGTGCATTTTTGTGACACTCCAAATTGATGACGTAGCAATCGAAACAGTTTTGAACCGGGTTTGAAACAGTTTCATGATCAAAAAGACGTCTTTAATGAATAAGCCTATTATTGTCCCATATAACATAAACAACTTAGCGGAAATAAGTTTACCGTACGCTGACGAACAGTTTGAGATATTTAATATAGAGCAAATGACTTTATTAGAAAATGCTGAATATGCAAATGAACCCATTAAGTCGTTGCGTATTAATCATATAAACTCAGAGGAATTTGATGCTTTAAAACACGTAATTAAATCTTTTCCTAAAATTTTCCACAAGCCAAATGAAAAATTGACATTTACCAATCAAGTCAAACATGAGATTAAAACAACGGATGAAATACCAGTGCACACGAAAACGTATAGATACCCACATGTGCATAAACAAGAAGTAAATTCTCAAATAAAGAAAATGTTAGAAGATAACATAATCAGACCATCCTGTAGCCCTTGGTCATCCCCTGTGTGGATAGTACCTAAGAAAGAAGATGCCGCAGGCATACAAAAATGGAGAATGGTCGTTGATTATCGAAAGATAAACGAAAAAACTATTGATGATAGATATCCATTACCTAATATTACGGATATATTAGACCGACTTGGTCGTAGTAATTATTTTACGACACTAGATCTAGCCTCTGGCTTTCACGAGGGCTTTCATCAAGTCGAGATGCATGAAAATTCGATACCCAAAACAGCATTTAATGTTGAAAATGGTCATTACGAATTTAACAGAATGCCCTTTGGTTTGAAAAACGCCCCAGCGACATTCCAGAGAGTGACGGATAATGTATTACTAGGATTACAGAATAGAATATGTCTAGTATACATGGATGATATAATAATTTTTTCCACTTCACTTCATGAACACGTAAAAAATTTGAAGAAAGTATTTGAGAGACTCGAGAAGTTTAATTTGAAAATACAATTTGACAAATCAGAATTCCTACACAAAACAGTCGAATTCTTAGGACATGTAATTACACCAAATGGAATAAAACCGAATCCAAAGAAGTTAATGGCAATAAAAAAATTCCCAATACCAAAGACGGTGAAGGAAATAAAATCATTTCTAGGATTAGTAGGTTATTACCGAAAATTCATAAAGAATTTTGCCAAATTGACCAAACCAATGACATCTTGTTTGAAAAAAGACAAAAAAATAATACACAATGCAGAATTTCTTAATAGCTTTGAAACTTGCAAAAATGTATTAATAAATGACCCAATACTACAACATCCTGACTTTAAGAAAACTTTCTTATTGACAACCGATGCATCAAACTATGCAATTGGAGCCGTTTTATCTCAAGGTCCTGTCGGAGCTGATCTTCCCATTGCATACGCATCAAGAACTTTAAACCCAGCTGAATGTAATTATTCGACGATTGAAAAAGAACTTTTAGCAATCGTATGGGCAACAAAATATTTTCGACCTTATCTTTTTGGTAGAAAATTCACAATGTTGTTAGATCACAAACCTCTACAATGGCTATTTAATGTTAAAGAACCAAGTTCTAAACTAGTCAGATGGCGACTAAAACTATCTGAATTTGATTATGAGATCAAATACAAAAAAGGAACATTAAACATGAATGCAGACGCACTATCAAGAATTCCTGCAATACAACTTCATGCCATTCAAAAATCAGATCCAGATGCCAGATTAACATCTTCAGATGAAGAATTTCATAAAAAATTAGGATTAATGCTGAAAGATACATCATTATGTAATGACGAAATCATAGCAAAATACTTTACAGATTCTAAAGTATATCTTCCTAAACAAAGCGAGATAGCTAAAGAAAAAGAGATAACAATGTCTGAATCATCTCAATCAACAAAGACAGCATCAGAAAAAGAACCTGAAGAAGAACCTAAGAAAGTAAAACCCAAAATAAAGATATTATCACAACTAATAATACCTCCAAGAAAAGAGAAAAAAGAAATTCCCATAGAAATCGGAGAATCTTCGAAAACTCAAAAAAGTAATATACAAATAACACCAACTAATCGTTCTTCAACAATTTCAGCCTTGTCTGAAAATGACCAAACAATACATACGTCTATGGAAAATCCAATATTAGGAGCTCCATATACTAAGAAACATGTAAATGTATTTGGAAATCAAATTGTATTTCGATATTCCAATAATAACACAATTAGAAAAGAGATAATCAAACTATTTGGTAATAAAAAGAGAATAATATTCTTCTTACCAAATAATCCAACATCACAAATTACTAATTTAGTAAAGGAATACATGCCACCTGGTATTTATTGCCTTCATTTCCTAAATAAATCTTTAGAACCTATTGTGATACGAGCATTACAAGAATCGTTTAATTCGAATTCATTTACTTTGTACATCTCGAACTCTTTATTAGAAGACATCACAGAAGTTTGTAACGTTTTCAATTTCTTGGCTAATAAGCTACCTTGTTTTGCCATACTGGATATGATTCCATATAGAGCTACAATGAAATAAATGAATAAACAACTATCTTTTTTGTGCCCAGATTTTGTTACCTTGAGTGCTGCCTTCTACTAGAAGTTTTTTTGGTTCAGGTTTACAAGTTTGGTTAATTGATCTAGGAAGGTTTGATTCAGTACGGCAGGGCCCGCTGTTATTGATTAGAATCTTAGGAAAAGGAGTTAGTACCATCATCATATCTGTTTGCAAATCCAATCAATAATCTGAGGTTATGATAATAATTGTTGTTTACTCTTCGACTTTTCATTTCCATCATGTCATTGAACAGCTGTTTTGTCTAGGCGTTTTCTTTAGACCTGTTCTACCTTTTGATATATGTTCTATAGGCACTTTTCAACATTCACCAGTCATTTTTTACACAACCGATTCTCAGTTCGTACTTTTGGGGTGAAACTGAACACGTCCTTTTCTATAATTTTCTTCAATGTCAAAATTAGAAGTTTGACAGATGAAAGTCTTCTTCCGAAATCTAAATTCTAAATGAAGAATCTCCCCTTTTGATCTGCGACCTCACGCTGAGTAGTCGTCCGGTCTCGGGCATCGGCCCTAATTATTTTTGGGGCGAGACTTTTTGAATTTTGGGCCAGGGAGCTCAAGTAGACTAATTTCTTGCTGATAATTGTCTAGAGTCGTCCCTTGGTCATTTTTGGATTCTGTTTCGGTAAGTTTGAGATTTTCTTCAGGAAATATTAACCTACAACACGTGTTTCATTTTTTTTTAATAGGACTGTTCCGAGCAGCATTTGGAAGTTTAAGACTTCACCTTTGGTCTAGAGTATCCCTCAATTTGAGGTAAGATTATTTCTAATATTTGGGGCTCGATTTGTTTTTTTATACGAACATCGCTATAGGGTCCTAGTCTCAGACTATAGTTGGACAGTTGCTAAGCTGTATTTAGAGAGATTTTAGAATGGATCTAGATTGCTCTCAGTTGGGGCTTTGGTAGCCATTCTTCAGCAACTCTCTTGGTGCCACTCTGGCAGAACCACGTCGAGTTCTACGTTGAACGGATACAACGTGGATAGGACTCATGACTCACTTACCATACCTTAGTCTATCTATAGTGAGACCAAACCTGTAGATAATCTCACTTTGTAAACTTCTGGATTTTCACATACATTTCACTTGTATACATGTAAGTTGCACCTTTACTATTTAGGCAAATCTTATATAAATCATCTGACACCGAATTACGTCGGTAAGTGGACTTTAAATAAAATTCTAGAATTTTACCCTGAGGTTGCCCTAACAATAACTTTGATCTTTCTGTGCTTAATTTGCCTGTTGGTAGAGTGTAACCCATACTGTAGTTTTCTTATCACTCACAAGTGTAAATACCAAAAGGTTTTTAGTCATGTTTACTTAAAATTCATATTTATATATGCGTTATTTACATTATTTTTTTTATAATACAATATTTATAAATTGGTACAAACCATAATGATGTCCTGGCCATCCCTATTCATTATTGTTATTATTTTTTAATAAAGAAGCCAGATACATTATTGTACCTAATTAGTTGTTTTATTGATAAGCTCTCCAATTGCACAGGTTTTGTTTAAACATCATTAGGTTATCTTCCTAGTTAAGTCACAATTAACTTGGTGGCGCCCAAAGGTAAGATGTATACAAGGAACCCATAGACCCATGGCCTCCGGACTGATGCTGACTAGCCGTATGCAATATAATTAGGCAATTGCCAAAATAAGTACGTTATAAGTTGATCTTCAACAAGAGAAAATTCAGCAATATCATGAGACTAAAACCTCTCATAGAGGAATCACTGAAAATATTGCAGCCTTAAAGAAAAGATTCTATTGGCCCAATATCGAGAAAGACGTACAGAATTATGTCAAAGTATGCGAGATATGCAATAAAGCCAAGTATGAACGTCAACCATACAAAATCATATTCAAACCAACACCCATTGGTATGAAACCTTTTGAACATATTTATATTGACAAGAATATAATCAATAACCAGAAATTTCTGACCATTATTGATAGCTTTTCAAAATTTGGTCAAGCCTCTCCTGTAAATACGAAAACAGCTGTGGAGATGTCATCACAGTTATTGAAATATTTTAGTGATCATGGAATACCTCAAAAAATCACATCAGATAATGGAGCAGAGTTCAAAAATGCTATAATGACAGATCTTTGTACATTATACAAAATTGAGTTTCATTACACAACTCCAAGAAACCCGAACTCGAATAGTCCAATCGAGCGATTCTATTCGACACTACGTGAAAGTATAACGAGTTTAAAACTCCAAAACCCAAATAAGAGTATTATCGATCTAATGACAATCGCTATATTGAATTATAACAACAGTACTCATAGTACAATGAATCACACCCCTTTTCAAGTGATTAAAGGAGATTTGAATTATGCCATACCAATCGAACAAACGGAAAATAAACTAACAACTGACTATATAACAAGTTTGGCAGAATCCCTTGTGAATTTGAATAAAGAAATTCAAGAAAAATTATTAGCGAAACAAACAAAGTCTTTAGAAACACGTAATACAAATCGTGAACCTGAACCAGAATTACAATATGCAATCTTTGTAAAACAATTTAATAGAGACAAGATAAGTCCGCGTTATGATAGCAAAACACAGAATCGCTTTGCTAAACAAAATGTTAAACGACAATAATTTATTTCAGGTACTCCGAGATGAATCCTTTAGTATTCCTAACTCTCGTTGGAGTCACCCAAGCGTATACATTGATGACGGTAGAAAATCCTATTTTACCAATTTCTTTAGGAACTACTTACGTAACAACTCAACATAACACGGCCTATTATCACATAAACACGACAATTATCATACAAAGTATCCATAAACTGGAAATTACCTTAATGAAATTATCTGACACTCTTAACAAAACAACATGGTCAAACAAATTTGTTGCACTGTTTCAAAAAAATATTGAAAACAGTCATTCTCAAATTAAGATTATGAAACAAGTAATCAGAACCTATCAAAACCGAAAACGTAATAAAAGAGGTCTATTAAATTTCATGGGCACAGCACAAAAATGGCTCTACGGAACCCTAAATGCTGAAGATGGCGCAAGATATGATTCTTATATCCAGACGCTTAATGATAATCAAAAAACTCTCAATGAAGATCTAAAAACATAAGCTCAAGTTTTGAAACAAGTTACAAAAACATTTCACGATCAATTTTTAACTATTGAATCTAACCAAAAGGTTATCACAGGAAAATTACAAAATATTTCCTTGGAAAACCAAAATTTCCACTCAATGTTAACTTTTAATCTAATATTAAACAATATCAATATTCAAAGTAATAAAATAAGGAATCTTATTGATCATGTGCAATTAGCAATACATTTTGCACAATTGGGAATAATGCATTATACTATTTTACAGCATAATGAATTAAATCAAATATTAACAAATATATCCAAAAGTCAGCAAATACCTTTTGATAATAAAATCAAGTATGACGAGACAATGAAAACTCAAGTAAAAATCCAAAATGAGTTAATTATATTTGTTATACACACACCAATGATTAATCCCAAGCCCTTTATATTGTATCAAATCTATCCAATTCCTATCCAAGAACTTACCATTAGGAATAAGTACCCTTACCTATTACTTACTACGGACATTTACTACAATACGTTATGGGAATGCCCGAAAGTCGAAAGTGTGTACCTTTGTAACCAAGAAGAGCTGAAGCAAGAAGAATCATGTGTCTACGACCTGATTACTGACCTACCACAACAATGTCCTTTCACTAAAGTGAAATATGAAAAACCAACAGTGAGACAACTCCCGAATGGACAATTATTAGTCATTCCTAAGAAAAGCCTGACCATAGTTATTCAATGTGACAAGACAAACCATATGGAAATAATAACTAATCCAACGCTAGTTTCTTTTGAGAAATGTTTTGTGAAAATCCAAAATCAAACATTTTCGAAAACCAGCGAGAACTTCAATTTTGAACTGAAGATTCCAAGAATAGACATCCCTGAACTTCCAGAGAACGCAACAACATTGGAACTTCATGAAATTAACCAAGAAGACTTAGAAGAAGCCTTCAAGACGACGAAACAAATAAGAGTTCATAATCTAAAAGAATTGTTTTTTGAACACTCTTATTTAAACACATATGTAATCATAGGTTTAAGTCTTTTATTTTTAATTTTACTGTTTTACTGTTTTAGGAAGTTTAAAACTTCAGAAAAAGGTTGTGCAAATTGAATTGTCTGATTTGGATTCATAACAATCCACGTTTGCAACATCTTAAGGAGGGAGGAGTTATATTAACCAATTGCCATGCTGATTTATAATCAATTATCTATTTTTTATATGCTTTAATGTGCTTACCCCTTTCCTCTAGGACTTTTTAAATACATTGTTGTAAAGTGAACATCAAATTGCTATGTCGGCATTAAATGATTATTTAAGCCGATGCAGTCCCATAAGGAACGTTCATTTGTTTTCTGGCTTTAGCCTGTAGCAATTTGATCCGAATATTTTCTTTTGTCACCTCTGTATTTTAATCAATAAAATAAATGTTTTTTAAAATACAAGTTTCTGAATCGAAAATATCATTGGTACATGGCTATATAGGTGAAAAATATTATCAGAGATAAACGTGCCTCAAATTTTACTTGCAGCTCTCGCGTTTATAGGTAGAATGGTTCACAAAATCTAAGCGCAGTAGGATATTATTTTTACAATTTTTAGAGCCAAATATGTTGGAGACGGCTCAATCAAATATAGAGATACTTAGTATATATTTTTTGGAATCGAGAAATTGTGCTCTTCAAGAACATAAAATCAAATATAGGGCATCCCATTTGGAAAATTTGAAAGTACGCAAAATTTCAATGATAATAAATATTCGTTTCTGACAATAGTCTTTGTTGGGTAGTGGTAGGTCGTAACTAGTAACGATCCCATTTTGTGATAGATTATAGATTTGTCCTTGGATGGTAAAAACATGATCGAATTCATCTCTGTCAGTGTTGATCGAAGTGACACCGGAAGAAGTAATTTGGATGCAGGCATTGTACAAAAAAATAGTTAAATACAAAAGTTGTAGGGTTTTATCTCTATAGGGCATTCCCAGGGCCGTCTTAACGCATGGGCCCGCTGGGCCCGGGCCCAGGTCCTCATCCACGCCTAATTTAAAATAAATTTTATGGAAAAAAAATTGGAAAAAAAAATAGGCTGGTAGCAGATAAGAATCATTCCTTAATCTACCAGTTCAAATGGAGGTAGCTCCGTAACGTTCTCTTGAATTAGGTCTTTGTATACTGATATCATTTTTCTTATTGCTACAACGTGATTTAAATTTAGTAAAGGTGCTTGTCTATATAGTTCATGGACAAAATTAACATTATCTCTGGTGGAGCACAGGACATCTCGGATAATTTGTTGAGCCAGTTCCGAATCGCTTGTAGTTTTACTTGTTTGAATTGATACAGCTGGAATTTATGAAATTATGCACAGGGATTTTGTAATATTAAATCCCTAATTGAATCTAAACTGGGATGAGCTGAGTCATTATCATCGTCATGCACTGGTGTATCAGGATGAGCACCATGACTTTAATTCGAAGCCAAAATTGCATTTCTAAGCAAAGGCAGGTGAATTTTAATTATTTTTGGCATCCTGACAGGTATGTGTCAGCATGACAACAGTGTGCGAACTACATTTTATTTTTTCCCAAGATAGATTTTGACATTGAAAACTTTGAAACATAAACAATAAGGCTTGACCCTGATTGGTCGCAAAATGAGGTGTTTCTGCAGGTTGACATCAGTTTTACAATAGTGACCAATAAGCGGCATTAGCGGCATTGTTTATGTTTCAAAGTTGACAATGCCAAAATCTATCTTGGAAAAAAATAAGGTACAGCTATTTCGCACACTGGTGTCATGGGAACGTTAAAAAATCAATACCTGGGAAAAAAAGTGTCACTTCGCAAACTGTCATGAGTGTGCAAACATCATCATTTTTTGACAGTTGTAGAAAAACAAATTATGACACTCAGCCTTAGAGCAGGTAAAGCGCTGTCCTATGAACATAAGGAGTAGGAACGCGCCATTCTGCTTATGAAACTAAAGTGAAGCTAAGTTTTTGGCAGGTGCTTGGCACCAAAATACAGGTAGAGCATTGAATTGCCATAACCGCCATTTTTTGTGGGCCAAAATACCTGGAAAAAAACGGCTTCATTTTCCAAATCCAGGTTACTACAAGCACTCAGCACACTTTCGAGAAAAAAATATTGATAGAAAAAACAAAAATTATTTCTTCGCCGGTTGGAACTTCACTGGTTTTCACGATTTAAGAATTTTCTCACTCCGATTCAAGAATTTCCTTATGGTAACTTTGTTTAGAGTTAGGCCGAAATTTACTTGTTTACAAGTTTAAGATGCTTTGGGAGAAACCTTCTAGATAAAATAAGTTAACATTTTCAAATGTCGACTGATATTCACTTATAAATATTGATTCCTACCTGATAAATGCATCGACATGCCCGCTCACCCATTATGGTTCTGCATCTGTCCCAATGTTTTATTCATATATTTTTCCTGCTTTCTTCATTTGGCTCGCCTGTTTTGGAACCACACCTGCACTCTGGCTTCTGTCAGATCTATCCTGAGTGTCAGTTCTTCCCGAAAAAATACATCGGGATAGTGAGTTTTGTGGAAGGCTCGCTCTAGCTCTTCCAATTGGTAGTTTGAAAAAGTCGTTCTGGAAATTATTACAGAGTTTATCCAATTTGCGCTAACAAGCAACAGAAATGAAGCTTCTGCGCTTAATGTTTATTTCAGCAAATGTAACTATGGAAAATTGTATTTATATTGTATTTATTTGAAATAAACCAATTTATTTATTATTTATTATTACTACATTTTCGAAAAATGACTTATCACTCGACTTTTAACTCAAGCTTCTAACTGACCGTTCTTACTTTTTTACTGACTTTTAACTGTATGGACTTTTTATACGCGAATTTTGCGTCATTTTTGGCCTCGGGCCTCACGCTTTTAGAAATTCTTTTCTTCGTGAATCCAAAAGCCGGCAAAATTTGCAGGTGTGCGTTTTCAAAGATTCGCGCCCGAATGCCGCCATTATAAATTATAAATCCGTTCAAGGAGACACTTCAAAATTTAATTTTTATTTTCCTCGGTACGAATTGTTACTTTGTCTCTATTTAAATTCCTGTCTCAAAGGATGCCGCCGCCGCCCCAGCTTTATGCCCGAATTTTGAAATTTAGGTTGGTATTGCTAAATTTGGAAGTGAAAAATATACAGGGTGACTCAGAGTAAATTTCCCTTTTTAACATGTTATAAAAACAAAATAAGACCTGTTGGGGCAATTTAAATTTTGGAAGTACAGAAATGCGGATTTTATTATTTAAACACAATATTATCCAAATGTCAACCATCCCTCGCATATAGCACTCCTCCAATGATGCTCTTAAATGTTGGAAGACTCGCTGACACATTTCAATAGGAATGTTGGAAATGGCCTCTCGAATGTTGCGTTTTAACTGTTCCATAGTGGCTGGGGGATCGGCGTAGGTAGACGATACTCTCCAAATATCCCCACCAGAAAAGTCTAGGGGCGTAAGATCTGGTGATTTTGGTGAAAAAACGATGCCCCCATTTTTCGAGATTACAGTTCCTCATAGGAATCGTTCGATTTGAAAAACGCCTCGACCATAAAGGCGTGTTGCTCTTTCGACCACAATTCTATTTTTACTGAAAATCCACAGGCATTCGTCGCAAATTACCAGCGCTATCCCCCCCACAAGTATTAAAGGGGGTGTGCGCCAAAAAAACAACTTCATCTCAAAAAAAAGAGAAAAAAAATCTAAGAATAACAGTGAAATCGGCACCCCTCTATGACAAATAATACCGCAGATATGGCTCTATGAAGGTACCGCATCTCACCCTATGACGTCACGAAAGCTCAAGCAACGCACGAGAAAGTGGATTTAATTAAATTTTCCTACGACCATATACGAAAATGACAAAATCCGCACTAACTGGTTCTTTGGAAAGCGCTAAATATCACACGCGTACTGAAAGTACTTTCAATACACGCGCTTAAAATACTTTCAGCACATGTGTGGAAAATTCTGTTGACATTATTTGTGATTGACATTTGACATCACAATATACTTTCAATACGTGTATTGAAAGTACTTTCAGCACGTGTGTTGAAAATGAAAAGGAATAAAATAAAAGAAAATTGGTGTAAATCGGTTTTTGGTCGTGGGAAAAATGGTGTACATCACTTGTGAGAAAGCGTCTTTCATACACTCGTGTGATTTTCGCACTCGGCTACCGCCTCGCGCGAAAAAACACTCGTGTGAAATTTGTCACTTTCTACACTCGTAATGTAATATACTATTACATAATGTTTTTCCTGTGTTACCTGCAATAATCTAAACAAAAACCACTCACGCGTGCCGGGTACAATCAAATTAACAATGCAAAGCGCCGCTGGGCGCTGGACGAAGTTTTCGTGACGTCACGAGAGCGTCGTCCACACTTTAAAGCGGTATATCTCAGCGATGGTTTATCGTAGAATAACGAGGTTTGAACAGTTATTCTTAGATTTTTTTACACTAAAACTTTAATTTTTGGCACACACCCTCTTTAAGTTGGATGTATAGGGCGCTATTAAAAACGGAAATTTACTCTGTGTCACCCTGTATTTTAACATTCCATTTTAGAGATAGGGCTGCCCTATTGGGTTGCCAATAGAAAAACATTAAACCTGATAACTGTTCAAACTTTTATTTTTCACAATATTTCGAAACTCAAAATTGGTTCTTTAGATAAAATTTATGTTTCTCCTAGATTATCCTGATCCATTGAAAGACTTCCAAAATGAACGTGAAAGTGAGAGTCCGAATAGTTCAAGTTCCAAACGCAAACAAAGAAGGTACAGGTGAGTTTTTAGAAATTGAAATACATCTTTTCACAGGTCTTTAAAATACATATATTAATTTAGAAACCATTCGAGAGGTAAGTTTCTAAGCTGCAGAATTGATCTAAGTGATTAATATTTTGTTCAGATAGTACAATATTTTAGAATCTAAGAAAATAATTCTCTTCGATCGTCGGATTAAAGTACAAAATTGTTATTTTAGGTATTAGTGTATATAACCATTTGCATGTTTGGAAAGTTATTTTAGAACCCCTTACTGGTTATAAAACAGCAAAGTATTTCATAAAAAAATCTTAATTAAAATCACCGGATAGTCATTAAGCAGCCATAAACTCTGTAATAATTTTCAGGACGACTTTTTCAAACTACCAATTGGAAGAGCTAGAGCGAGCCTTCCACAAAACTCACTATCCCGATGTATTTTTCCGGGAAGAACTGGCACTCAGGATAGATTTGACGGAGGCCAGAGTGCAGGTGTGGTTCCAAAACAGGCGAGCCAAATGGAGAAAGCAGGAAAAATATATGAATAAAACATTGGGACAGATGCAGAACCATAATGGGGGAGCGGGCATGTCGATGCATTTATCAGGTAGGGATTAATATTATTTAGTGTAAATCAGTCGACTCGACGTTTGGAAATGTTAACTTGTTTAATCATGAATTCAATAATGAGTTTATTACAAATCGACAAAACACAGGACATAATTAACCTGGTTAAGTATGATGAGACAAGCAAAGGTCGCGGGTTCAAATCCCGCACTAACTCCAACTTTTTCAATTTTCCTTTGACTTTAATTTCAACAAAATTTTTTTGAAAAATATATTAGTTTCGGTATCTTTCTCTTCTCTCAAATATTTCTGCATTTGGATGTTACATTGAATAATATAGGTAGTGTTTTTCTTTCCATAGGTTGCCAACCACCAATGGAATCTCCCATGCTCAATTTTCAACCAACCGAAAACGTAAACTCTCCAAATCTCTTCATGGGCTTAGAATGGTCCAACATGGTCCAACCAATAACATTTTCAAATATCAATTCTACAGATCTACCTTGTGTTGATCCACATCAGCTCATAGAAACACATGAAAATAATATGAGGTTTGTTGTTTGTCTAGGTAACTGAAAAGGTCCAAATTGCTAGATACTTCAGCAACAAATGTATTATTGGTCGGCCCTTTTCGCTTAAGACAATAGACACAGTAAAAGTTGTATCCAGTATTTTGAGTGCTAATTGATAAATTTATTTTAGTGATCAAAACCCTTGCCAGATTGACATATCGTTGGCCGATCGTCTGAGTAATCCCGACATTCTGGATAAATGTTCCTTAGATAACGGTACAATAACAATTTCCATGGAAAATCTCTTGGAAAATAATAGTTCTCAAAAAAATGTCCAGAATAACGGCGGAACCTCAGATGCCCATCAAGTTTTGGAAAGCTGTGCATTGGACAACATAGAAAACTGTCCGATAGAAAAACGATTAATTTCCATAGACGATGCCATGGACGACTCAATGGA
The DNA here is from genome assembly GCA_917834065.1 of Ceutorhynchus assimilis. Taxonomy (NCBI): domain Eukaryota; kingdom Metazoa; phylum Arthropoda; class Insecta; order Coleoptera; family Curculionidae; genus Ceutorhynchus; species Ceutorhynchus assimilis. Next base: position 14,252,904 of record OU892279.1, read on the forward strand.
AACGACTAGAAATGTGCTGCTTTCTGAAATGGAAGAGGGTTGTATGACGTTGGGAATTTCGGGATGTAGTCGGGACGATGACGATATTTCGATAGATTCGGATTTGTTAACACTGAAACCTAGGATTCGGGATGAGGAATGTTGTGAAAGTGACGTGGAATAAGAATGTTAAATTTTTTTTAAATTTGTGAAAATTTACATGCTAAATAAATATTAAATAATATGAATATGGAAGAGTTTCGTTGAAAATTACTGCAATTTTTACAAAACTATGACTCAGTAACCAATTTAGATTGGTGTTTGTTTTACTATTTTCAATACCTAATATGTAATTATTATGTAAGTTCTGAATAAATATTTCGAAAATAAAATTAAAATGTTACTTTTCACAACTCTTAAAGCAACCTGCTTGTTTTTATCTGTTAACGCAACAGTATTTATAAATTTGGTTGCTTCTCATTCTTATTAAAGAATTACTTAAATGTCAATATACGCACAGCTTATAAGAAAACCCAGGTGAGTGGTAATAACTTTTGTATTTCGACAACCCTATGGTATCATTTTCATTTCTATTTCTATTTGTTTGCGCGATTTTCCAGTCACAATCCAGTTTACTAAATTATCGAAGAAAAATCTTCAAATATTATTGAATCGACCACATTGAATTACCTATATGGCCACTTCTGACGACGTACCTATATCATTAAAAATAAGGAAATATAGCAAGCTTTCACTCATTCAGCATTCATTTTAATATAAATATGGGCTTGCAGCATTATAGAATTTAGTCTCTAAGTCAGCTTTGTTATAGAAACATCCATGTATAATTTCATGTTTAATTAAAATAGAAGTTTTTAAAAACAGAGGTTGAGTTGCCTAATAATACTGTCACGAAGCCTCTCTTGCTCCGCTATGTAGCTCGACTATTCACCCTGAAAATCAGAACGGGAAGGGAAAGGGAGCACTAGAACAACTAACTAACCCAAACGCCATTTTTATACATTTATGAAAATTTTTCCTGACTTCCGGTTTCATGGGAAATGATCGGAACTTTTAATTTTTAAATGGCACACCCTGTATTTTTTTTGTTTTTCGGATTCTACACTGGTGTCGTCACAATAATGTTATAATTACAGTGACTCTATTACCCACAGTGTATGTGTGTCTGTCTTATTTTTCATTTTTGATTGGTTCTAAAATCCCATATATTTATATTGCAAACACCGCCACGCCATCTTGTGCCCACCTATTGCTTATTTCAAATCTGAATATATGGGATTTAGGTGAACATCCATCATAAAACATGGAAAACAACGGATTTGATGGACCTAATAATAGTCATCAAATACGTCGATTCCAAATTTTTACGATAAATGTCCATTTAAATCCTATATTTAAAAGTAACAAGAGGTTGGGAACAAAATGGCGGCGAGACCTCTATTGTCGCCACTGTATGTAAAGGTTTATTTAGCAACTGTAGTTATAATGAGGGTAAATGGCCGTTGGTTGTCTAACTCAGGTAGGCATGCACCGTAAGCTAATTTTGAGGATTAGTTATGAAAACCTGGATTACATATAGTTTACTTATGCACCACAAGAAAAATTCGGTTTAAGCTTCAAATTATCTAATCGGTCAACGATGCGTGGATTAGCGGCACGGTGTCCAACCTAAAAGTATTTCTTGGCACCGATTTTGAATTCTGATTCTTTTACAATTTTTTCATTATTCTGGCTGGGGTGTAAAATGGATTTAGAGGACGAAATATTTGTAGATGATGATCTCGGAGAGTCTACAGTCTACGAAAGAAGTGATTATTTCGACAATATGGACACATCACACATCACTAGTTTTTTCGAAGATTTCGAATTCGAAACCTACATATCCCAACTTCCTGGAGAACATAAAAGAAATTAAATTCCAAAATAATATTTGTTACTTGATAGATAGAAGAAAGTATGTCTTTCTGTGAATAAGTTGGCTAACTAGATCATCCCACCTCATGCACCTTCTTCAAATCCAACTTATTCTACGGGAAATGCCCCGCTACATAAGCACTTTTTTGGTGATATGAGGTGTAGTGGGTAGTGGTATAACAGCTACAGATAATAGCTAGTATTTAGTCTTTCTAACTGCTTAACGGTTCTATGGCAGAGTATATAGGGTCATTTCACTGGTTCTCGGCCTGCTAAGTAAGAAATCGACTTTGGAGGTGTAGGTAATATGGAAAAAAAGTGTTGGATCAACAATGTAAGGATATTAAGTAAATCTTTGGAATGTTTTTTATCAAAAATTAGTTGTCTAAACCATAGATACAAAAATCGAAAAAATTAATAAAAAATTAAAAAAACGTAATTTTTTTAGTTCTCGGCCCCTCGCCGCAGATATCGGCCAATTTTATATCAGTTCTCGGCCATACAATTCCAGGTATTCGAAGAAGACGTCTGATGTCATCCAGCCTTTCTCGGATTTGTCTAGAACCCATCCATTTGGCATGTTATCAACTACCGCTCTAGGCGGTTTTACATATGGAAATAAAAGCAAAGGTGGAGCAAATTTTCCGTCAGCGTTAAACACTACTAAAACTGTCATGTTCTCTTTTGCATTTCCTTGTTGAACGCTGAACAAATTTTTAAACCCCTTTGGGCCGAGAGTTTTACCAGATTTGGGGCAAAGTGAAAAACCGGATTCATCTTATTTGGAGAAAAATCTGGAAACTCTTTGGTTCAGTTAATAATACAACCATTTGCGCTTATGAGAGCCTTAAAAGATAGATAACGTCACAGAAAAAAACAAAAATGTACATTTCTTTGTGAATGTTTTTGTCTCAGTTGGTACCTTAAGTCTATGGTACCTAAATGTGTACTAAGTGAGACTAGTACAAGTACCTACAAACTGAGACGTAGAAAAATATTTCTAATACGAATAATGCGATATCAAAATAACACAGATGTAGTTACCTTAACATATAATAACAATTCTTCCGTTTATTCGTTTAGTTAAAAAAAAAAACTAGCGAATGTTAACTACTATGAACTGAAGTTGATTCCAAATTTGTACATCACAGATTGTCGCTTGGGTACCTAGTACCTGGAATAGGTTCAGGAAGTAGGTATCAGAGCTATTTCATTCAAAGTAATGAAAGATATATCTGGCACAGTCGAAAAGGAGAGAATTAGAAAATTTAGCACTCTTACGAAGAAATGATAGTCTCACTTAGTACGAAATATGTTCTCACTTAGTACTTTTTTGTTTCGTAAATTGAAAGCCACTAAAAATCACATTCATGTTAAAAATGGGCTCTATCCTATCGCTATGTGGAAAGTGCGTTTAGTGACCAAAAAGTATAAACATTACATGATGTTACTCTATTCTACAAAATGAATTGATAACAGATTATCTGAAAACATAGCAAAGTAACTGGCTCAAACTAAATTCAGTTTTCACCTCAAAAATCCGTCAAATTTAAACAAAACAACGTGAAATTTCACAGAGAAGTGTGCCTTTGTTATGTTAATCACCCCCTACGACAGACAGAATTTGGAGGGAAATTTTAATACCCGCCCTTAGTACACCGTCTCACCTAGTACAACCATCCCCTAGAGGTAAACAAACAGGCGGAGCTTAAATAAGTATTCAGTGGACTGCAAAAAATAAAAATATGTACAACTAGTGAGCAATTTAGATTAAAACAATATCAAGTTACACAGATTCCGCTGAAGAATTCGTTCGGAAATATTTCCAGAGAAGAGAAATACAAAGCAACCTAAGGGCAGATATTATAAAACTTCTTTGACAGTTAACTTAAAGTTAACTTTTTGAATTACGTTACGTGTAATTCCAGAAGTTAACTTTAAGTTAACTCTCAAAGTAGTTTTATAATACCCATCCTAAGACGGTCCTGCCTAGGGCGGAGTATGGCTCTGGAACGAAAGAGCGCTGTAACAAATGAGCGCTGTAACAGAAGAGCGCTGTAACAAAAGAGCGCTGTAACAAAAGAGCGCTGCATAAAAGAGCGCTGCACAAAAGAGCGCTACAACAAAAGAGCGCTGTAACAAAAGAGCGCTGTAACAAAACAGCGCTGTAACAAAAGAGCGCTGTAACAAAACAGCGCTGCACAAAAGAGCGCTGTAACAAAAGAGCGCTGCACAAAAGAGCGCTGTAACAAAAGGGCGCTGTAACAAAAGAGCGCTGCACAAAAGAGCGCTGCACAAAAGAGCGCTGCACAAAAGAGCGCTGTAACAAAAGGGCGCTGTAACAAAAGAGCGCTGTAACAAAACAGCGCTGCACAAAAGAGCGCTGTAACAAAACAGCGCTGCACAAAAGAGCGCTGTAACAAAACAGCGCTGTCTGAATTTCAAAAAGATGAATTAAGTAAAAAAGGATAGAGATTGGGTCGCATTCCGAAGACGGGTTATTTTGGGTTAGATTGGGTTATTTTGTATTCTTATCTGTTCGAGCAATTTGACGAAATTCAGAAACAGAGATTGGGTCGCATTCCAAAGACGGGTTAGTATGGGTTAGATTGGGTTATTTGGTATTCATTTTTTGTTCGAGCAATTTGATGAAATTCAGAAACAGAAATTGGGTCGCATTCCGAGGACTGGTTATTTTGGGTTAGATTGGGTTATTTTGTATTCTTATTTGTTCGAGCAATTTGACGAAATTCAGAAACAGAGATTGGGTCGCATTCCAAAGACAGGTTAGTTTGGGTTAGATTGGGTTATTTTGTATTCATTTTCTGTTTGAGCAATTTGATGAAAATCGGAAACAGAGATTGGGTCGCATTCCGAGGATGGGTCAGTTTGGGTTAGTTTGGGTTACTCTTTGGTTACAGCGCTCTTTTGATACAGCGCTCTTTTGTGCAGCGCTATTTTGTTACAGCGCTCTTTTGTGCATTGCTCTTTTGTTACAGCGCCCTTTTGTTACAGCGCTCTTTTGTGCAGCGCTGTTTTGTTACAGCGCTGTTTTGTTACAGCGCTCTTTTGTTACAGCGCTATTTTGTTACAGCGCTGTTTTGTTACAGCGCTCTTTTGTGCAGCGCTCTTTTGTGCAGTGCCCTTTTGTTACAGCGCTCTTTTGTTACAGCGCTCTTTTGTGCAGCGCTGTTTTGTTACAGCGCTCTTTTGTTACAGCGCTCTTTTGTAACAGCGCTCTTTTGTGCAGCGCTCTTTCATTACAGAGCCGCGGAGTATAATCCTTTTCTAGCCAATAAAATTCGACTTTACCTGTCAAAGTTTGTTTACTTTCACTATCTCGTTTCGTGAAATGAACTTTAGTTTAGTTATGATGACGTCGGAAATGGTGACACACCAATATGGCGGCGATTACCAAGAAGGAGGCCGATAAGCAATCCTATAAGTAATGTCGTATTACATGCCGAGGTGGAAAGTATTTCATTATTGTCGAGAGATTTAGTTAGACCTCGGCTGTGCTCATTTTTCCGGAACAGCTCCGGGGCGTTACGCGCTTATTCCTTTCGAAAAGTGTTTGTTAACTTTGCACCCGAGTGCTCAAGCCTGAACTCAAACTATTTTTAATGCACGAGGAAAGCTAGCGCATCTGTTCCTTTTCAAATCGAGGTCGACTAACACCGGAGCGAGTAGCTCTAGTGTTCTAAACTCTTGGAAGGAATAAAACAATAGCTAGTGTCCACTACAGGAGGTAACCTATACGTTAATTTAGCTCACTAGCGAAGTACCATCTGATACAAGGAAAAAGATTAGGAACTTTATTGTAAGAATAAAGGATACGTTGTCAGAAAAGGCCTCTGTAAATCCCCTAGCCAAATTGTTCAAAAATGATTTTGGAGACTCATTTTGGCCCACAATTATGTTAATTTTGATTCTTTTTATCGTAGTTCTATAAAGCTAAATAAGTTGCAAATTAGTTATTCGATTTTTGGTATTAACAGCGCACTGGGTTCAATACTGTAACATGCTTTGGAGTGTGACGTTCACGGACTGTGACTCCAGAGTAGCTCGAGGCTCAAGTTCTTGCAGTGCTTGAGGATGGAGATTAATCGAATTTCGCGGTTATGAGTACTAGGCTCAACGTGGAGCATTGGGAATATTAGCCGTGTTCGTTTTAGTCATCTTTTTCGTCAATTTACTCTCAAATTTTGACAGGCATCTGATTTGTAAATTGAAACTGTCTGATCCAGTCACGTGCCTGTCAAAATTTCGGAGCAAATCGACGAAAAAGATGTAAATTAATGAACGCGGCTCTTATGAATAAATTATTGAATCATAACCCAAGGAACTGACCGCTGAAATGATTAATGATTTGGTTATATGGTTATAGCAGTGTAGGATTATGTTTATTATTCATTTGTTTTTTTGTTTCAACAATAGTTTTTTGTTTAGGTACAAAAAATGGAGCTGAATCTCTCGTTAGTCTCGTTTATCGAACAGATTTTCTTTGGGGATGATCTAAACCTCGATCTAAACATGGTGAATTGCAGTGAGTGAGTGAATGTTTACTTCTTTCATGGTGCAAGGCTAAAACGCAACTGCAAAACCACTGTAAAATCACCAAACACCAATACAAATTCCAAAAATAATAACAATAACATCAAAAAGCTGTAACCAAAAGATTAACCCAAGTCCAAAGCTGGGTTATAATCGGTTATAAGTGGTAAATAGCAAAAGCAAATCAGCAGATATGATGTGACGTCACAACTTCCCCTATTTTGGTTAAAACCGTGACGGCGGAAATGCATTGGTTATAACCAAAAAATAATCATTTCAGGCTGAAAATCGCCTTTAATAAAAGATCAAGACAGTTATAGTTCGGTGCACTTAATGATCTAGAACTGTTCAGAGTACACTTGAATCATAACTGTTCTGGAGTAGTTCTTGCACCATCCCTGTTCTATAACTGATGGCATTGACAGTGACATTTGACATTTTAAATTTGAATTTCCAGCTGCTAAAAACCCATTCCAAATTCCAACCAACAACTAACAAAAATAGTAAATTTTGGGGCTCATGATTTTGATACATTAAAATTATGAAACCCAAAGTAAGTACCGGCTATTTGACTCCCCAGGGCAAGAAACCGAAACTTGCAAGCAAAAGACACAATATGTCAGTGCGAGAAGAAGAAAATGAGACCCCAGAAATCAACTCCCAGCTGGTCCAGGCCCTGCTGCAAAACCCTGAAAAGAAAAAAATGATTTTGCAGCTTTTAGCTTTAAACAAGGACGTTATTGAGAAACACAGCAGTGGAAGCTCTTTGCCAAGTTCAGTTGATAAGCTAAAAAGTAGAAAGGTTTGTGAAAGCCCTACAGCTTTGATGAGACGCAGGGCTTTGGAGAAAATGAACAACAGTCCAAATGCATCAAACAATACCCTGTAAGAAACTTGATTTGACAAACAATAATCACTCTCTAATATTAATATGTTTAGATTATCAAGACCCCATTCGAGTAGCAGCGCCAGTACATCCTCAACAACAACCCTAGACAAAGTTCTAGAAGGGGTAAAAGCCTATGTTGAAATCAAAGACAGGCACAATCAAGACAAATCCCAGGGAGCGAAAGAAATCCTTAAATCTATGGGGGCCACTGTGGTGGACAAACTCAGCAGTGAAGTCACTCACGTAGTATTCAAAGACGGTTCTTATAAAACCTTCCAGATGGCCAAACTGTTAAAGGTGCACATAGTTTCGATTTTGTGGGTGGAATTCAGCAGGAAGACATTGCAGAGGGCCCAGGAGAAACGGTTTCCTGCTATCGGCAACAAGTTTGAGGATGAAACTATAGTTTGTTCAGTAAGAATTGTTCTCTTTATTTATTTATTGGAGCTTTTAAAAAGATCAAAGAAATCCGGGGTTGGCAAAAATCCGGCTAATTGTATTATGGTGGATAGAGAATTGGTTTTTTGATGTTTTCCATTCTATTACAGTGCTTCAAAATCTTTAAGGAAGCAGTTGAAAATTTTAAGGAGCATTTTGAAAAGCTTCAGAATCCGCTAGGGGTCAACTTTCGTTTACCAGAAATCAGCTATTAGGAAAAAAAATAGAAAACTGCCTTCAAAAAGCCTCCATAAAAACGAAAACACACAAATTTTTCTGCTTCATTTCCATTTTTTGGACTTTAGAATAGCTGAAATCAGTTCTGTGCGAAATTTTTGTTTGTTTGCATTTTTAACAATTTTCTGAACATACAAACACAAAAATTTTGCTGCAGAAATAAGCTATTTCCATTTTCCGGAAAAAATTATGAGTCTTTAGAATAGTTGAAATCAATTACCTATGTGAAAAATTGATATTCCTTTGCATTGTAAACATTTTTCTGAATGTAAAAAAGGAAAAATTTTCTCGCGGAAATACACAGTTTCTATTTTCGAAGCCATTCAAAAAACGCCTCTTCCCGACCTTTGATGAAAATAAATGCAGAAAATTATATTTGAAATTGACGATTTGGCCCACCCTTCGAAAATCAACTACGAAAATTCCCTACTATTGGTCGCTATCAGCGCGCTTTGTTATCAACCAGTACATTTTGACCAGTAATAAACGAACTGTAACGAAACTAACCAAAAATACACAAACTAACCGGAACTAACCCATCCACGTAATGCATGCTAGTCCTTGCATGTAAATTTTAGGCCGGCATAGACACATGTTCTTTCGCGCAGTTTATCGTGTCATCAAATCAAATATATTACGGAATTATTTTGAATTTACATTTTTTTACAAAGAGTCCTTATTGCTAATATATTGTCTTACAATTTGTAATTTAAGCACCTAGGCGATTACATCCCCTGTATGTGCTATAATCATCCATTTGTTTAAAAGTCCTATATTAGGTAAAGTTTTTTCTAAAAGAAATATATGCAGTGTAAGGCAGATAAGAATAATTTCAATAACAATAAAGTTCTCCCTAATTTTTTTATTTTAAAAGATTAACAAACTCCTCCTTTTTGTTAAATATAAAACATCTACAATTTTTAATAAATTTTGTCAGACTTGGTGTATTTCTCAATTCTGAAGGTAGTAAGTTAAAAAATTTTGGGCCCAGATAATTCAAGAATCTCAAGTTCATTGTTGACTTACTTTGAGGTATCTGGAGGTTCATTTGAATATTGATGCAAGTTGGGTAGTCATGATTTACATATTTCCTAAAATTATCCTGTTTGTATACAAATATACATGTTTCTAAAATGTATAAGGATCTTACATTGAAAATCTGATGATTATATAATTGGTGTGTTGGATATAGTTTACTCTTTTTGTATATAGTGTATCTCTAAATAAATAAATAAATAAATAATTTTGAGGATATAATTTTGTGCAACATTGAGTTGTTCCAGAACGTTGTTATAGAGACCACCCCAGACTATAATGCCATATCTCAATAGTGATTCTATCAAAGCCTTATATATTGAGATCAATAACTTTTGGCCCATTGATTCTCTTATCTGATAAAATTTATGAATGAGTTTCCTGATACTATTTTTCAACTTCAAAACCTGTTCCTCCCATTTCAAGTGCTTATCAATGATCACCCCAAGGTACTTAATGTGGGGGACCTCCTCGATTTCACTCTGGAAGTTCTCCACAAAAATGCCGGAGTAATCTGGTTGATTTGCCATTGTGAGTGAAAATGCCACATACTTATTTTATTTTAATTTATTTTTATTTTATTTATCAACGGGTAGCCCATTTTACAACTAAATTTCAATATAATACATTAAATTTAACATAACTAAACTTAAACCTAACTAAATTAAATCCAAAATAAATCTAAGTCAATAAACAGAATGACAAATCAATAAACAAATGCGATGCAGTAGACTGTCATCTCAAATCTCAAGCAATGTTCCCAGAAAGCACAGTCCTCAGGACGCCAAGCGTAATGCTGAAGAAATCTATGTTCGATTCATTGCCCTCTCTAACAAATCTAGATATTGGAGAATTGACTCCATAATTATTATACTTATGGAAGGATTGCATGAAAGTGCACTTTCTTCTAGTATTCCTAGGTGGTACAAAAAAGTCTATTTGGGATAGAATTTCAGGACAATTAACAAACGAATTCAATATTTTGAACAAAAAAAATAAATCAGCACTGTGTCTTCTAGTCGAAAGTCTGGGCATCCCCGTTATTGACCTTAAAAGAGTCGCAGAATAATCTGGATAAAATATATTTAATTTTCTAGACACAAAGTATAAAAATTTATTCTGCACCATTTCGATGTTTTTAATATGAGTCTTATAGCTAGATGACCAAACAGGCGAGGCATATTCCAGTTTATGTGCCTATTCTGTAAATCGCCTTACATCACTGTAAATTTTAATCACTGTAAAGTTTATATCACGATGTATAACTGAAACTTACATTGAAGGCCTTAACTCGTATTCCGTAACACCTGCTGTAAAGTATATAGTTACAGCGCCCTATTTATAGCGCTCCAACATCATAGTAATAAACGTAACCTAATATTTTTATATTTTGACAATTTTTGAAGTTGAAATATTTTGGAAAAAACAGGAAAAAAGGTGTCATATCTTTACCGTCTATGGCGTCTATAATAGTCCTCCTGATAAATCAGATACATAGGTTTTTAGGTTTCTTGTGAGTGGTCCGATGTCGGCCCTTCCACAAGCGCATAAGAATATTTGGGAGATATCTAATAACTTCTAAAATATCCTGGCGCTTCAAGAGCATTGAGCAACCAATTGAAAACTTTAGAAAGCATTTTGAAAAGCTTCAGAATACGCTTGTGCCAATTTGGAACATATTTAAGCCTTTTGAGACTCTCTAGAGCAATTTAGAACTTTGAAAAGCTTCAGAAAACTTTCAGTTCAATTTTCAACCCTCCTGAGACAAATTGGAATGTTCAAGAACATTGAATTTCAAAAACATCCAGAACACTTCTAACCTTTCAGGAACATTTAAGAAAACTTGAAATACTTTAAAGTTTAGGTGATCCAAGTTAAAATTTCCAGGAGTATTTTGGAACACTCCAGCACTCATATGGAACTTTTGGAAACAATCTAAAACTGAAAACTTTCAGAATATTTTGAAAAATGTTACATGATACTTTAGAACTATTTACTTAACTTAAAACTTTCAAGAACATATTAGAACACTCTAAAACACGTTTAGATGTTAGAATTTCAATTAGAAGTATCAAAGAGTGCTTTAGAATATTTGGGAAACTACTTGTACGTGGCAATGAAAAATGTTTATTTTGGTCTCCTATTTAAATATTTTGATAGGATTTTTCTGTGAATTTCTGTATTATTTGTACACTAACTAATTTCTCAGATTGCTACTAATTGTCTAATAACTAATATTGATTTATTTCTCCATAGCAAATGCATAAAGAATATGAAGACATGATCCGGGATGAGTACAGAAACAGCCTCTTACATGGTACCCCTCTGCCATCAACTAAAGCTCTTATAAATCGCAGAAGAACTCTAATGACCCCATCTGTATCCAAAAACGACTCCAATAACTCTGAATCATCTTACAAGAGTGCAATTTCTACACAGAAACAAATTGCCACTATAAATGAATCTCCTGACAAGGAAAACTTGATAATGAATGATCCAGAAGGTTTATCTTTAAGAGATTCTGATATGGAACTAACTAATATCCAAAATGAGCAAACACCAAAACGTCCTTGTAACATGTCTTTGTTTGATACGCGGAAAACTATTGGCCATTCATTGTGCTCAAGAACTGCTTTAGAAAGCAATGAAAAAGCGCCTCAGCTTCGAGTTTCAATTGAAAAACTTCAATTAAATGTAAGATCTTCTTCAGACGATTCTGAAGTATGTTTACCTGCAACTAAATCAAGAACATCGTTGGCCAATCGCCGCAAAACTTTGACTATGCCAACTGCTGGAATCAAAAGGCGCAAAAGTTTGGCTTTAGACAAACTACAAGGTGATTCGGACAGTTCTTGTGAGGATTTCCAAGCCAAAACTGCAACTAAAACACGCAAAACTTTGAGAAGAATTACTTCAAGTGATTCGATCCCATTTAACACCTCATTGAGAACTGAAGAATTGATTAGTGCTGGGTCTTTGAAACGATTGAAAAAAGCTAGAAAAGTAAAACATATTACTGGTGATACTAGTGATTCTGACAATACTGATATTGATGAATCACTTACAAGAATGAGAGAAGAACTAGTTATTTCAGAGAGAAATGATTCAACTAGTGATGGTACTGAAAAAGTTAGTAAATCAAAATTGACCAAAAAGCATGTTACTGGTGGTGCTAGTGATTCTGACCAGACTGATATTGAGTCTGTAACAATAGTAGAAGCGACTTTAGACTCTAGTGTTGAGTCTTTGAAACGAGGTAGAGTTGAAATAGCTGCCTTGGAATCTAAAAAAGTAATTGCTCCCAAAAAACATGTCACTGGTGACCATAGTAATGCTAACAACACTGATATTAATAAGAAATTGACTTCAGATTCTAGTACTAATTCATTGAAACAAGCTAATACTAGAAAACTTAGACCAGCAAAAAAAATGTCTACTCAAAACGATCCAATGAGTGATTCAGACAATGATACTGAAACTAGAAGGGTTGCCAAACCTGCCCCAAAATCGTTCAAAAAGCATGTAACAGGTGATTCTAGTGATTCAATAAAATCGCGTAGGCTCTATGATCCCAACACATCAGTACATCTAATTGAAATCGATGATGAAAAAGAAAGGCAAGAGAAAAGGGAGCAAAACAAAAAACGTAGACTGAAACAAGCAGGCGACCAGGCAGGCTTCATAAATCCAGTAACTGTTTTACTTGATAAAATAGCAAAAAATGCCACAGAAAGTTCAGACAGTTCTTCTTCGCCTCAAAAAACCCCCAAAAAACAACAAAAAAAGACGTCAAACAACAATACAGACGATGAACAAAAACAACTATTAGACGAAGTCCTGAAAAGACCAAAAAATATAGAATCTAGAAGGAAATCTGTGAGGATACTCAACATTCAAAGTGCCAAAAAAGCAACCACCTCCAAACCAGCGCCTTCTACTCAGACTAGAAGAAGGAGCACCATGGACTTTATGTCAAGGACTCAGATGAGTGCCAAAAAGAAAATTAACAAAGAAAAATTGCCTACAATTGTCTGCACTAAGCTGCACAGATCGGAAGTACAGGTAAGAATTTTCTAGCTGATACGTGTTGATTCGATTGAGTGGTTTTTTACAATAATTGAAAAGCTCACTTTTGAACTTTTCAAAGCATAATAATTCTATTCCCGGCTCTTCTACAGCTGAAATGTAAATGGAAAGTGGTTTTTGATCATTTTAGAATTTAAATTGAATTTGTGTGGTTGAAAAGGATCATTTGTGAGCTTTATAGAGCCAAAATTTGACTGGAACAGCTTTAAAATCTTATCCTTGTTTATCCCTTTCAAAGGACTACAATCCCTGAAAATTTCAGCTCATTTGCAGTTATAGTTCCCGAGATAAAATCGTGTTAAGCAATTGGGGTGATTTATCAATTTTTCAATTTTTCTGAGTGCCTTTTTTCATAGATTTCGGCTTCAAATCTGAGAATAATTTTGTGCATGGAGTTTGGGGTATGTTGATTGACCATTAGGATACAAAATCTCGACCAAAAAAAAAATTGAAATTTCATCGTTTTAGTAAGAAGGTACCCCCCTTATGATTTTTTTGGAAAACTTTGAAAGGTCATTACTTTTTTTCTATTATAGATAAAAAGCTGAAACTATCACTGAATTTTATCCCTCTCAAAGGACTACAATCCCTGAAAATTTCAGCACATTTGCACTTATAGTTCCTGAGATAAAATCGTGTTAAGCAATTGGGGTGATTTATCAATTTTTCAATTTTTCTGAGTGCCTTTTTTCATAGATTGCGGCTTCAAATCTAAGAATGGTTTAGTTTATGGAGTTCAGGGTATCACGAGGGACCATTATCTGAAAATTTCAGCTCATTTGCACTTATAGTTCCTGAGATAAAATCGTGTTAAGCAATTGGGGTGATTTATCAATTTTTCAATTTTTCTGAGTGCCTTTTTTCATAGATTTCGGCTTCAAATCTGAGAATAATTTAGTTTATGGAGTTCAGGGTATCACGAGAGACCATTAGGATATAAAATCTCGACAAAAAAAAAATTGAAATTTCATCGTTTTAGTAAGAAGGTACCCCCCTTATGATTTTTTTTGGAATACTTTGAAAGGTCATAACTTTTTTTCTATTATAGATAGAAAGCTGAATCTTTCACTGTATTTTATCCCTTTCAAAGAATTACAATCCCTGAAAATTTCAGCTCATTTGCACTTATAGTTCCTGAGATAAAATCGTGTTAAGCAATTGGGGTGATTTATCAATTTTTCAATTTTTCTGAGTGCCTTTTTTCATAGATTTCGGCTTCAAATCTGAGAATAATTTTGTGCATGGAGTTTGGGGTATGTTGATTGACCATTAGGATACAAAATCTCGACCAAAAAAAAAATTGAAATTTCATCGTTTTAGTAAGAAGGTACCCCCCTTATGATTTTTTTGGAAAACTTTGAAAGGTCATTACTTTTTTTCTATTATAGATAAAAAGCTGAAACTATCACTGAATTTTATCCCTCTCAAAGCACTACAATCCCTGAAAATTTCAGCACATTTGCACTTATAGTTCCTGAGATAAAATCGTGTTAAGCAATTGGGGTGATTTATCAATTTTTCAATTTTTCTGAGTGCCTTTTTTCATAGATTGCGGCTTCAAATCTAAGAATGGTTTAGTTTATGGAGTTCAGGGTATCACGAGGGACCATTATCTGAAAATTTCAGCTCATTTGCACTTATAGTTCCTGAGATAAAATCGTGTTAAGCAATTGGGGTGATTTATCAATTTTTCAAGTTTTCTGAGTGCCTTTTTTCATAGATTTCGGCTTCAAATCTTCGAATAATTTAGTTTATGGAGTTCAGGGTATCACGAGAGACCATTAGGATATAAAATCTCGACAAAAAAAAATTTGAAATTTCATCGTTTTAGTAAGAAGGTACCCCCCTTATGATTTTTTTGGAATACTTTGAAAGGTCATAACTTTTTTTCTATTATAGATAGAAAGCTGAATCTTTCACTGTATTTTATCCCTTTCAAAGGATTACAATCCCTGAAAATTTCAGCTCATTTGCACTTATAGTTCCTGAGATAAAATCGTGTTAAGCAATTGGGGTGATTTATCAATTTTTCAATTTTTCTGAGTGCCTTTTTTCATAGATTGCGGCTTCAAATCTTAGAATAATTTAGTTTATGGAGTTCAGGGTATCACGAGAGACCATTAGGATATAAAATCTCGACAAAAAAAAATTTGAAATTTCATCGTTTTAGTAAGAAGGTACCCCCCTTATGATTTTTTTGGAATACTTTGAAAGGTCATAACTTTTTTTCTATTATAGATAGAAAGCTGAATCTTTCACTGTATTTTATCCCTTTCAAAGGATTACAATCCCTGAAAATTTCAGCTCATTTGCACTTATAGTTCCTGAGATAAAATCGTGTTAAGCAATTGGGGTGATTGATCAATTTTTCAATTTTTCTGAGTGCCTTTTTTCATAGATTTCGGGTTCAAATCTGAGAATAATTTAGTTTATGGAGTTCAGGGTATCACGAGAGACCATTAGGACACAAAATCTCGACAAAAAAAAATTTAAAATTTCATCGTTTTAGTAAGAAGGTACCCTCCCTTATGATTTTTTTGGAATACTTTGAAAGGTCATAACTTTTTTTCTATTATAGATAGAAAGCTGAATCTTTCACTGTATTTTATCCCTTTTAAAGAATTACAATCCCTGAAAATTTCAGCTCATTTGCACTTATAGTTCCTGAGATAAAATCGTGTTAAGCAATTGGGGTGATTTATCAATTTTTCAAGTTTTCTGAGTGCCTTTTTTCATAGATTGCGGCTTCAAATCTTCGAATAATTTAGTTTATGGAGTTCAGGGTATCACGAGAGACCATTAGGATATAAAATCTCGACAAAAAAAAATTTGAAATTTCATCGTTTTAGTAAGAAGGTACCCCCCTTATGATTTTTTTGGAATACTTTGAAAGGTCATAACTTTTTTTCTATTATAGATAGAAAGCTGAATCTTTCACTGTATTTTATCCCTTTCAAAGGATTACAATCCCTGAAAATTTCAGCTCATTTGCACTTATAGTTCCTGAGATAAAATCGTGTTAAGCAATTGGGGTGATTTATCAATTTTTCAATTTTTCTGAGTGCCTTTTTTCATAGATTGCGGCTTCAAATCTTCGAATAATTTAGTTTATGGAGTTCAGGGTATCACGAGAGACCATTAGGATATAAAATCTCGACAAAAAAAATTTGAAATTTCATCGTTTTAGTAAGAAGGTACCCCCCTTATGATTTTTTTGGAATACTTTGAAAGGTCATAACTTTTTTTCTATTATAGATAGAAAGCTGAATCTTTCACTGTATTTTATCCCTTTCAAAGAATTACAATCCCTGAAAATTTCAGCTCATTTGCACTTATAGTTCCTGAGATAAAATCGTGTTAAGCAATTGGGGTGATTGATCAATTTTTCAATTTTTCTGAGTGCCTTTTTTCATAGATTTCGGGTTCAAATCTGAGAATAATTTAGTTTATGGAGTTCAGGGTATCACGAGAGACCATTAGGACACAAAATCTCGACAAAAAAAAATTTAAAATTTCATCGTTTTAGTAAGAAGGTACCCCCCCTTATGATTTTTTTGGAATACTTTGAAAGGTCATAACTTTTTTTCTATTATAGATAGAAAGCTGAATCTTTCACTGTATTTTATCCCTTTTAAAGAATTACAATCCCTGAAAATTTCAGCTCATTTGCACTTATAGTTCCTGAGATAAAATCGTGTTAAGCAATTGGGGTGATTTATCAATTTTTCAAGTTTTCTGAGTGCCTTTTTTCATAGATTGCGGCTTCAAATCTTCGAATAATTTAGTTTATGGAGTTCAGGGTATCACGAGAGACCATTAGGATATAAAATCTCGACAAAAAAAAATTTGAAATTTCATCGTTTTAGTAAGAAGGTACCCCCCTTATGATTTTTTTGGAATACTTTGAAAGGTCATAACTTTTTTTCTATTATAGATAGAAAGAGCTGAATCTTTCACTGTATTTTATCCCTTTCAAAGAATTACAATCCCTGAAAATTTCAGCTCATTTGCACTTATAGTTCCTGAGATAAAATCGTGTTAAGCAATTGGGGTGATTGATCAATTTTTCAATTTTTCTGAGTGCCTTTTTTCATAGATTTCGGGTTCAAATCTGAGAATAATTTAGTTTATGGAGTTCAGGGTATCACGAGAGACCATTAGGACACAAAATCTCGACAAAAAAAAATTTAAAATTTCATCGTTTTAGTAAGAAGGTACCCCCCTTATGATTTTTTTGGAATACTTTGAAAGGTCATAACTTTTTTTCTATTACTAGGTCATGAGCGCGCTTCGCGCGTTTTTTTTTTAAATCAAGTCCATCAAAATAATTATAAAATGGAAAATATTTATTAGGTGTTGTACAAAAAACAGCATAATTTTTCATTTAAATGTACATTATACATTAAATGTAACAGTGAGATAAGTTGTATAGATGTTATTCTAGTGAAGAAATTTCAAATGCGATGGATGGAGTTGGTGACTAATTATTTTTGTATGGTATAGGTATCATAATGATTTTAAATCGATCACATTTCTTGAATGTACGGTGTGCGTATGTCTACTTATCTCCTTCTGTTTTATGGAACTCGTAGGTGTAGGTATACATTTTTCGAAGTGGTTTATTTAAAACAGAATAATCATAACCATAATCAAGGTGTTATTATAAACCGAGTTAGTAACTATTTATGTGCTGTGGTATAATACGAGATATCGAGCCTTAATTTTTTTTTTACATTTTCATGAAGTTCCTTTTTTTTTATTAGGCCAGTTATTGAAGTCTACTCGATCAACATTTTACTGCAAAAAATCGAAAAAAAAATTTTTTTAAAAGATTTTAAATTCAATTGCTCAATTATTCAACTTACATTTTTTGTTTGTACCTACGTGGTAGACATAAATTTTAAATGTGATCAAAGTAGTTGGTGAATTATTACTTTTGCGGTACATCGTAATGACTTTAAATCAATCTTATTTTTTGAATATACGGTGTGCATATGTCCAGTGGAACTTATTCTATTTTATGGAACTCGTAAGAATCCAAAGTTTAAAGAGTGCTAAGTCTTCATGTCGTTCTTCGTTATTTTCAATCATTTATGTTTATCCTGTTCAGGTTTTTGTCTTGTGATCTTCAAATATCTTGTAAATAAGTTGTAAAGATCTTCTGAAATCAGCTATGACTGCGAAATTTCAAAATTAAATTATCAAAAAAACAATTCTTTAAAAACATGGTTTTTGACAACACTATTGCCTCTTTGTTTCCCTGAATAAAGTTTGAATGAGTCCCACGAACGAACTCTGAAAAGCGCCACATAAAGTTGTCCGTGACTAATACATCCTTTCTGGAGATCAATTACTATCCTATCAAATGTTTGTCCTTGAGATTTGTTAATCGTAACTCATTGCAAAGGCTAATTTTATTTTAAAATTGTCTTTGTTTGAACGTAAAGGGGTAGACGTTTTCGCAGTAGAGTGTTATTCGATTTATGAACACTATTTCTCCCTGTTTATCTACAGTCAATATCTCACAGCGTAACAGATTATCCCCAAGTTCCAGAACTAAAGGCCTTGTGCCATTGCAAAGGCCTGCACTGATGCTTAGATTTCTAATAAGCATACAATAGAATTCGTTTTCAATCGTAAATCATGGAGCGGGAATTCGGCGGATTAAGCGAATTTAAATATTTTGGAAGAATAGCATCATTTAGATCACTATTGTCACAGTTATCGACACTATCTATACTGGTGTAGAGTTTTTCGGTCTTGACGTCCAACAGTTCGACAACTTATTCGTTTATTTCTTCGACATCAACATTTCTTGCAGAAAGTATTGCAGATTTGGTCAAGTCCCTGAATCTTCCTTCTTTTAGTATTGTTCGTCGACTTTTCGTATGAGGAGCGAGGGGGTGAAGCGAAAACCAGGGGTGACCTTAGGTGACCATTGGCGTTCAAATGTAGGGTGCCACCAGCTCACATTCCTTTCGAGTATTAGATTAAAATCGACGGACTTTACTTCTCATAGATGTTTTCAACAATATCCGAATTATCAATACATTTCTCCGACAATTTTAGATTGTCGTTAGAATCATTTAGTGTTCGTTATCGCATAAAAATGGCTCAATTTCAGCAATAAGTGCTTAATATTGGCCTTTAAGGCGGCAACCGTTCGAGATTTGTCAACATAGACTTTGGATTTTAGAATGCCCAGAGAAAAAAATCCAGTGACGTTAGGTCGGCCAATTGTGGATTCTGAAGGACGATCGTTGACATCATAAATTGCACGGAGTGCACGAAACGTTTTCCGAATAGAACATTGGTTTTGATAATGATAATAATTTTTAACAATTCCGACGCGTTGCTCAATCGTATAGCGCTCCATAATAAAATGCAGAGACTAATTGAATACGGCTGCCAAAGATAGCACCTGTGTGACTATCGAGTTTTTCATGGGCTATTGTCAAACATCGAGCGTTACTATTGGAAAACCCTATACATACCTAGATTCTTCTATTGGACCTAGAAAAAATATTAAACCACTTCCTTGCTTTGAAAAACAACCATCTACAGAGCAATATCTAATAGCACAGCTAATAGGCATATTGTCAGAGAATTGTCACATAAGTAACAAATTCACAGTCCTTCACAAAGATGCAACCGAGGAGAACATTGAAAATGCCGAAGCAAACTTCAACGCTAATGCTTGTGATTATTGTGAGCTTTGAGATCCGCTAAAATTCAACCCTTTCCAGATTTTCCAGAATTTTTCCGACCCAATCCAGAAATTTCCATGCGTTTTCCAGACGTTTCCAGAAATTTCCAGACTTTATCCAGATTTTTCCAGACTTAGCTAGACTTTATGCAGACTTGTCAAAATTTCTCCAGACCTTATCAAGCCTTTTCCAGAGGTTTCCAGACATTTCCAGACTTTCCCAGACTTTATCCAGACTTTTCTAGACTTGGCTGGATTTTTCCAGACTTTATCCAGACTTGTCTAGATTTCTCCAGACCTAATAGAGCCTTTTCCAGACGTTTCCAGAAATTTTCTGGCTTTTCCAGACTGTATCCAAACTTATCCAGACTTTTCCAGATTTAGCTAGACTTTATCCAGACTTGTCTAGATTTCTCCAGACCTTATCCAGCCCTTTTCTGACCTCTCCGGACTTCTCCCAAACACTTTCCCGACTTCAAATACACTTTTCCAGACTTTATCCAGACTTGTCTGAATTTCTCCAGACCTTATCAAGGCTTTTCCAGACGATACCAGAAATTTCCAGGCTTTTCCAGACTTTATCCAGACTTTTCTAGACTTGGCTAGATTTTTCCAGACTTTATCCAGACTTGTCTAGATTTCTCCAGACCTAATAGAGCCTTTTCCAGACGTTTCCAGAAATTTTCTGGCTCTTTTCCAGACTTTATCCAAACTTGTCTGAATGTCTCTAGACCTTATTAAGCCTTTTCCAGACGTTTCCAGAAATTTCCAGGCTTTTCCAGACTGTATCCAGATTTTTCTAGGCTTAGCTAGATTTTTCCAGACTTTATCCAGACTTGTCTAGATTTCTTCAGACCTAATAGAGCCTTTTCCAGACGTTTCTAGAAATTTTCTGGCTCTTTCCCAGACTTTATCCAAACTTATCCAGACTTAGCAAGACTTTATCCAGACTTTATCCAGACTTATCTAGATTTCTCCAGACCTTATCCAGCCCTTTGACCTCTCCGGACTTCTCCCAAACACTTTCCCGACTTCAAATACACTTTTCCAGAACTTATCCAGACTTGTCTGAATTTCTCCAGACCTTATCCAGCCTTTTTCCGACGTTTCCAGAAATTTCCAGGCTTTTCCAGACTTTATCCAGACTTGGGTAGATTTTTCCAGACTTTATCCAGACTTGTCTAGATTTCTCCAGACCTAATAGAGCCTTTTCCAGACGTTTCCAGAAATTTTCTGGCTTTTCCAGACTTTATCCAAACTTATCCAAACTTTTCCAGACTTAGCTAAACTTTTTCCAGCCTTATCCAGACTTTATCCAGACTTGTCTAGATTTCTCCCGACCTTATCCAGCCCTTTCCTGACCTCTCCGGACTTCTTCCAAACACTTACCCGACTTCTATTATGTATAAGTAATTGCCTATCTATGAGTCGGCACTCAATGTATGCAAAAGCGGTAACAACCTTGAACTAACATAAACATATCGATTTTATATTCCGATTGCCTTATTTGCATAATTAAAGCGGTGACAACCTTGAACTAACATCTCGATTTTATAGTCAGATAGATAGAAAGCTGAATCTTTCACTGAAAATTATCCTTTTCAAAGGACTACAATCCCTGAAAATTTCAGCTCATTTGCACTTATAGTTCCTGAGATAAAATCGTGTTAAGCAATTGGGGTGATTTATCAATTTTTCAAGTTTTCTGAGTGCCTTTTTTCATAGATTGCGGCTTCAAATCTTCGAATAATTTAGTTTATGGAGTTCAGGGTATCACGAGAGACCATTAGGATATAAAATCTCGACAAAAAAAAATTTGAAATTTCATCGTTTTAGTAAGAAGGTACCCCCCTTATGATTTTTTTGGAATACTTTGAAAGGTCATAACTTTTTTTCTATTATAGATAGAAAGCTGAATCTTTCACTGTATTTTATCCCTTTCAAAGAATTACAATCCCTGAAAATTTCAGCTCATTTGCACTTATAGTTCCTGAGATAAAATCGTGTTAAGCAATTGGGGTGATTGATCAATTTTTCAATTTTTCTGAGTGCCTTTTTTCATAGATTTCGGGTTCAAATCTGAGAATAATTTAGTTTATGGAGTTCAGGGTATCACGAGAGACCATTAGGATATAAAATCTCGACAAAAAAAAATTTGAAATTTCATCGTTTTAGTAAGAAGGTACCCCCCTTATGATTTTTTTGGAATACTTTGAAAGGTCATAACTTTTTTTCTATTATAGATAGAAAGCTGAATCTTTCACTGTATTTTATCCCTTTCAAAGAATTACAATCCCTGAAAATTTCAGCTCATTTGCACTTATAGTTCCTGAGATAAAATCGTGTTAAGCAATTGGGGTGATTTATCAATTTTTCAAGTTTTCTGAGTGCCTTTTTTCATAGATTGCGGCTTCAAATCTTCGAATAATTTAGTTTATGGAGTTCAGGGTATCACGAGAGACCATTAGGATATAAAATCTCGACAAAAAAAAATTTGAAATTTCATCGTTTTAGTAAGAAGGTACCCCCCTTATGATTTTTTTGGAATACTTTGAAAGGTCATAACTTTTTTTCTATTATAGATAGAAAGCTGAATCTTTCACTGTATTTTATCCCTTTCAAAGAATTACAATCCCTGAAAATTTCAGCTCATTTGCACTTATAGTTCCTGAGATAAAATCGTGTTAAGCAATTGGGGTGATTTATCAATTTTTCAAGTTTTCTGAGTGCCTTTTTTCATAGATTGCGGCTTCAAATCTGAGAATGATTTTGTGTATGGAGTTTGGGGTATATTGGTTGACCATTAGGATACAAAATCTCGACAAAAAAAAATTTGAAATATCATCGTTTTAGTAAGAAGGTACCCCCCTTATGATTTTTTTGGAAAACTTTGAAAGGTCATAACTTTTTTTCTATTATAGATAGAAAGCTGAATCTTTCACTGTATTTTATCCCTTTCAAAGGATTACAATCCCTGAAAATTTCAGCTCATTTGCACTTATAGTTCCTGAGATAAAATCGTGTTAAGCAATTGGGGTGATTTATCAATTTTTCAAGTTTTCTGAGTGCCTTTTTTCATAGATTGCGGCTTCAAATCTTCGAATAATTTAGTTTATGGAGTTCAGGGTATCACGAGAGACCATTAGGATATAAAATCTCGACAAAAAAAAATTTGAAATTTCATCGTTTTAGTAAGAAGGTACCCCCCTTATGATTTTTTTGGAATACTTTGAAAGGTCATAACTTTTTTTCTATTATAGATAGAAAGCTGAATCTTTCACTGTATTTTATCCCTTTCAAAGGATTACAATCCCTGAAAATTTCAGCTCATTTGCACTTATAGTTCCTGAGATAAAATCGTGTTAAGCAATTGGGGTGATTTATCAATTTTTCAAGTTTTCTGAGTGCCTTTTTTCATAGATTTCGGCTTCAAATCTGAGAATAATTTAGTTTATGGAGTTCAGGGTATCACGAGAGACCATTAGGATATAAAATCTCGACAAAAAAAAAATTGAAATTTCATCGTTTTAGTAAGAAGGTACCCCCCTTATGATTTTTTTGGAAGACTTTGAAAGTTCATAACTTTTTTTCTATTATAGATAGAAAGCTGAATCTTTCACTGTATTTTATCCCTTTCAAAGGATTACAATCACTGAAAATTTCAGCTCATTTGCACTTATAGTTCCTGAGATAAAATCGTGTTAAGCAATTGGGGTGATTTATCAATTTTTCAATTTTTCTGAGTGCCTTTTCTCATAGATTTCGGCTTCAAATCTGAGAATAATTTTGTGTATGGAGTTTGGGGTATATTGGTTGACCATTAGGATACAAAATCTCGACAAAAAAAAATTTGAAATATCATCGTTTTAGTAAGAAGGTACCCCCCTTATGATTTTTTTGGAAAACTTTGAAAGGTCATAGCTTTTTTTCTGTTATAGATAGAAAGCTGAAACTTTCACTGAATTTTATCGACCTTGGCTTTCCCATAGCTCAAATTTGAACTAGAAGAAGCATGAAAATCTCTTGGCTCTACTGTAGCGAAAATTGAAGTAGAAAAGTATAAAACTCTGATTTCTGATCATTTTTGAACTAAAACTAAAACTAAATCAGAGTGATTTACAAATCTTATTTCTAAACTTACTAATCTCATCAACTTTTTCTCCTAAGGCTGAAATTGGAAAAATCTTATAAACTGGCTCATTTAGAGCTAGAAAAACGTGAAAATCCTGTCTCAAAGTCTGTTAAGATTCTAAAGAATTTGAAAACTTTAGTATCAGAAGATTGAGAACTGGACTAAAGATTCTGAATACACTATATTAAAATATTCATAAAAAATCATGATTTAAGACCAAAGACATACTGAATAGTTAAGGACTAAAAATTCTAAATACAAAACTTAAAAGACTTCTGAGGTCCAACATACTAAGCAAGGATGTTAAATCTCGTACTGTGAAACTTAATTCCAAAGGAGTTGAATACAAGATAATTTAAATGTTTTAATAAATAGCGATACTTGGTTATTTTTAATGTAAAATCTGTTTGGTTTTCTTTAGGTTTTCACTCAAATAGTCAAGAAACTGGGCAGATTCGTTGTAGAAGACGAAGTCAGTGAAAAAACGACTCACCTTGTAGCAGGGGAAGCCAAAAGAACTCTAAACATGCTCAGAGCGATCGCCAGAGGCTGTTGGGTGCTCAAACACGAATGGGTAAGCTATCAATTCCTCAAAAAAACATAAATGCAAATTGAAGATTTTTTAGGTACTTCGTTCTTTGGAAGCTGGCAAGTGGCTACCAGAAGAAAACTTCGAGCTAGACGATTTTTCTCCTGCAGTAAGGCACTGCCGTTTAGAGCGTCAAGCCTTTGGCGAAAACTACGCAATGGATGTTTTTGAATCTTGTCCGCCGATTTATGTGAGTTTAGAGACCACGCCTCGGTGTTCCGACTTGCGAGAGTTGATACGCACATGCAAAGGCAAAGTTGTTACTAATCCAAGGATGGCTATGATAATTGTGGGGCAATACATTGACGGGGAACATGTTTGTGTTACTGAGAAGTGGGTGCTGGATTGTGTTAACTTTTACGAAAAAATGGATTTGGATGATTATTTGATTGAAGCTGATAATAGGAAGAGAAAAAGCTTTGCAGTTTAATTGAGTTGACTTAGAGAATTCACAAATTGCATTTATATACCATTTTAAGGAGTGTTTATTAATTTATTTATCTGTTTAATCATTTGTGTAAATTCTATTATCTATTTATGATTTATAATTAATTTTGTTTTGGAATAAAAAATTATTTTTCCTGTTATTGTTGGGTTTGATAGTAAAACACATATGAAAGTTCAAAGGAATCTTTTGTGCCTCTTTTATTAGAAATTTCAAGACACAACCCTTCAGTTACCTAGTTAGAAAATTAGAAAGTGAACTTTCCATCAGGGCCAGCTCTAGGTATTTTACCGCCCTGGGCAATGAGTGAATTTGCCGCACCATCCCATGGCCTGCTTAGGGAAAATGTGAGAGACCTCGAATTGTAGAAACAAAAAATAATTACACGAAACAGTAAGGCATAGCATCTTAGCAATAAAACCACATACTACATTAAAGTCTGTGTTTTTTTAAAGATAAAAGTCAAAATGACATTATGTTGGCAATACAATGTAAAATTGTCAATGCTTTCAATTTTTTTATGTAAAAAAGGCTTGTGTTGCCAACAAAGTTACTAAATTTTTGACTTGGGGAATTATCTTTAAATAAAAAACAAACTTTATGTAACTTAGGTAACCACAAAAAAAAAAAAACTAACATAAG
This sequence comes from Ceutorhynchus assimilis, assembly GCA_917834065.1. NCBI lineage: Eukaryota > Metazoa > Arthropoda > Insecta > Coleoptera > Curculionidae > Ceutorhynchus > Ceutorhynchus assimilis. Next base: position 14,278,571 of record OU892279.1, read on the forward strand.
AAAACAAGAAACATAACAAAGTAAGAGTCAGCCAATCCAAGATCTTGACAACAATCAACAGATACATAATATAGATAGGTATACCCTAATAGCACAGAAACGTTTCAAAAAATTATCCTATCGGACGTCAGAACGTTTTAAAAACGTCAGTGAAAATAACTGAGAATATCCAAAGGTGTATTTTTATTTGGTGCAAATGTCATTTCAAACGTCATATAGGCGTCGAAAATGAGCGTTTCAAAAATGCTTTAATACGAACGCTTAAAAACGAAAAAGGACGTTTTTCAAAGATCTCTATTCGAACATTCACTGGACTTCCTTCAAAGTATCCAACACCATCCAATAGACTTATTTTATAGGTAGTGCAAATATCACAATTACAAACAACCTTTTAAAAACGTCTTATTCGAACTAATAATTTCCGGACGTGTGAACGTGGGATACATGTTTCTAACCCAACGGTGTTCTCGAAAACGACCAACAGAAACCTTTATAAAACGTCTCTCATGACTTTTCATGAAAACATACTTTCACGAACTCATAGAAAACATTCTGAGGTTCTTTAATTGTTCTTAACAGAGGTTTCGAAAACAACTTAATCAAACGTCTAAAGAACATCCTTTCTTCACCTTTTTACAAAAACTCGGACATGGACGTCATTACCACCCCAACTATCATCCTATCACTCATTGAAATCTTCTATATATGTACCAAAAACCCTGTATAATTAGATCAAACCAGAGATTTAAACGAATTTTTAGGACCACACATTTTAAATAACAATAAAATGGCTGCTGGAGCTTTAAAATCTACTGTAACTCTTTTGAAAACATTTGATGGATCGCCAACGAGTCTGTGTCGTTTTCGTTTGCGTTCTCAATTGAAATAGTCAAAGTCAAAGTCAAAAATAGCTTTATTGTATAAACCTTAGTTGTTACAAAGCCTTGGTAAAAGAGAACAAAAAAAAAATAAAAATAGTAGTTAAATACAAGACATAAATAATAATAAATTAACAATGCAGGTTAAAATTAAAACACTAGTCAATAAAACTTAATCAATACAACATAAAGTTTAATAATAATACATAAAGAAGACCTACAAATATAGGGGAGAAGCTTGTACCTTGACCCATCATGTACCTTGGACCATGTGTGTAATTTCAAATTTGGCGCGTAAATCTCTGTCAAATTCTGTTATGTTGGTTATCACTTCCACCGCCAATGCGTGACACGTTGTTTAAATGAGTTCTGTGAAACGGTTGTCTTGTGTTGTGAGCGAGTGTATGTTTTAAGTGCCTCCAAAAGTAAGTATTTTGATGTGATTTTAAAGTTTTCTATTCAGTTTTACAATACATAAATTAAAATTTCGCATGCCCTATGTTAAACTTAGGTATGTAGAGAAATTAAATTGATAATTTTCCATTTTTCATTTTTTGTTTATATAGGTTAGAAAAATATTTGTTTATTATATCTAATAGGCTTGTACCTTGGACCATGGCCCTGTCTTGTACGTTGAGCCATGGTCCAAGGTACAATCGCTGTTTTGACTTTTTTGTTCGGATGTATAATTGCATGGATATTTTTTTTTAGATGCCAAGAAGTAAACAGGTTGTAAAGAGAAAATGCCCCGACCTTGCCGCTTTACAATCCGCAGCAAATGCTGTACAAAATGAACATATTTCAGTGCGTACTGCATCTAAAGACTTTAAAGTGTCCCGATCTACACTAAAAAGGTATTTGATCAAACTTGAGCAAAACGTAGCTTACAAATCTTACGAAAATTGTGCGGTTAAAAAAGTGTTTTCGGAAGCAGAGGAAAAAAGCTTGTGCGAGTATCTCCTCACCGCATCTCATATGCATTATGGCCTTACCCGTCGAGATCTTCAGGTCCTTGCCTACGACTTTGCCAAGGCAAACAATAAAACTATCCCTGCTTCTTGGGAAAACAAACGTCGCGCCGGAAAGCAATGGTATTTGGATTTTTTGAAGCGCAGAAACACAATAAGCTTAAGAAAACCACAAGCGACAAGTTTAGCCCGGTCCACAAGCTTCAACAAGCACGTTTCCACTTTTTTCGAGAAGCTCAGGGGGGTTTTGCAAAAGCATCAGTTTACTGCTGATAAAATTTACAATCTAGATGAAAGCGGAAACACAAACGTTCATATGCCAGGTAAATTAATATTTTTCTCACTATCTTGTTTTTGACATCGTCAGGAAAATTTCAGTCCTTTATTATAATTTTTTTTTTTTTCGGTTTCAGATAAGATTTTGGCCTGTAAAGGGGTGAAACAAGTTGGAAGCGCAACATCAGGTGAACGAGGTGTCAATGTTACTATTATTGCATGCGTGAATGCCATAGGAAACAGTGTGCCACCTTTATATATATTTCCGAGAGTAAATTATAAAGACTTCATGATTAAAGGTGCTCCTCCTGGTTCCATTGGATCTGCTCACCCCAGTGGCTGGTCTAACAAAACAATCTTTCTACAGTATCTTCACCACTTTCTGAAACATGTAAATTGTTCCTTTAATAATAAGGTGCTACTTATCCTAGATAACCATGAAAGCCATATTACCATCGAGGCAATAGATTTCGCAAGAGAAAACGGAATAGTAATGCTTACCCTACCTCCTCACACAAGTCACAAGCTCCAACCGCTAGACCGAAGCGTATTTGGGCCTTACAAAACATACTACAACACAGCATGCGCCGACTGGATGCGTTCTCATCCTGGAAAACCTATTTCAATTTATGATGTGGCCGAAATATCAGGAATAGCCTACCCTTTAGCCTTCATACCTTCAAACATTCAGTCCGGTTTTAGAGTATCAGGTATTTGGCCGTTTAATGAGAATATCTTTCAAGAGCATGAATTCATGGGATCATCAGTAACTGATCGGCCATATGACGACCCATCTACATCCCAAGGAGCCCCATCAGGAACCCCATCTTTACATTTAGCAACCGTATCCACAACAAGCATTCCTACAACTGCATCAAATACTGTTGCAACTCCATCCAGCATTATTACATCCACACCAAACGCTGCTTCCTCCAGATTAAACACGACTCCGTCCACACAAAATGTTACTCCATCCACATCACATGCAATAATCACACCAGAAATGATTCGTCCATTTCCACAAGCTGCTCCAAGAAAAGCTTCCGCAAAAGGACGAAAAAAAGGAAAATCCCGAATATTAACTGACACGCCTGAAAAAATGGAAATTGAAGCCAACAAAAAAAGCGTTACAAAAACGCCCAAAGCAGCAAAGAAAGAAATTGTGAAGAGAAAGGTGTTACAGTCGTCATCGTCGTGATCATCCTCAGATGAAGATTCTGAAGACATTGTTGTCTATGATGACGATTCAGACTTAGATGCTGAAGATGATTTTGAAATTGATCCCATAGAAGAATGTCAGGCTAAACCCACAGAAGTCAAAATTACCGATCTAGCAATTGGTGATTTCTGTCTCACAAAACTAACAGGGGAAAAAAAAAATACATTTCTATGTTGCCGAAGTAACTGTTCTAAGTCCCTGTTTAATGGTCCAATACTTGAAAAGAATTCTCACCAGCAACAAATTTTCTGGCCCAAGTGGTCAACAATTTCAAATTGATATTGAAGACGTTTTGCTCAAACTTGCACCCCCACGTCAGGCAGGATTGTCCGAAAGGTAAAAAGGGATACATATTTTCGATTTAGATTTTGAGAAGTACAATGTTGAATAGTAAGAAATAGTTTTTTTACATTTATTTTTAAATTTGTATAAATGCCTCAAGGTACAAGACTAGTTGGTCCAAGGTACACTATGTGTTTGTACCTTGGGCCAAATTCGTAATAATAAATAAGATCCCAAAATAAATGTGTTTTATTGTTTAACTAATATTACTATGTAATATAATGTTCTACTATATATAACATACAAGTTAGCCCAAAAAGTTTACCTTAAAATTGAACAATGTGAATATAACGACGTCTCGAAAAAATCCTGCCCAAGGTACAAGCTTCTCCCCTACATGCATATAAATGGACAAAATCAATAAACTGCAAATATCCAGACAGAAAACACACTATACTATATATCAGTCAAGAACAGTCTCATAAAATTCAGCCAAAGTATAATATGCCCCAGGTGCTAATACCCTTTTTACTGCTCTCCTGAATTTTTTTAAGCAATTAATCTTCCTAACCTCTGTGGGCAGATGGTTAAAAAGTTTTCTGCCCTCATATAAGAAAGACCTTTTAACAAGTTGAGAGTGAGGTATTGGAAGATTCAATGAGAAAGGATGACGGGTCGGATATGGTCCAATGTGGTTAAGCTCATTCCTATATTTTTTAAAAATTAAAGTTACAGTCTCCAGAATGAACAATGAGCAAAGGGTTAATATTCCACACTGGCCAAATAAACCACGGCAGGAGTCGTGGACTTTTGCAGCACAGAGATAACGAATTGCTCTCTTTTGCAGTAAAAATACTGAGGTAAATAAATATTGAGAGCACGCACCCCAAAACGCGATGCCGTAGCGAAGATGGGGTTCTATTATAGCATAGTACGAATTTCTGGCCATAGCGAAACCTAAATTGTGCCTTATTACCTTAAGGGCATAACATCCAGAAGAAATTTTTTTACATACCTTAGATATATGTTCCTCAAACCTCAAGGAACTGTCAATGGTTAGGCCCAGAAATCGGTTAAATTCAAGAGTTGGGAGTGGTAAAGCATCCATAGAAATACCCTGAACAACACATTTAAAAGATAGGATGCTTGTTTTTGTTGCATTAAAACTTAGAAAATTAGAATCACACCAATTCTTAACTTCCAACAGATCGTGAGAAATGCTGCTGGTTAACGCTGTCAGATCTACACCATGCCACAAAATAGTTGTGTCATCAGCAAACATAGTATATTACATACCGAGGTGGAAAGTGTTTCATTACTGTCGAGAGATCAGTTAGTTAACTGAGACGCGAAGCGTCGAAGTTAACTATAATCTCGAGATAGGAATGAAACTTCCTACCGAGGTTTGTATACTATTTTATTTACAACAATTACAAACCTCATAATTTCGACTAAATACTAAAAAAAATTTTTTAAAAATTTGTTGACAAGTTCTGACTCATCTAAAAAAACGTTTGACATGCAGGACTCGTCTTAAACATTTTAGGAAATGAGAACTTACTTTCCACCCGGGACCACTTTCCACCCGGGTGGAAAGTAAAATTCAAAAAAGTGTCACTTTCAAACTTTTGAAAAGTCAGAAATGTCAACATTACGTATGTGGTTGTAAATAAAATATTGTTTTCGATTTTCACATGCTAGTCCATTCAAAAATCCATAAACAATGGAACATTTGAGGCCAGCTTTCGACATCCACAAACTCCGGTACAACCTTTTTTGCAGTTGCATGAGCATTTCAATTGGCATCGATCCATTAACATTTTTTTTCTAACCCCAAGCTTCTGGATCTTTTTTCAATACCATTCCATTTTTGAACTTGGTGGTAGAGTAGGTATTTTCTTAATGAATGATAGATCCTATGATGATAGCGAGCAGCATCTTTCGTCGGAGACAACGATGTGCAAGACTCACTTGTTTTGATGGAAAATTTAATAAAGCGCTGGTAGGTAGGTATCTTAAAAAACTTTTTGCCATTATCTGCAGCTTTATCTTCTTTGGCATCTGGTCTGGGGTAGTAAAAATTTTGATATCTACACAAAGATTTGGAGTTTTCTGAAGAAGTTGTGAAAATTTTGTTTTTTCGTGACTGAAAATCGCCGAAGTCGTGTCATATCCACTGAATACGTCGGGAAAAAAAATATGTTCTGAGAGATCCTTTTGTTTTAAGCAGTTTGATGAATAGGTAGAGTTTTTCAGGAGTCTTGCCTTTTCCTGGTATTCGCAAGAAGATATTGTTTTACGATGGAGCCAATGCAGATGGTTATCCAGTATTTTAGTATCGGCGTTTCATAAAGAAATAAGTATTAAGCGCTTCATAAATAAATAAGATTCCAGGACAAAATACACAAATGGCTTTGTTGTATTTTGGTACGTAATATATAGATACAGAGCGAGACTTTGAAAACTTACAATGGCTATATCTGACTGAGGGAGGAATAAAAAAAAAAAAAAATGAAAACTCGCTGAAAAAAAATTTCCATAATTGGGAGGAGGATTAGGAGGAACCAAAATGATGTAACAACTAACCTGTTTTCACTTACCCCCTCACTTGAATCAGATGAAGTATCACATGGGGGTTGCTAGTCAAGATTATTTGGTAGGGGTTGCTGGAGTTGAGGGGTAAGGGAAAACAGTTCCCACATAACAGTAAAAGAACATTCATATTCTCAGAATATTCCCTCAAAGTGCTTTTCGGAATGTTCTTTTAGGAATATTTATTGAATATTCTAAGATTGTTTCGATTGAATAATTCATTTTTGAACGTTCTATTTATGTACTAGGAATGTTGCTTCTATGCACCTACCTGAAAGATTGTGCTAAGAACCTACTTTATATAACATTATTTGAATATTCTCATATGAACATTATTATAATGTACCCTAAAAAATGTTTTTTAAGCTAATATCTCTATCAAGTATTGAGAATATACCTACCAAGTTGTGCTGAGAAGTTTATGTCGGTAGGTAACCATGATAAGAATATTTTCATATTGTTCACCTAATTATCTAAAGTACCTACTCAAAAATCTCAATTGAACAATTAAATAATAATGCTCTATTTAGAACCTACTAAGAATATTATAGGTATATTCTTTTTCTTTTGTTTTGTAGGACTTCCAAGAGAGGGAGCCACGCGCTATTAAAGATCTACATCTTGCCTCGCGTTTGATTCACCTTGGAACCTGTTTCTCTCAGTTGACATGCTTATACTGAGACGAAAGCATAACAAGCTGGAAACCGGAAGCTTGTGTTTTCCAGGGAATTTTTCCAACAACTCTTTCACTACCTTTAATATAAAAGGACTGAAAGGAGCATTATTTGGAAGCGAAAATTAACATTCCAAGTATATCCTTAGAATGAAACAAGAATGTTATCTTTAGGATGCATATTGAGAATGATATATGTAGATATATTCTAAGAATATTTCAAGCATATTGGTATAAAAATTTTTTGAAAACATAACTATAATGTCATAGAGACATTCTTTGAATGTGAGAATATACATTTCGAGCATATTTTTAGAATCAAACAGGAATATTCTTTTCAGGATGTACTGAGAATCTCATAGGTATATTCTAGGAATATCCTAATGGATTTCCCAGGAAGTTCTTGGGTATTGCAAACAGTATTTCTACAATCTTTTCTCAGAACATTCTCAGGATATTCGCAATGGTTTTGGCGAACATTCTAGACACATTCTTCCTGAAAAAAGTACATTCTTATTACCTACATTCTAAGGATGATTTTGTTATGTGGGTTATTACATCATTTTGGTTCCCCCTACTTATCATAGAAATTGTTTCCAGCGATTTTGAATTTTTGTAACTTAATGACATTTTCGTATTCATGAATAACAATTCAATATCGAGAAACTTTAAAAAATTGCAATGATTTTCTTTTACCCTGTTTTTTTCAGCTATAGCTCATTACAGATAATAGCTACAAAAAAAAATTTCATACGAAAATTGTAGAAAATTTAATTTTCTCTATATTTGTCTTCACTCTTCTTTCATAAAGTTAACCGTTCATGAGTTATATTAGAAAAACCCATATATTTAAAACCATTTTTGTGCACACTAAATCCAAGATGGCGGAGGAAGCCGGCACCGCCCAAGGTCGAAAACTCAATTTTTTGTTAAGGATTTCAATCTGAACAACAAATCGCGACTACCCCACCTTTTGCAAGCTGCAGGTCTTTTTGTCGCTCTAAAGGTAAGCGCATACTAGCCGGAGCCGAACCAGCCGCACGCACCGCTCGTATCGCATCGTTTTTTTAGCTTCCTAGATATAGGAAGCTATGGTGATAGCCCGATTTTGAACATGTCAAAATTTCATTAAATCTTGACGTTTTGGATCATTTTAAGCCTTTTTGGCAAGGTGGCACATTTCCGTCTGTGTGTATGTATGTGTGTGTGTGTGTGTTGGCATTTTTCTGAGAAAACGGCTCGATGGAATTTGATGAAATTTTGGAAATAGGTATAAGAAGACGTGTAGGGAAAAGTTACGGAAAAAAAAAAAAATTAAGATTTAAAAAAAAAATTAAAAAAAAAAAAAAAATTAAAAATCTCAATAGGTTTCATTAGGACATTTTTGAAAAAATTAAGTATAAATTTGATGATAAGCTAAGCAGCGTCGACCACTTAAAAATTTACACGACGTTGCTTTTTTTGAGATTATAGCGTTTTAGGGTGCTTATTGAAGATTTAATACGCCGGCTTGAGGTCCTTTTTTAGCAAAACACTTTATGCCTTTATGGTGTTAAACTTACAAAAGGACCTTTAGGGTTTTTCACTTATAATAATAAAAATAATAATAATTATTATTATTATTAATAATGAAATAATGACAGCGAATATTCTCCCATGTTAATCGTATACAGTGAGGGGCAGGCTACTAGGTATATAGGATATAACTTGACGAATTTGCAAGCGTCCGCATGTGGCAAAATGACAAATATATTTAGTGCTAAAGGGTCATTTACATCCACTTAACTTAACTTGACGTACGGAAAATTAATAATAAAAAAAAATTGAAGATCACATAGTTGTTACATCCACTTAAAAATTAAGAAAATTAACGTTAAGTTGAACCAACTTAAGAAAATCCGTGCAATAAATAATAATTTCCATTTCTGTGCATATAATTTGACTTGACAGTTCAGGTTATAAGTGCGCATACGTCATGTAAGATAATTTACTTCATTGTTAACAGACACCTTCTCAGTTTCGTACGTTAGTTATAATTTTCCGTACCTTAAGTTAAGTTAAGTGGAAGTGAATGACCCCTAACTCATGACAACCAGGTAAAAACAAAACGTGAAAAGACTTGTCACTCAAAAAACTAAAGCTAAAGACACAATGGCTGAGATACGTTTTCGGATACGAGACTAGGTGCTGAATTACAGAAGCTCTGCAACAGCAAGATACAAATGCAGGACCTGCAAGTCTGACTTTTTGTACTACAGAAGCAGAATGCATTTGCAAGTCGCCTGCAAATTTGCGCATAGCAAAACGTCCCCGTAAGTTCTTGCAGTTACTTTGACAACTTTGACATTTCAAACTGGTAAATCAGTAGCGCCCAAACACTTTTTTGACAAATATGACGGACTTGCAGGTTTTTTTCTGTAATTTGCTCGTTCCTGCAAATGGAGCACATCTGCAAGTCGGCCATATTTGCAGAACTGCAAATTTGCAGATACAAATATACTGTAATTGGGCCCTTGGCCCTTAACTATGCGGACTACGAAACCACCGTATTTATTCTGCGCGTGCGCAGATCGATGCGGAGATGGATACATATAAAAATTCAGGATAAGCAAGTTGACACTTTAAGCAGGTCCTGAATTTCAAACGTAGGTATCTAATGCAGGATAGATAGTGAATACGGTGGTCTCGTTGCGTTACGTTGTCCGTATCGTTACGGGCCTAGCCTCGTATCTGTATCCGAAAACGTATCTCAATCATTTGACACTATTGAGGGATATACCTGTCAGTTATTACTAAAATAACTTCAAGAACATAAACACAGTACTTATGGATAAAAATAAAACCTACAAACACAGCTACAAAATCAAAACAAAACTTTTTGTGGTTAGAAAACGTGTCATCATACGATCGTTTACGTAATGTATGACCATGAAAGGACTTTTAGGCGGTCAACGTAAGTCGATGCGTTCACAGAAGCGGATACGGATACATAGGAATATTTAGGGTTTGCTTAAAGTGTCTAGTGTCTACATTGATAACCAACGCTTAGCTATCTGCACGCGTAAACTTAATAATTATAAATAAATAAAGCTTGACGAAATATCTGAAAGCATGGCGCAGACGCTACGTTTTGCACAACGTTTTGTCTGCATATATATATATAAACACTTAGAGCAGGTAAAGCGCTGTCCTACGGACATAAGGAGTAGGAACGCGCCATTCTGCTATGACACTAAAGTGAAGCCAGTTTTTGGCAGGTGTTTGTACACCAAATGACAGGTAAAGCATTGAATTGCCTATACCGCCATTATTTTGGATCCCAAGATACCTGGAAAAATACGGCTTCAAATTCCAACTTTATGTTCCTACTTCTCCCACCTAGGAAATTACCTGCTCTAAGGTTAAACACGTTGCAGACAAAACGTTTTGATCAGTGAGCTGAACCGTAGCGTCTGAACTGTGCTTAAGTCTGTATCTAAATCGTACTGAAGTAAACAAACGTCAAAGTTGTTGAACGAACGACAGTGACAGGGGTTCAAACGGCTGCGGACGGTGGTAAATTCGTCAAGTTGGATCCTATATACCTAGTAGCCTGCCCCTTACTGTATATGGTTGGGCATGCTAATTTTTGATACAAACGGTTGCTGACGCTAGCAACTATTTATTTGTATCAATACAAACAAATATGGACGCTGTTAGCAACATATTTTTTGCATTTTAATTTTTTATTCGTGAAATAATCCTTTAAGTAAATACCAATCAAGTTTTAAAATGATCAAAATGGACCAGATAATTTTTCACTCATGCGTGTTTTCTTTGCAAATTTCACTAGTCCTAAGGACTCGTGGACTCGTGAAATTATAGAAAACACGCAATCGTGAAAAATTATCCGTAATTTTGAAGCTCTCGTGGTATTATGTGGTAGGTATTAACGCCGAAAAATGATATTAAAACCTGAAAAAATGTCAAGATTTATCAAAATGAATTCATGGTTCGAAATGACAATTAATGACAATGACAATCATTAATTAGGTAGTTATTTGTCTAGGAAGCGTTATGTCAAAAATTTGACATCTGGTTTCAAGTGCGTACACTTATAGTGGAATTTTTCCTGCCGTAGCGGAAGCGCACCATCATTTCATATTTTCGAGATACTTTTCGGAATTTTGCACAATGAGTTATAGTGATAGTGAAGAAGAAATTGTTGTAATTTGTATTTTACTCGCAGAGGAACAAAAAAAAAGCGAGAATTTATTTTGTAGCAAATCAAAAATTGTTCAAAGACTTTGCTGACCCATAGAGTTTCCAAGCCAGTGAAAAAGAAAACAATATTACCTAACCTATATATAAAAATTACCACCGTGCGACCGTGCGAATCAAACGATTCGACTGGTCGAGCTCACTAAATGGATTCGGAACATACGTCGTCAGCACGAACAGCACGAACCGAAAAAAGATTCCCTGCCAAACATCCTGGTCGCATTTGCCGTAGTACGGCTCGTGCGGCTCCGGATGGTTTGCGATACCTCATCAAAATCAATGTAAACAATATTTTGTTACGGCTCCTGCGCCCGGTGCGACTCGTTCGGCTCCGGCTAGTGTGCGCTTACCTTAATGATTCAATGATTGGCCCATATGTTTAATGTAAGATCGAGGAATCAACGAATCCTTTGCTACCAGTTTACCAAGGAACTAATTTATATACAGTGTCCCCATAATGTTCGCTACATAGGTATGGGGACATTTTTTATTTGTAGGATATGGAATTTTTTCTTATGTGCGATCGATCCTGCGCATGTCTGATCTCCTAAAGGGGTTATTCCAATCCGAGAGACCGAGACCGAGCGACTTTAGTCTCATGTCGCGAGCGACAAATAGCTTACGAGTACACAAGGCCTCGGCTCAAGATCGGACCAGCGACCCAGCAGGGCCCTAAAACCAGTGGCGGCCCATATGGGCAAGGTGGTCACCGCCACCCTGGAGTAAGAATGGAAAAGTAAAAAATGTTTTTAATACAATATTTGAAAAGCCCGTGACCTTGAAAATCTGAAAAAAAAAATTCGCCTACGGCTGTTTTTTATTTTTGTCGCCCACCCTTACTTGGACACCCACGAGCCGCCACTGCTTTGGCGGTGAGAAGGGAGAAGGGTTCGACCCTTGCAGATTATTCTGGCTGCCGTGATGATCACGTTTTAGTTGATGTATTCTCCAATCTCAAAATAGTCAAACAAAAGCGAAATTAGAAATCGCATAAGCCAGTCGCGATTGAATAACCTAAGTTTGATGAGTATTGAAAGCGAAATTTCACAAACCATCATTGATTTTGAAGACATAATTCACGATTTTGCCTCTGTAAAATCTAGAAAACGACCTTTGTAATTTGTAAATTCCAATTTGTTATCTTTCCACAATATACATTAAATTTCAAAAGTCATTTTAATATACAGGATGTCCCACTAAGGTCGAGCAGGTACGATATTATGGAAATTATAGACCTCACGTAACTTGAAAACGAATGCAGATATTGAATTGCAGTTTGCGCCAAAATATAGATATTTTTTTGCTTTTTAAGCACAGTAATAAAAAAATAATATCATGCCATTTGGATTTTTCAAGAAAATTAGGAAAAACTGGATCTTGGCACAGAATAGTGGTGTTCTTAATAACGATGAAATTCTCTTTCAAATAAGCCCAAATTAAATGAGTTTGGATGAGGGATATGGAAGATACAGCAATTTTTAAAACTATTTCTTAACCAGTTTCCTCCGCCCTTATTAGTGAAGATGCGAAAAAAGCCTAATAGGTAATCAAACTGGCGCAAAAATCAATGAACTTTTGATTTCTTTTGTTAAAACAGTATCTTAATATTGCGATTTCTTGAGAAAATTTGAATTTTTAGTTATATCTAAACTCACTAAATCCGTCGGCAATTTTGCCTTGATAGGTAGCGACAAGTCGATGTCAAAATTTTTCAAAACGAGTCACATTGGCGTTCGTCTAAATCGTCTACTCGGAAAGGACCGCATTTCTTATGGAAAAGTGATCTATGTGGAATTTGGCTGAATTTTTGATATTGTGTAGAGGCAGTCGTCCTTAACAAAAGTTAACATTGCGCTAATGTTTATTACCGAACAGTTTTTAAGATATCAATTAAAAACTTTTTTAATGTAATACTCTTAAGTATGACGTCACCAATATGCTCGCAGCCCCGACAATGATTACTATCACTGCCTCCTATAGTTAACAAGCCATGAAGTTGGAAATGACGGCAACGTCGCGTATAGTGCTATTTTGTTATTGGGTTATGTGTTTCTGTGTATTGCTTTCATTGTGTATTGTTGCAATTTAGTATTTTTATGGGCATTATTGACGAAAAAGTGGATAGAAACACACCAATATATTGCCCATATTTAGTTGATACCTGTTCCTTTGTGCTTTGATTGCTAATTTTTAGCAAATGAGTACAGGAGCAAAAATGAAGGTAAGGTAAGGTAAAACAATAAAAACAATATTAATATTTATCTGCAAGAGCATAGGTCTCGATATATTACCTAAGATATTTAAACTTGTTCCAGATGCCATGAAACTACTGTGTTCCTGGGTGCAAATCGAACTATTAGGAGTTCCTTAAAAACTGAAGAAATGCAAACATTTTTATTTCCAAAAAAATTCTGAAGTGCAAAAAATGTGGATGAAAGGAATACACCAAGATAATTATACCCGAGATTATACAATAACGAAAAATTCTGTGGTGTGTTGTAAGCATTTTGAAGAAACCGAAATAATTAGATTTGAAACAAACAAGGATAAAGGCGTAGTTCGAGAGTTCAAACTGAAACGTCCAACTCTTAAAAGTAGGTACCTCTTATTTTCGAAAATCAGCTCAAGTATTTGAATGGACCTGCCTTCCGAAAAAATCCCGAAGAAAGAAAAAGTTAGATTTTTCAAAAGACATACTGAAACATAGGCCTATAACACTTTAGACTCTAGAAATATATTCATTTAAATCAATTATTTACTGTTCTTATTTACACAAATAGTTATATTATTCATTGAATTACTGTTTTTGGCCCTTTAGTACAATAAATAATGCATTTTTCGTGATTCATATTATTAAAATAAAAAATATATATTTATAAAAACAAACACCACCAGCACCACTTGGCGGTAAGATTGCGGTGTTGCCTTTTTAACTACATGGCTTGTTAAATGTAGGAGGCTGTGTTACTATCCTTTCCACTTTCGACTTTGACTATACTCTTCTCGTTTTAACATTAGGAAAAAAAAAAAAAAAAAAAAACAACAACAGGTACAAATGAAATCGCTATATGACTGACATGACATGACGTTGACAGTTGCGGCAGGGAAGGAGCTAGGTGTTTACCCATCAGGATAATACACAATACACTTGTTTACATACTTACTTGTCACTTATCGCTATGGCTATCTTTTTCTATTTCTTAATGAAGAGTATAGTCAAAGAAAAAGTGGAAAGGATAGTAATCATTTTCGGTGCTGTGAACGTACAGGTGACGTCATACTGAAGAGTATTATATTAAAAAAGTTTTTAATTGATATCTTAAAAGCTGTTCGCTATTAAACATTAGCGCAATGATAACTTTTGTTATGCAGGACTTCCTCTATACAATATCAAAAATTCAGTAAAATTCCACATAGATCACTTTTCCATAAGAAATGTGCGGGGTCCTTTAAAAAATAAATATATTTCCATTTTGAAATAGGAGATTGTACCAGGATTCGCGGCACTTTTCTTTCAAACGGCATGGAACACGAACAATCTCAATTTCTAAAAAAAAAAAAACAAATCAGAATTCGCGGAGCTTTTCTTTCAAACTGGATGGAACAAAATGAGGCAATTTCTGTTTGTGAGGCTTTTCTTTAAAACAGCATAGAACACGGACAATCTTTATTTCTAAAAAAACGTTTCTGAAATAAAACGAGTTAGGGATGTTGAAAAAATATCGATATATCAAATGGATGATATTTTTCTTCCGATATATCGATAATATTGACCGATATTTTTTGTTCCGATATATCGGTATATCGATATTGAAAAATGACTATCAGTACTCGATATATTTATCGATCACGATAAAAAAAAAATTCACTAATCTACTCTCTATATATTAGCTCTCAAAAATGTCTATTTTACAGACCCATTTCAGTCCGTAAAATGCTTCATTTCTAAAAGTTGTTATAGCAATCAGAAAAAAAAATACCTGGCGCTCTTGCCGCAACAATGCCAATGCGTAATCAGTTTTAAATTTTTAATCTACGTCGTTGTCATTATGACACATTTAGCATTGTCATTTGAATGTCATTAGGTCCTTCATAATAGCACTAGTGCGTTTAAGAATTCATAATAACACCCAAATTTTGAAATGAAAAATATACAAAAAGAAAGTTAGTTGCCAGAAGAACCTTTTCAATAATGCTGTCTCTATATTCGAAGAGACACTTTCGAACTCAGAATCACCAATAATAATATTATTTTCCACTATAAAATTGAATTTATGGCACAAAAATGGACTCCAATATTGAAGCTGCCAAAGTCAAAATTCTAAAAACCAACAAGCAGGTTCTCGACTAGTACGGGCACCTGCTAAATTTCAAATTTTAATTTGAAAAGTTTTTGCTATTTCAAGGCAAATCAAATCTATTTGGACCATTGTAGATTAAATTTTGAATGATACACGTTCGATATGAACTTTATTAATGAAACTTGTGTAACTAAACCACTCGGCTAACGCCTCGTGGTTTAACGTTACACGCGTTTCATTATGGCGTTCATATCGAACTTGTATCATTAATAACTATAATGTCACATTTACTTCACATTTTTGTCAACGGAATTCAATCAATTTTTGCCTCATCAAAAATAATATATTGCGTGAGGAGTCCGGAAAGTACTGTTTTTTTGGACAAGTAGACATGTAGACAAGATCCCAGACTGCGAGTCCGAAAAAATACTTTCCGAGAATATTAGGTAGACTATTTTTTCGGCAGGAAAGAACATACTTACCAGACTAGGCCGGAAAGTAATCACTGCTTGGCCTAAGAAATCACATCCCCGCCTCGGCTTAAAAAGGTATACTTTTTCAAATAAAACGCGTTCGGAAAGTATGTATACTTTCAGAACGGTTGCCGAAAAACCTCATTTTAGGAACTTGTTACAAAAATAGCTATCGTCTGTTAACCCTCCAAAAATTTCTCGCCTACGAATGCGCCATGCGTCATTTTGCCCATAACCCCCCCCCCCCCCCCCATAATGAATTTGAACCGAACCTTCCGATTCCCTTGTTGAAGGGGGCCCGCTGTACTCCCATGTTGCACCAGGGCCCGGTTTCGACTTGCTACGTCCCTGATTGGAATAAATTAGGAATAGTTTTGGGGAAAACCATCTATTTGAAATATTATTTCTTTGAATCTCAACTTTTTAAAAAACATCTACTATAGAAAAAAATGGTAAATGTTGCAACCATGTTTGCGCTGTGAAGTTTAGAGTTGAACGTAGGCGCGCCACAAGGAACGGTACCGAAAAGGAAGATAGAAGAGAATGAGAGACTAGACCAGGGACTTTATTCTCGAAACAAGGGAGCAGCGTTCTCATGAGAACGAAGGTTCTGTCTTTGTTGTCCGTATTCATATTTCCATAACACTGACAATGACAGAGCAATCGTTCTCATGAGAACGCTATTCCTCGGTTTCGAGAATAAAGTCCCAGAGGGAACAAGCTTGAGCTGATCCTCCATTGTTCATTATTCAATTTTTATTTTGTATTAAACTGATTGTTCAATTTAATTTGTGATTAGTTTGTGTGTCATAAGGAGCGATCACAGGTCAGTTGAATAAATGTTATTTTGTTTTTGAGAATTCAATTTATACAAGTATTAATTTTTTCATTTTAATGTTTTTTTTGTTTGTTTATAACATTTTTTATAGCATGTGCATTGTTCATGTATTTAACAATAATCGTTCCATGTTGTGAACAAAGCTGATAAAAAGTAAATTAAAACCAAAGAAACTATGTGCTGGGATTTTAATTTCGTTATTCCGAACGTGCATCAGGGCCTTGTTGTATCTACTAACATTTTTCTACGCTGACGAGCGAATATCCTAGCAAACAAAGCAAAGAGATATTGGCTCAAAATAACAACTATAGCTCAGTAGCATTCCGTACGGGACCTCATTACCTGCTGGTGAAACTGGCTAACTAACAAAAACTCTTCAGTATTGAATATAGGTAATATTGATTGAAGTAGTGTGTGGAATTAAAATTTTAGCACAAGGACAGGGGTGGTACCCAATTTAAACTTTTATTGACTTAAATTATTGACTCACAATTAATTATTAAAATGACACAGTATGTATGATTCTTGAGTAATGTTAGATCGAGGGTTTCTCTGCCGTGCTTTTTCCTCTGGTTAGTTTCAGGTCGATTTACTTTAATAATAAAGTAGACGTTTCACAAATTTTTCGTTTATTTTACATATCAAAACTTCGCTTAAATTTCCCTAATTTTGCTATTGTTGGGCGCATGTCCAGTAAGTAAAATTGTGTAATAGTAATGTCTGCCTAGCGACTCTATTTCTACGGGGCAACGGTAAGGGGAATGCAGTTGTAAAAAAAATGGCTGATTTCATTCATAAAATACCCAGCTGCGTGCGGAACTTTTTGGAAGTGTTATCGTATTGCAACTCGTACACGAAAATCGACAACGACCAAACCGCCGCCACTGGGTATTTCAATATAAATCGATATTCCAAGATGGGAGGATAAAATGACAAGAGCCCTGGCCAATAGCGGGACGTAACGTGACGTTAGCACATTGACAATTGCATGGTTCCCCGTGGCAACAGCAATCCTGCCAAAAACTCTACCAATCAGGTTCATCCTTGCCAAATTGTCAAAAGCTGATGGATTCTTTAGGAAATGTTTATTTTTTACAATAGACGAAATTGAAGAAATCAGTTATTGAAATAAGCATAGATCTAACCACCACGTTAAAATATCGTTATATTGTTATCTACATTTTGTTATTAAAAAATGGATTTTCAAATTAATTATACTTCATGCCTAGTATTTTCGCTTTTTTATAATTAAACGTGGCAACATCGCACATTTACGTCCGAATTCCTTCCGTAGACTCAGAACCGTTGGGCAAACAATAAGTTCCATAACGTAGGTCCTATTTGTTTTTCATTTCGTTTTTCAGAAGATTTGTTAACAGAAGGTATAATAGAAATTCACACCGTTTAATCTTGCTGAACGAACCCGGGTATGTTATACTACAGTTTCTCCTCAAGTTTTAGGCACTTACAATCCAGATCTTCCACTTTCGTTAGCTATAGATGCTAGTTCATAATAATATGCTCTAGGAGCAATGCTGTCTCATAATTTTCCAGGGGCTGGATTCTCGTCTAAGGGAGTAGAGCTCCTCGAAAGAACGAATGTTTTGTTTTTGTCAACGTAATCGAAAAGTAAATGAGAATAATAAAGACGGAATATTTGATCTTTCGGGGAGCTCTACTCCCTGGCCCAAGAATCGGCCCACAGATGGATTCGAAAAACCTATTGCATTCGCTTTAAGAAGACTTGGAAGGCAAGTTCGGAGATGATATCGCAGATGCGATAGATTTTTTTACACGTGACTTCAAATTGATATTACATGAATTAAACACGTGACAACTGTCAAAATTTCTACCGATATGCTCTCAGAGCTATTTTCTGAACTCAGCCAATAAATCGGAAAAAAATTATAGTCAGATTGACACCTAATTTTCACTGAAGGCGGGAGGCGGAAGGAAAATTTCTGCGGGAGGATTTTTGTTTCCTTCACTGGGAATAGAGATATTCCTCTTTCTAAGTTAGTATCTACAGTATCTACAGGATCTTGGTTAAACAGCGCTTTCTAGAAGACGCAGTGGGAACTATCGACCCTGAACGAAGTGGTGTTCTTAATAAATATGAAATTCTCTTTCATGTAAGCCCAAATTGAATGAGTTTGGATAAGGGATGTGGAAGATACAGCAATTTTTCAAACTATTTTTTCACCAGCTTCGCCCACCCTTATTAGTAAAGATACGAAAAAAACCTAAAAATGAAACTGGCGCAAAAATGAATGAACTTTTGATTTCTGTTGTTAAAACTATATCTTAATATAACGATTTACTGAGAAAATTTGTATTTTCTAACCATGACTCGTTTTAAATTGCCTCATTTATTTCTAAAGATTAAATATGAGAATTTCATACTTCTGTCAAACTGGTATTCCAACAATAAATTGACATCAGATTGTAATTACGCGATAATTTGCACTAGTGCAAATTATTTCGTATCTTCACTAATAAGGATGGGCGAAGCTGGTGTAAAAATAGTTTTAAAAATTGCTGTATCTTCCATATCCCTTATCCAAACTCATTCAATTTGGGCTTACATGAAAGAGAATTTCATATTTATTAAGAACACCACTTCGTTCAGGGTCGATAGTTCCCACTGCGTCTTCTAAAAAGCGCTGTTTAACCAAGATCCTGTTTTTTCTACTTTTCTTGAAAAATCCAAATGGCATGATATTATTTTTTTTATTGCTGTGCTTGAAGAGCAAAATAATATCTTCATTTTAGGCCAAACCGCAATTCAATATCTGCATTCGTTTTCAAGTGATGTAAGGTCTATGGTTTCCATATTATCGAAGCCTTTTCTTAACCAATTTTCCAATAATTTTGGATAAAGTGGGAAGAAGTGCAATTGGACGATAGTTCGACGCTTGGTCCTTATCACCTCCCTTGTGTAGAGGAATAATTATAGCCGTCTTGAGGCAATCTGTGAACACTCCTTGTTGAAAAGATTTATTTATTAGATCAGTGAGGAGCCATAGGCCAATGGGGGCTTGAGCCCCCGTAGTGAATTTGCGATGGGGGCAGAGCCCCCTAGTGATTTTGGTATTGTATGTAGTGAATTTAGTGGGTAGGTACAGGATGATCTATTATAAATGTCACGCCGTCCTAACTTTTTCATTTGACGTTTTTGACAAAAGTGTTAAGAAATTGTCAAAAGTTTTCAACTATGGTTTTCAACTACGTTAGTTTTAAGCATACAGGGTGCGTCAAAAGAGTGTAGCAGAGCGAAGTTATATTTTTTAAATGGAACACCATGTATAATTGTGCACTTATTTGTTAGTCCCCTTCAACTTGAATTCAACGATTGGTTTGATATGTTTATCTTTAATAGTTATACTTAGGGGAAAACGCGAAAGCCTCTTCATAGGTCTCATGTAAACTTTTTTCTAGAAATATCAAAATAAAAATTGAATAATGAACAATGGAGGACAAGCTCAAACTTTTTCCCTCAGGGACTTTATTCTTGAAGCCGAGGAACAGCGTTCTCATGAGAACGATTGCTCTCTCATTGTCAGTGTTATGGAAATATGGATACGGATGATAAAGACTAAACCTTCATTCTCATGAGAACGCTGCTCCCTTGTTTCGAGAATAAAGTCCCTGGTCTAGTCTCTCATTCTCTATCTCCCCTTTCGGTACCGTTTCTTGTGGCGCGTCTTCTTTCAACCCTAAACTTCACAGCGCAGACATGGTTGCAACATTTGCCATTTTTTTCTATAGTAGATGTTTTTTAAAAAGTTGAGATTCAAAGAAATAATATTTCAAATAGATGGTTTTCCCCAAAACTATTCCTAATTTATTCCAATTATGAACTTTTTCACATTCTTCTGTCCATTGGAATGGTAGGTACTTCCTTCCCAAGTGAATAATGAAGTGGATGTAGTTTCTTGCAATTCTCCATAATATTCAACCATTCCTGATTCCTAACCAACTTTTGAGTTCAGTTATATTGGTAGGTCTTCTAGCATTTTTGACAGCTTCTATTTTCTCCTCGGATTTTTTAACAAAACGATTTGCACTTTTATTTACCTTGAAAGATAACGCACATTCAAGTCGAAAATAATTTATCAACTATAACATTATGTATTTAATGATTAGGGTAATGAGCCTCTTGTTGCTTTACCTTATTAAACCTTACATATTTTTTAATTGTCGTACTTATAGTTATTGAAACATCTATTCACTAATTATTTATGTAATTTCCTACATTTTTG
Organism: Ceutorhynchus assimilis; assembly: GCA_917834065.1. NCBI lineage: Eukaryota > Metazoa > Arthropoda > Insecta > Coleoptera > Curculionidae > Ceutorhynchus > Ceutorhynchus assimilis. Next base: position 14,299,593 of record OU892279.1, read on the forward strand.
CTGCATAAAATTCCATTTTTGATTCATCTAGTTTTCATGTTATTACGAAGGATCAAAGATCAATGCGTATAATAATGCAGTCAAACATTTAAAGTGATCGATGTGTTGATAAGAAACTTAAGATCTATTTTTTTTTTATCACAAAGGTTATAAATACTTATACAGGCCTAAAGAGTCGATAAGCTGATAGTTGAATGTAGTATTAAGGATTGCTTTCCTTTTTCCGCAGTAGTTTTGATCCTAGAATGGCAACCTCAATATCACTTTTTGTTGTTTTGTCATTGCTCAACTTGGGGGTAAGAATTTACTCCAAAATATATATATTTATATATATTTTCAATCCCTTTTAGTGCTTTTCCCAAAAAGATGATAGACTCGTCGTCAATTTACCAGACGGTAAAGTAAGAGGAGCAGAATATTCGACTCCCATAAACAACTTCAGCTATGTTGGATTTCTAGCTATTCCTTATGCAGAACCACCTGTGGGAGATCTGAGATATGAAGCAAGTTTATTGCAAGTTTAGCTTTCAAATTTAATACAATTTTTTTAGTCTTCCCGTCCTGCAAAACCGTGGAAAGGCATCCTTAATGCTACAAGAGATGCCAAATCTTGTATAACGAGTGATTCTTTGATCGACCCTAGTGGTGAAAGCGAGGATTGCTTGAAAATTAATGTTTACACACCAAGTTTGAAAGTAAGTTTGATGATTTTCAATAAAAAAATTATTTGGTTTCAAGGAGCAAGCGGAAGATATATAAGACAAAGTTCTCATTGAAATCAAAATTCAATTAAATGGTCTGCGAAAGTACCTATGATTTATATTTTATGAACGACTTATTTTTTTTTTAGCCTGACCATCCTCTTCCAGTAATGGTCTGGATCCACGGTGGAGCTTTTCGCAGTGGAAAATCAGCCAAATCCTTTTTCGGTCCCGACTACCTAGTGGAACAAAACGTCGTAATCGTCTCTTTAAATTACCGTCTGGGCCCACTAAGTTTTCTAGCAACTTCCGATCACAATCTTCCAGGAAATTTAGGCCTAAAAGACCAAGTTTTAGCTTTGCATTGGGTGCAAAGGAATATAGAATTTTTTGGTGGCGATAAAAAAAAAGTGACGCTGTTCGGACAAAGTGCTGGAGGAACATCTACTGGGTTGCATTTGATTAGTAAAAGATCTAGAGGTAAAATTATTATTTTTCCTTGAGCAAATCATTATTCCCACATGATGTAATTAAGGTTTGTTTCGTGCTGCTATCGTCCAAAGTGGTTCTGGGACCTGTCATTGGGCAGTAGATCAAAATGCCAGAACAGTGGCTTTTAGGCTTGCTGAATGGATTCCTGGAGGAAACTATGGCAATGACACTGGGAAACTTAAGGCGTTTTTGAAGCAGAGGAGCGTGATTGAAATTATGACTGCTTCGCAAAATTTGCTGGAAAGCACCGTGAATGAATCATTACCTGAAGGTGTAAGTAATCGATATGATGTTTCACTATTCTATTTTGAGATGATATTGTTATATTGTAATTTCCAAATACAGAAATTTTAAAATGCATAAAATCAAGGGTGAAAGTTAATGAAACTGAAGTAGAAAATTATCGTTTGTAGATTCAAGTTTGGCCAACTTTAGAGCCCGAAAGCGAAGATGCATTCATGACAGAGTCACCCTATGAATTATTGAAGAGGGGAGAGTTCAATAAGGTTCCATTTATGATAGGGGTAACTTCTGAGGAATCCCTTTTGTACTTTAGGGGTATAAAATTAAATTATTTGTCTGCTTAATTTTTTCTATTCAATCTATATCCTCCTTCAGGTTTAAATCACGTCAAAGAAATAGCCATTATGTACGATCATGAACCAGAAAGAGTTTTACCTTTTGATTTGTATCCAAATTCAACTAATGAAGCAATAGCTGGTGAAACTATCAGGAATGCCTATTTGGGTGGCAGAAATAGACGATTTGCTGATCATTTGGTTGCTTTCATTGACGTAATATTTATTTGATTCTGTGGAATATTCATTTTAATTGTTTTTATAGTATTTTTCAGATAATCAATTTGTAAGAGGGGTGGTGAAACAAGGAGATTTGGCATCAGAATATGTTCCGGTGTATTTGTACGAATTTGCCTATTTTGGTGGACGAAATCTGACTGATGCCTACGTTCCAGGTAATGGATACCTACTCTGTTTATTGTACCTTGTACACAGGCACAAACACAGGCTGTCTTATATTTCACGGAACAGCTCACCATTGTAAATACCATTTTCAAAACTCATGTGATATTATGAAAATCAGATAATGTGGACATGATAGACTCCCAGGCTAACTGCCACATGATCAAATTGATCTCACAAAGTATCTGCAAACAGCGTTTACACCTGTTTTGTCTGGAAACCCAGCTTTTATATTTGATGAATAATTTTTTAACTCGCAGATGTGAAAGATTTTCTATCACAGTCAATCTACGACATACTTCTTCCAAATCAATGTTCCTAGATATTCCCTATTACCTATAGCCAGTTTAATGAAATCAACGTTCAGTCCAACTATTTAATTCGATATAAGTGTCCAAAAATCAAAAATGCCTCTAGGCTATAATTTCAACTATTGATTTAGGTGCTGAAAAAGTAGCTCACGCATCTGAGCTCCCATACCTGTTTACCCAAGACGGATATAACATAACAACAGATCCATTGGACGTTTTAACACAAAAGAGAGCCGTTAAACTTTGGACCGACTTTGCCAAATATCTGTAAGTAGACGACGAGTTTCCAGTAATAAATTCAAGCCAATTTCTTTCGCTTTCAGAAATCCAACTCCAGAAAAATCCGAACTTCTAAACAATGTTACATGGACTACATTTAATAATCAAGATTATCCGCATTTGGTTCTTAATGAAACTTTGCAAATGAGGAAGCAAATTAGGGGCAGCATCTATTCTATGTGGAATGATGTTTATGAAAAATATGGCCGAAAGCCAATTATAACATTTTGAAATTGTTGATGAATGAGTTGAATTTAAATAAATTTGGAATATTTTTTATTTACGTTTAAAAAACCATGGTTTTCTTTGATTGGTTTTTGTCCAGTTTCGTCTACGCGCCCTGTATATAGTTGTAGGTTAAATTGGGTATTTAGGATGTTAAATCCTATTTGGGAATGGAACTTGATTCGTTTTTCTTTATTTTTTGTTTTCTCTTATTCTAATTGAATTGCGCGGGCTCTATGCTTAAGAATGATACGGCTTTGCTATATTTGGCTTTTGAAAATGCGCGCGTTAAACACTGAAAAAAGGTACCGGCAAAGTTCTTACACTTCCTACCGACAAGTAGTACCAGTTGCCAAAAACACTTCGCCCTCTTCGTGTTGTTCGAGAAAATATACCCGCGGTTTTTCGTTCGCCACAACCGGTTAAATCAAGACGGTTTCGTTGCACTCCTACGCATGGGACCTGAACTTCCTGAATGAGCTGGCCAGCTGAGTGGAGTTTGGAAGTAGAGCAAGGTAACGTGAAAAAATATCCTTTATTCTATCGCGAATGGTAAACTATCATTTAATCGACTCAAAACTCGTTGTTAAAGTAAGACTTTATTTGAAGTAGTGAAATCGAACAATTTTTACCAACCCATTTGTCAATTTTACCCACTCATACTTCAATTTTACCCACTCGTTCTCTTCTTTTATAATATTTATAGTGTTTTTGACAGAAATCTGATATGTTGCATGATTGACAACACCAGAAATGTGTCAGTTTGTTAGGTACTTTGTCAATTTGTCATAATTTAGCACATTTTAGTGTATCATTTTAGTAATTGTGATAAATAAAAAGTGGCTCAAGAATAAAATAGAATATTACACACAACGGTAAAAAAGCTTTACCTGTTCCTGGAATTAATCCACTCGCTCCTTCGTCGCTCGTGAATCAACATTTTCCACTCACAGGTAAAGCATCTTTTTACCGTCTTGTATAATAAATAACTATTTCAGTTTCGATATTTTTCAATTTCATTTTAAAATCTTTCATCGATTACCATTCTATCAGCAACCTGTGGATTTTCCAGTTTTAATTTCGCACATTAATTTGTTTGAAGACCCGTTATAAATAAATAAGCCTCGCAGAGCGCTCTCACCGATCTTTTGTTTTTAGCTTTTGTCATAGCAATAAGCATCAAGATTTTTTTTGTTTTCGGGCTTTTGCCGCAGCAATAGAGTCTAATATTTTTTCTAATATTTTTTGTTGTGACTTCTTAGTTTTTAATAAAATAAATACTTTTTAAAAACAAGATTTACTTAACGAAAAATATTTTTGGCGCAGTCGGATCGGATCTTCAGAGTGCTAAAGTCCTGTGATAGAATTTTCGGCGAGATGTTGAATCAGTATTAAAGCACGAAGGAACAGGTATGAACTAAATATGGGCAGTATATCGGTTTGTTTCTATCCACTTTTTCGTCAATAATGCCCACAAAAATACTGAACTGCAACAATACACATGAATGCGAGACTAGGGATGTTGAAAAAATATCGATATATCAAATGGATGATATTTTTCTTCCGATATATCGATAATATCGACCGATATTTTTTGTTTCGATATATCGGTATATCGATATTAAAAGTTGACTATCGGTACTCGATATATTTATCGAGCACGATCCAAAAAAAAAAATTCATTGCTCTACGCTCTGAGCCGCTTTCCAGTGCCTAAATTTTTAGAGTATCATGCTCCTGAAGTGTGACGCTCTTGAACTGTTCGACATAAGCAGCACTGGAACGCTCTCGTCTTAACCCCCACCATTTCGGATTTCAGGAGCATGAAACATAGGCAAAAGGGTTGGTGCACGAGGGGGCAGGGGACAACAGAAATGAGTAGCTCAAGTGTACGACACTCTAAGCACTGGAACGCGCAAAGCAATTGTGGAGCACTCCTGAGCTGCTCAGGAGTAACTCAAATGGGTCACTGGAAAGCACCTCTGGAAAGCACCTCTGGAAAGCGGCTCATGCCGAACGGTTGCGAATCGAACACGGCCATGTTCCAACCTGTCAAAAAAACGTCCCAGAACGGTTTCGGAACCACTCTGTATACGAATTTCGGTTTCTGCGCAAACATTTTAGGTTTTGCGCAGAATCCTAACGGTAATATTACGGTTTCCTGCTGGGATGGAAAAAAGCTATAATAAAGCGCAAATAAAGCCTAATAATAAACAAAATGTAATTTCATATACCTATGTCACTTAAATTTCACTCTTGTTAAGCTATTTACATCCTCAATCACTGGTAGCGAAGTGGCACTTTGGCACGCCTGCTGGGAAATTGATACCCATCCTCACTCAATGCTGTCAATTTTCAGTCTGCTGTGCGTGTATAGTACGGTCACGTACCGTGCGTTCGGTATTTTGATCTCAGCTCTCTGAGCATGAATTGACCGTTCGTTTATTTAAAAAGTGTACTCGGTGCAGGCTCATTCACGTTCGTTTAATAAAATTTCGAGCCCTCTGTTACAGCGTTAAACTGCTCTGTGCGCTCGCTGGTCACGTTATTACGGCTCCGGTCTGCACGCTCTGCTCTTTGAGCAAAATACCGAACGCAAGGATAACCTAAATTATTTTTTACCGTACTGCGCATGACATAAGTCGGCACGCATCGAAAAAGCTAGCAGCTTGCCAAGCTTGCACTTCGGAGTCGGCGTGCATGCCAGCATGAAATTGAATTGAGGGTGCCAACGTTAAACCAAGGAGAATACACACTCTAAGGAGGCCTTATCAACCTCGTTTTTAGTAATCGCCGCCATATTGGTTTTCAACTGTTTTCAACCATTGCCGACATCATAACTAAGTCATCAGCTGTTTGAACCTTTGAATATAATACTACAGGAATCGAGCATAACTTCGAATCTGCTCGACCAGAATATGTGGAGGTTGCATATGGCCGACTAGTGTTTCCGGTTTGGCAGTGGCGTATATTTATTTAAATATGATTGTCAATATTATGGCTCACTCTTTTCGTACTAATTTCAGTGCTTATTATCACTTAAAGCCGCTAAAATCCATCAAACATCCACTTGAATGAGGACACAGCGAACCACCAAAACAAATGATGAGTCATACTTCGAGGCTCATGGCGGGTATTATAAAACTGCTTTGACAGTTAACTTGAAGTTAACTTTTTGAATTACATGTAATTCCAGAAGTTAACTTTAAGTTAACTCTCAAAGTAGTTTTATAATACCCGCTCTCAATATGGCAGTTTCCGTCCCTGCGTTTTCTAGAAACGCCATGCTGCTTAACGTCACAATTGGTTGTTTGGCGTAGGGGGGGTAGAGGGGAATTTGTTACACACAGGCCTTATGAGGATAGGCCATCCTGTAGTAGTAGTGTGTATCATCCTTGGGGTTTGTCTTAGGGTGGGTATTATAAAACTACATTGAGAGTTAACTTAAAGTTAACTTCTGAAAATACATGTAATTCAAAAAATTAACTTGAAGTTAACTTTTTGAATTACATGTAATTCCAGAAGTTAACTTTAAGTTAACTTTCAAAGTAGTTTTATAATACCCGCCCTTACTCCGACTACAGTTCGACGCGTTCGCAAAACACATGAGCCGCTTTCCAGTATGGGAGTGTGACGCCCGGAGCTACTCGGGGCGTTGAGCCCCCGAGCTGGGGCGAGTTCAGAAATAACACACCGGGTGTGAGTGCGATTTTATGGGTGTGACTGAAATGACAATTCTTAGGCGACAACTTTCGTATGAATTTCTGAACGCTTGGTGTGACCAATCGAGCATCTCCTCAAAATTTCACCAAATCTATTGGAATTACTTTTTTTTATTGTTCATTTTTTTAATTTGAAGGAAAAACTTTAATTCTTATTTGTGTTTTGTTTACATTTGGTGGGATTATTGATATTTTATGGGAGGAATGGTTGACATTGTTGACATAAAGACACAATCACACCGCAGCCACACCAAAAAATTAGGGTGTGACCGGTGCGACACCTGGAGCGCGCCCGAAGTACTTTCTGAACGACGCAGAGTGCGCGCACTCGGTGTGCCTATAGCATTTATGAACGGCTAGTGCGTCGCACCGGTATCACACTTGTTCTATATAGTTCATACCAAATAAACTTGTTGTTGTGACATCGATGACGCCATTTTTAAAATCGATATCGCCAACCGTGAAAATATTCGGCGTCGGATTGACTTAATTGGAATTTGAATTTCCCGCTAGCCATTCAGTTGGTAACACCACTTCAAAAAATGTAACGTTGCCAAATTAAATTCTTGACATTTTGATTGCATTTTGGCAGTTTACGAGTTTTTGGTTTGTGCTGTTAATTGTGACCTTGTTTTTTAAAATCAGCTTGTAGTGCGAAGTGTACAAGATGCCGAAGCAGCTTAACAGCCGTTGCAAAGAACTAATCGCATCCTTTTTACAATATTTCGAACGAGAACGCGATAATAATGGCCCTTAATGTCCCTTAAAGGCTGTTAGGAAGGTGAGTTTATAAGTTGTTGATGTCGTGTGACCAAATACGAATTTTTAATTTGAACTTTCTCTCATTTTTAGCGAGTAGCAGAGGCTTTTAACTTAAGTATGTCCACTGTCTGTGCTATTTCGAAGGCAGTCAAAAATAACGAAGATTTGGAATCGCCTTCTAAGAAACGATGCACTTCGAATAAGAGAGTCTGTGATGTTTCAAAGCTCGATAGCAGTGCTATACATAACACTATTTACGATATGTGTATAAAAAGTAAATCGTTTGAGACAAAGGTACATATAGATATCTATGAATCGCCTTCTTTCTTCTTGTAGAACAACATGTAACATTATCCTGTATATGGGAGCAATTGGCCATTGAGTAGAATGTTAAAAGAAATAGGCTTCAAATGGAAAAAAGATGACCCGAGACGAGGGCTCATGGAACTTCCTGGGACTTTATTCTCGAAACAGGGGAGCAGCGTTCTCATGAGAACGAAGGTTCTGTCTTCGTCGTCCGTATTCATATTTCCATAACACTGACAATGACAAAGCAATCGTTCTCATGAGAACGCTGTTCCTCGGTTTCAAGAATAAAGTCTCTGATATTGCTGTTAAACGCATATCATTTTTAAGGTCTTATTTAAGACTGAAACAGGAGGCTTTGTACCAGTTTGTTTTCTTGAACGAGACTTGGATTTTTCAAAATGGTACTATTAACCGTGGGAAGACAACAACAAGCGAAGTGTTAAAACTACCAAAGTTGACGGTATAGGTAAATATAAACATGAATACAGAGAGCAGTGTATTATATGTACAAAGAAATGCTTTTTCTAAATATATCAAACCTACTTCATGCTGGCACTGAAAATGGATTCATTGAAGGTACATCGCTTGTATATTCATCGAAAACTCAACTTAACGACTATCATGAAGAAATTAATCAGCAAAACTTTTTATGTTGGTTCGAAAATCAGCTGTTGAAGAACTTGAGTGAACCATCTGTCATTGTTGTAGACAATGCTCATATGGCATACGTTCTTCCACTTCAATAGCATACATTCTTCCACTTATCAATATTGATGAAGACTCTAGCGATTTCAGCTATTTCAGTGATCCAGAATAATTGAAAATCTTCTTGATGGATCAAATATTCATAATATTTAATAAGATATTTATAGTATTTAGAGTGGCTGTAAATAAAATAGGTACTGAGCGTTATTATTATATTTTATGTGATGATTGACAATTGAGTTGTTATTAAATATCTATAAAACCAAGCTTTGGAGCAATGTTTATAATCCATTATTATTGTTTCTGAAAATATTTTGACCAAAGGAAAATATGGAAGAGACGGCAACGCTGTGCCGGCCGAGCTTGACAACCCGACTATAAGTTTATTTGGTATGAACTATATGCGAGTTTTTATTCGCTGTTGGGTTTGGATGTTTTTATTGCTGGTTTATTTTTGGATATTTTCACTAGGCTGGTTTTGGCGACAGTTCACCTTGGGTCGCATACCTGCAATTAGAATAGACCTATCTCGCATGATTAGAAAAAGAGAGCTCAATTATAATAAATACAAGTTAGAAAGCATTAAAAGATGACATGCGCGCGCAACTCGTAAGCTGCAGTGTAGCCAGATTGTATTGTTGTAGAACAAATGTAGACAACAAATCGAACATTACAACATGAAAGAAGTGATATAGTGTCAAGTGTTTTACAACGCCTCGAATTAGACAAAAGAAGAGCATGAAATTGCGAAGAAATATGTCAAGTATAATCTAACAAAACCTTAAACGACACTGCGGTGAGTTCAAGTAATATTTAAAGTATTATGGCGTTTCCGTTTGGTAGATGTGCGGAACTGGTGCAACTTTTTATATTTTTGTCTTTTTCTTCTACAGGTCGATTAAAAGGATGCAAATACACTCAGTGCGCACTAAATCTACCAATCGGAAACGCCATTAGACTATCCAAAACACGTGACACGAATATGGCCGACAAGAGGCACACAAACATTTGACACAAACACAAACCATAACGTCATTAGGTTATGTCATTAATGATAATAATCAAATACTCATTTTCTATTGTGTGCGTCTCAATTTTTGGCCGTTTCTACCCAATTACGGAATCCCTATTGTTTGGGCAAGATTGCTCTACCTACATTTCACTTGGACACCCAGGACCTACCCTTAAAATGTGAAAATATTTATTTGTTGCAACTCCACCGTCCAGTGTTGTGCTACCTACTTTAAATAATGGATACAGGAGCATCTACAGAAAGACGATGAAACAGGCAAGGAAGATTTATTACAATGAGAGGTTGGGCATCTCCGCATCCAATAAACAAAAAGAGTAACGACCTACGCGAAAAAAAAAAAAAGAAATATGCTTCCAATTTGAAAGCAGATAATATTAATTCATACTATACGATTGCTCAGAAACTGAGTATCAAAAATAGAAAATCTTCTGGATGGGACGATATCTCAGTTAGGCTGTTGATGTGTTGGCGGATTCCATTATTAATTCTTTTCTTACCGGAAGTTTTCCGTCATTTTTGGAGCAATCTTGGGTAGTACCTTTGTTTAATAGGGGGGTGATAAGAATTTACCATCTTATTACCGGCCATTATCCTTACTGGCAACTTAGACTAAAATTGTAGAGTGGCTAATTAAGGTGGATGGTGAGCTTCCTTGATAGACATAAATTGCTTTCTCTGTCTCTGTTTCAGCAGTCAAAAAACACTGATGATGCCATATTTCATCTCCTGGATGAGCTGTATTAGAAGATAAATGACGAAAAAGTGGCCGCGGTAGTTTTTTGAGACTTGAAAAAGCTTTCGATTGTGTCTGTCATGAAGTACTGCTTCTAGGGGTGCAGTACTTCAGAGGGGTTGGATATCACTGCAGGAGTGCCCTAGGGATCTGTTGACACATTGAATGACACATAAAAAAAGGGTTTGTGTGCCTCTTGGCGGCCATTTTAATTCAAGTTTGACAGCATCTTGGATAGTTCAATTAGTTTGCTCTTTGTCGAATCACACGTTACAAACAAGAAGGAACAATTAATTCTGAACTGGCCCCTGAATAAGAATATGACGCAAGCCTGTCACAAAGTTGCTTCTCATTGGACGCTCACCTGCAGCCTACAAGCGACGCGCGCAGTCCAGGTAATAAGAGATCGGTCTATTTTTACATTGTGGAATAAACGTATCATTAGTATATTATTTAATAGACCTATCTATTTTACCAGACAAAGAGATAATAATACGAAAACATTATTAGATAGAAAAAGACGCAGAACGCTTATTGCGCAAGACGAGGCAAAACGTATCAAACCATGTTAGACTTATGTATAACAATCCCTTTTTATTATTTGCACGGGATAAAAAAGGAAGGTGGATAACCGCGTGACGTGCAACGTATTTGTCAATCAAAAACACAAACAATTGAAAATCGATTAGGTACTTGTCAAGCTACCTCAAGTTATTTATCAACCATAATTCTGATCCTTGTCAGACCACGGGCAATGAACAAGGACAAGGAGATGCCCAGCGTGCAAAACGAACACCTCTCACCTGTACTAGTTAGCCAATAAAAATGCATTGCCTCGTGTTGCGCGCGCATACAGGTAAAAATAGATAGGTCTATTAGGCAATTCAAACCACGTGACATTCAAGATGGCGTGGCGGCCACACATGGGCCAAAAAACACAAAAAAATATCTAGTTTCTGTCCGAATTAATAGTTTAGGTACCTAGTCAACAAATATTTTATTAGATAATGAAAACCAAAGTTGTAAGCAAAACTGTATGCAAAATAATTTAAAATACGCATAAAAACATATTCAAAACAAACTTGTTTGGCCGCCACGCCACATTGAATTTTCCTTTTTGACAGATGGATTGAATTGCCTAATTGACCTTTTGTTTGGACGCCATATTGCGGTGCGCGAACATAGTTGCCAACAGTAGAAAAAAAAATTATTAGCGTTCTGTCAACTTTAAAATCTAAAGTTAATGAATAAATTACATTTAAAATTTAAATTTACCGCCTATTACGAATGTTTTTGGAAAGAAAAACCATCAATTTTAACTTGTATTGAGCAGAATAGAAATAATAAAATATCTAGTTGACAGCCCGCTAGTAATTTTTGGTTTTCTTGTTTTGGCAACTATGTTCGCGCACCGCAATATGGCGTCAAAACAAAAGGTCAATTGTTTCATTTCAAATTAAGTGAATATATAACAGTGGCGCAGTCGTTATTTGAACCAATATGTCAAATTTTCTCGGAAATCTCGGTTCATTTGACCCGGAAAAGTCCGATTATAAAATATTTTCGGAACGGCTACAACAGTTTTTTGTCGCAAATGAAATTACTGAAGACAATAAAAAACGTGCATCTCTTCTAAATACATTAAACGAAGATTGTTATGTTTTACTACGGAATTTGTGCGTGCCGAAAACACCGCCGGAGTTGAAGTTCGAGGAGTTAGATAAGTTGTTGTTGAAGCATTTTTGTCCCGTGCGTTCTTTTTTTTCGGAAAGAAGCAAATTTTACTCAGCTAAAAAAGAGACAGGGGAAAAAGTATGTGATTGGGCTGCTCGCGTTAAAAATTTAGCAAGTTTTTGTGGGTTTGGTCTCTATCACTCTCGACCAGTTAATGAGGGATATATTTACGGTGGGTTTAAATGAAGTGCGTTTCAGTGACCGTTTATTTGAGGAAAATCCTCAAGATAGCAAGTGTACTTTCCAGTTTGTGGAAAAGATTGCATTGGCAAAGGAATCGGCCCTCTTGGACCACGAAAAACGTGCATCCAGGGAACCGCTCACACAAGTTAAAACAGAACCAGAGGAGTTGTTTTATAACACCCACAAACCAGGTACTTCTCGGCAGAGCAGGGGTAAGTCAAAACCTTCAAATTTAAGGACCCCTCACCAGGAACAAAGATTGAAATCATCAAATTTCAATGCTTGTTCAATTTTTGGGCGTTCAAACCACAAGTCATCAGAGTGTGCTTACCGCAACTGTTTTTGTCACAAATGTGGAGTAAAAGGGCACTTAGCACCCTTGTGCAAGCAGGGTAAAACGGGCCAGAACTTTTTACTTGAGAAAACGCTGGGAAGCTCAGACGAGAGCGATGATCCATGCTTCAATGTTAGGGACAAACCGTTGCAGTTGCATGGACCTATGCACAGTGTTCGTGAGTCAGAGCAAAACATGCTTCATAATAAATCTGAAAATTTAGTTAGGGACGTAAAACCTATATTGATTGAAATAGAGATTGATGGATTGAAATTTATTTTTGAAGTAGACTCAGGTTTCGCCCACGCTGCGATTTCAGAAAAGATGTATAACAAATATTTTCGAAAATATCCGTTAAATAATAATGATTTATCATTAAAAGATTATGTAGGTGTCTCTTTTGAACCTTTGGGTTTTATTAATTTTAAAATAAATTATGTCAAAATTACAAATTTTACTTCGCTTTTCTTCCTTGGTAATTACACTCGTAGTATCGCTGATTCATACCTGGCCGGTAAATTATATTTTCGATTCAGAAACTTGTATTTTTAAAAAACATTTATTTTATTAATTAAAATACAATAGTGACAATCGTAAAATATGTGGATCAAATTGCTACAGGGAGTGCCTGAAAAAAAATGAACGCTCCTTACTGGAAAGCTCTGGCTTAAATAATAAATATTTGCTGATCCAAGCATTTTCCAATGCAGGTGGCGGTACTACCAGTGCAGTACCGCTGATTAAGCAGTTTTATATATTTATTAGTATTGACATAGGCGTACGCTAATAATTAACATAGGAAAGGAGAATTATTAGTATAAGGATAACATGGGGTCTTACAATATAACTGGTACATTTCAAAGCAAAAAAACTTCTAACATAAACATAAACACAAAAACCAACCCAACGACAAAGGAATGTCGTGGCTTCACTTCGTTATTTGTACCCATAGACAATAAAAAATAAAAAGACCTTCAAAAGTATAGCCGAAATAGGTTATACTATTACTGCGCATCCGGTTGCGCATAGCGCATTGCGGAATTTTTGAAAGCTAGAGACTTATGAAAGATCAGTCCGATCATTCAATTCTGTTTCATCTTTCTCTGTCATACCAATTCACAAGACAAGAACACCGTATGAGTTACAGAGCTTTCCTAGCTGTTTTGTAGAAACCTATCAAACATCCATAACTATAGAAACTGTGACCGAGAAAACAAATAAGTAACCTTAAAATAACGACATTTCCGTGTTGAAATTTGTCATTTTTAAACGATTGGGCGGTCGTCTAAGAAGACTCGAACTCACAAAATCTAAAGAACAAGAAGAAGAAATTGTTATTTTTATTAAGGCACTCGGTATCGCGTACCTATAATATTATGTACAACTAGGATAAACTGAACCAGTAAGTATACATGTTAGTTTTGTGATATATGGCATATTATTTTACTGTTTTAGGAGACCTCAGTCAGAAGAGATAAAATGTAGATGTTAGGCCTTGGCCAGCTTAGCTTGTACATACATTAAAGCATGTATAAGGGATGTAATAACTTTGTTTGTAAACTCTTTAGGTATTTGACCTATATAGCTATAATATATATTTTCTCTGGTACAATTTTAGTGTTTATTTTGCCTTTTTTTTTTCAATCTACATCAAAAAATGGCACAAAACCTTATAGAGTACCACATCATTTTTCTCATTCGGATTTGAGAAAAAAAGATGTGGAACAACATAAGTAAGTTTTTTGTGCAATCAACTCAAGTCAAATTTCAAAATTCTCGCCATTTCAGTATTTGTTCCGGCTGCCACTATTGACGCCACCGTCGCTGTGACGTCAGCGCTATACAAACTTTCATGCTATCAATCAGGTACTCTTACCTTGGTTTATTATATTTCTCTATGTTTGTACCCTGCCGGTAAAAGTGCGAATATAAATTCGCTGAAATAGTGTTAAGGTGAGTTTACACATGCATGGATTTAGTGGCGCCAGTGGTCCCGCCAGTTCTATTTGCACGCCAGTAAAGGTTTAGGCACTTTGTGTGAAAAACAGAAATAAGTGGCACGCCAGTTTCACTTTTAAAGTGCTTTTCTCAGTGTGCACTATGTCGAGTGAACTTTCCGAAGTCTGTAAAATAGTCGCTAAACTTTTAGTAAAAGAAAAAAAGATAAAAGAAATACAGAAAAAGAAACGCAACCAACGAAATGGCCGTTTCTGGGTTGAACCATGGATTGGTCGTCGACCCACTTTGGCTCCTTCTGCAAAACTTCTAGGAGAACTCGCAGCAACCGAAATGAAAATCAAACGAAAAACTGGCGAGCGGACGCCGACGTGCAAGCACTTGTTTACACTTGCAAGTTTTGATGTTCTGTACGAATTTGTCACCACTGGCGCCAGTGATTTCAGAAGGATGCAGACTTTTTTGGACTATGCATGCAAATATAAAATGTGTATGCAAGTCCATGTTTACACTTGCTAATAAAATTTACTGGCGCGCCAGTTTTTATTGGCGCCACTAAATCCATGCATGTGTAAACGCACCTTTTTATTTGAAAAGGTGATTTAAGTGTTTTTTTCTTTTATTTAAATATGCCAAAAAGGAAAAGAAATGAAATGTCGAGGGACGACGTTAAAAAAGCAAGAAGAAGGAAAGTACGACGAAATCGTAGAGGCTCTCAAACAATTAAAAGCAAGGGTAGATTCAGATGAAAGCTCCAGTGGTTCGGGAGATTCTGATTCTGAGAGCGAATGTAAGTACTCAATATTAAATGTTTGGTGTTGAAAAAATATTGGTTATTATGAACATCCACGTAACCGTTATGTTACAATATTACAGATTGATGTAAAACCAAATAAAAAGTAGTCGTTATACTACTAATGATAGCCCTGAAACTTGGTCGTTAAACTATGCAATTTTATGCCTACCTCAATTGAGGCTAAAAATTAAATAAGACGCCTTTTATTTCAGCCGCATCAGATGAACAACAATCTATACAGATTGTAACTACTGCAGACGTCCATACGACTCCAGATAATGCATCAAAAAATGCAGACTATTATTTTTTGGGATTGAAACCAAAATCAACAAACATGGCTTCTGACCCCCTGCACGACGAATTAGCCATTAGATGGACAAGCTATCTTCAACAAGGTATAGATAAAGATAAAAAGAACGAACTTTTGGAAAAATATCCGCTGCATGCGAATTGTCCTTTATTAAAATCAACAATTTTGGTACCAGAAGTAATATCATGTTTGATGTTTGGATGAAAAATTACTGAGACAAGATACATTTATGACAGTATTGCAGGATGGAACAGGACATGCATTAGCAGCTTTGGGTTCTCAACTGAACAAACTATTGGAAAATCCAAGCGAGGAATCCAAAGAATTACTCACTGTGTTGGCAGATGTTTCTCAATTAGTCTATAATGTACATCATTCCATTTCTACCCACAGAAAATATACCATCATGCCCTTTTTAAAACAATCCGCAAGAAAGGTAATAGAAAAAAGTAAGACCGATGAATTATTGTTTGGAAAAGACTTCGTATCTGACCTCAAAGCCATTGACGCAGCCAAGAAGACAAGTTACGAATTAAAGCCTACAAGGAGCTACAAAGGCTTTATGTCATCAAGATCTATGGCCCATAAACAATATGACAATACAAATACTTCTCAAAATAAGTATTTAAACTGGAAGCGCCCGAATCAAAAATTCAGGAAGAAATACACAGAAAAGAAGGACAAGACGGACAAGAAATATTACCACAGTCGCCGTTAGTGAACAATAAGGTAAATAAAATTTATGCAGGACGTATTCAGTATTTTTCAAGCGAGTGGAGAAAACTTACCACTGATAAAAGAGTCTTAAAATGGGTAAAAGGAGTTGTTATACCCTTTAAAAGTTACCCTCAACATTACTCAACAATTATTTGTAAAAAAGATACGGTTTTCCCAAGCTGAAAAATTACTTTACGATCAAGCACTTGATGATTTATTGTTAAAGGGCGCGGTGTCCAGGTGTCAATATGAAGCAGGGGAATTTTTGTCCTCCTATTTTTTAATCAAAAAACCTAATGGAAACAGACGATTTATTTTAAATTTGAAAGATTTAAATACATTCATTGAAGCCCCACATTTCAAGATC
Source organism: Ceutorhynchus assimilis (assembly GCA_917834065.1). Classification (NCBI taxonomy): domain Eukaryota; kingdom Metazoa; phylum Arthropoda; class Insecta; order Coleoptera; family Curculionidae; genus Ceutorhynchus; species Ceutorhynchus assimilis. The sequence continues at coordinate 14,316,242 of OU892279.1, forward strand.
GAAGATTTTAGAAACGTGTTAAAATTAATTACCCCTAAATCCTTTCTGGCTAATATTGACATGAAAGACGCCTATTACATGGTTCCAATTGACAATAATTATAAGAAATACCTTAGATTTTTGTATAATGGAATGAGATATCAATTTACTTGCTTACCTTTTGGTTTAAATTTAGCTCCATTCATTTTCACCAAGCTATTAAAACCAGTTGTCTCATTTTTAAGACAGAGAAATATCTTGTTTACTATTTATTTAGATGATATCTTAATAATAGAAAAAACACAAAATTATTGCCAATCAGCAGTGAAGGAGTGTATCAATTTACTTGAAAGTTTAGGTTTCATAATCAATTATGAGAAAAGTTCATTAATACCAACTCAAGAACTAAAATTTTTAGGTTTTACATTCAATACAGTCGATATGATATTTTTCTTGCCTTCAGATAAAAAAGAGAACATTAACGACAATCTGATTGCATTAAAAAAGAAAAACAAATGTAAAATTAGAGTTTTAGCAGGATTAATTGGTCAATTAGTAGCCGCCTGTCCAGCGGTAAAATATGGTTGGATACACATAAAAGAACTGGAACGGTTGAAATACTTATCTCTGAAAAATCATCAAAACTATAATGCAACTATAAAAATTCCAGAATATGTAAATAATAACTTAAATTGGTGGATAAATAATATTAAAAGTTCAGCTCAATCTATTTCCAGCAATCAAAATTTTGTTCTAGAGATATTTACGAATGCCTCCAATTCAGGGTGGGGAGCGTATTGCAAGGGTCAATCTACTCACGGTTTTTGGACCGAGAATGAAAAACGATGTCATATAAACTATCTTGAACTGGTAGCGGCTTTCTATGCGTTGAAATGTTTTGGTAGAGGTTTTTCTGATAGTGAAATTTTGTTGAGAGTAGATAATAGGACAGCTATAGCATGTATTAATAAGAAGGGGAGTATTCAGCATAAGAAATTAAATACTATAACAAGATCTATTTGGGATTGGTGTGAGACTCGTAATATTCAAATTTTTGCATCGTATATACCTTCTAAACAAAAAACACTCATGCAGATGTTGAATCAAGATCATTGGCTATTGAAACAGAGTACGAGATAAATCAAGAAGTTTTCAGACAAGTTTGCAATAAATTTGGAAGGCCAGAAATTGACTTATTTGCCTCAAAGGAAAATGCTAAATGTGAAATTTATGTGTCTTGGGGCCCTGATCCTGATTCAACTTACATAGATGCCTTCACAATCAGATGGAATTTATTTTTTTATGCTTTTCCACCTTTTTGTTTAATTCAGAAGGCTCTCAACAAAATAAGAAAAGACAAAGCTGTGGGAATTTTAATAGTGCCTTATGGCAAGCACAACCGTGGTTTCCCCTCTTTAAAAGACTCTTAATATGCGATCCCATTATTTTTAAACCTAATAAAAAACTACTGTTCTCGCCTTTCAGAACCCCTCATCCACTACATATGAGTCTTACATTGGTTGCCGGGAAATTATCCGGAGGTAAAGAGAGGAATACCAGAATCTGCTATTCCTATCATTAATGCATCTATAAGTAAAGGAACATTCGACCAATATAATATATGTTACAAAAAATGGTGGTCATATTGTAGAATTAGGAACATTTGCCCAATTACATTTGATTTGGGACACTATTTATCATTTTTTCAAACACAGTTGAATAATAGTTTATCATATTCAACAATAAATATGTATAGATCAGCTCTTAACTTAATAAACCCACAAAGTTCGGAACATGAAAAAATAATTAGCAGATTTTTAAAGGGAGTTTATAATATTAAGCCTCCAGAACCGAAATATAAATTCACCTGGGATACAAAACCAGTTCTAGATTATTTGAAAAGCCTTCACCCTCTAGAAAATATAAGTTTACAGTTATTAACAAAAAAGTTAGTTTTTATGTTGTTAGCTCTAACATCTGGTCACAGAGTTCAGACACTGTCAAAGATAACTTTACAAAATATAATAGATTTAAAGGCAGGGGCGTAGCCAACAGGGGGGGAGACGGGAGAGCCTCCCCCCAGGCCGCAGCTGGCACAGGGGCGCCAAAATAGGCAAAGTGAAAAAAAAAAGGAAAAAAAAATAGTCAAAAGGCAAGTTTCCGAGTAGGTAATTAATAGTAGATTATACCACGAGTCAATGATGATAGCTATTATTCCCGAGGAATATTTACAAACTGAGCCGCGTTAGCGGCGAGGAAGTAACATTCCGAAGGAATAGTAGCCATTATTGCGATTAGTATACTCTACTTTATTTACCACAAATTAATTTATTTGAAATTTTCTTTCCAAAAACGCTCTTTGTTCATCCATCTCAATACAAATACACAAGCACTACGCATTTGACACTGACACTTTTGAGTTTGTTCAGGTATATTGTTTCCATCCTACTTATTTAATTTGAGATATTTTGTGATTGGTGTGCAAGCGGGAATAATAATTATATGGCATTATATTGTCAAAATCACAAATATAAAACTTACATTATATGTCAGTCGTAAATAGATACTATTTTACAACTATTATAATGTGAACACGCCCCGCCGGTTATTGTTACAGTGACTCTATAACCCACAGTGGCGACAATTGCTGTCTCATTTTTGATTGGTTCTAAAATCCCATATATTTATATTAAAAACGCCGCCATCTTGTTCCCAACCCCTTGTTACTTTTGAATATGAATATATGGGATTTAGATGAACATCCATCATAAATCATGGAAAACAACGTATTTGATGGACCTAATAATGGTCATCAAATACGTCGATTTCAATTTTTTATGATAGATGTCCATTTAAATCCTATATACTAATATTTAAAAGTAACAAGAGATTGGGAACAAGATGACGGCGGAACCTCTATTGTCGCCACTGTATGTAAAGGTTTATTTAGCCACTGTAGTTATTGTGAACCCGCTCCAGTCAAGAGTTCCATATTTCTATTGTGAACACGCCTCAGTCAAAAGTTCCATCGTCAGATTAACATGAAATATATAGGTTTATTATGATTAAAATATGCCCCAAACATTGGCTCCCATTCTAAGATCACTTGCGGACACTTGGTGCAGATGTGCCATATTTATAAATTGTCCTAAGTTGCAGGGAAAATGGAATTGGAAATTGGAAAAAATATATCGTAAATATAAAAACCTAAATAGGTATATGTATATACAATTATATAACATAAAATATCGTGGTGCCAATAAAATTTGAATAAGAATTTGTGCTAGCTGACAATGGCAGCACTGTCCAAAATCTCGAAACCTGGTTGTATTCGTCTGGGAACGCCCACCTGAATCGTTTTGTCTTTGTTAAGATAACCAGATAAAGAAGGATGCAAATATTGCCGGAGCAAGCCCGACCATAATCGCGAATGCGCTCTAGTATTTATAGTGAGAAATGTCAAACGGGATTCGTTGTTGATTGGTCGGCATTGTCTGCAATCTTATCCCCACTCCATGTAGTTCATTCATTATTCCACTATTGACGATTAGGATTTTTGGCCGCAGAAACCAAACGATTTTATGAATGACTTGCCCTCTCTATTTATATAGTGTTACTCTAAGTTCCATCAAAACGGGATAACGGAAACTCGGTGAATCACCGGCTGATTCGGCAATGGGAATTGCTTCTGCGAGCATAGTGAGCAAAATTTTACAGAAGTCACGTGATTTGACACGTGAAAAAAGATAAATGGTGAATAAGTGATCACGTGACGTCCGTCAAAATTCGCTTTTTTTGCTCGTAGATGCAATTACCGAACCCAGCCACCGACTCAACTTTCCGTGACGTAAGTGACATTGTCACGTACAGGGTTATTCTTTATAAATGTTCCCTCTATCTTTCTTTTTTGACATTTTAGAAAGAAGTTTTGGTTTTCTAGTTGAAACATTTTTTTTTTTAAACTTACTTTCGCATATAAAGGGTGTTTCAGAAAAGCTGGTCGTGGTCCAACTTATTTTAAATGGAATACCCTGTATATTATCGAATATTCGGATTCTACGTAAAATCACAGCATCACAGCACATTATACAAAAACAATCAGCTGGCTAACTCGAGCTTTGTATCCTCAAATGGCGGCGTGCGCAGAAAAGATGCGCGTTAAATCTTGTGCTTTTGCCGTAGTCGTGATAGGCTGTGTCCTCAAATGGCGGCGTGCGCAGAAGAGATGCGCCTGAGAGTTAACCTGCTGTTTGTTTTTGTATATGCTGTGGGAAAATTCTGAACAGATCTCATGTGATAAACCCTATACCCATTCCTATACCTAAGTTCAACTGGAAATATTAATAGTTGAAAACTGACTTTTTTGCAAAAAAGTAACAGGTACCAGTCAAAATTTTTTCTCAAAGGGAAAAAAGTATCAGAAAAAAAAGATGTATAGATGGAAAATGGTGAGATTTTCCCGTCACAGAAAAAAATAGTGTATTATACACGGAAAAAAAGTAAGATTTTATTATAGCGCTTGCTGTGTTGTCTCCCTCCGCTTCGCGTTGGGAGAAAAACCACACCTCGCCCTAAAATCTAGTACTAGTATAAAAAATAACTATTAATTAAATAATTATTTTTCGCCTTTGAATTCAACTGGCTTTGCGGCGCTTAGGGGGCGCCAGATCTCAGTCTCCCCCCCTAGAGGTAGTCATATCGCTACGGCCCTGTTTAAAGGATAAAATAGAAATTAAGATGAGCGAAAAAATGAAAACTTCGGGAAAAAATACGCTCCAACCCGTACTAATTTTTCCTAGATTTGAGGAATGTCCCGAACTATGTGTTTTTTCTGTAATTAAGTATTATATTGTTGAAACACAACAGATTAGAGCAAATAATACGTATCTAATATTAACACATAAAAAACCATACCATCAAGCGTCATCACAAACCATTAGTAGGTGGTTAAAAGACGTCTTGAAGTGTAGTGGTGTATATAAATACAGACCTCTTTAAGGGTTACAGTACTCGTCATGCATCGACTTCTATGGCTTTTAGATTAGGTGTTAATATTGATACTATTAGAAACACAGCAGGTTGGTCAAGAAAATCCAATGTTACATAATTTTATATACTGTCATATTCCTCCATAATATCATGACATTGTACCTTTTACGACCCTCGAATACTTTCCCAAATAATGTCTCGCCGTCGCCGAAAGCAATATTATTATATGACCCAGACTTTCTGTTAAAGAACTCAAAGATATTGTATGTAAATAAATTAAACATTTGTCCACCATAAACCCCAAAATTCCCAAATATCCTTAATGGTCATTCTTTGGGCGAACAGACTGTCATTTATTGCCAATATTTATTTAGGGTTTTCCAGTTGTAATTATGTAGGTTTTAGAAACGTTTTAGAAGGGATGTAAAGGTCGATTTGTAAGAGATCTAGTGAAGCAAGAAGACAGTCTTAAGACAGCTTCAGTCGTAGTAACACATTTTGTTAAAACTCTCTCTAAAATAAGTCTTACTTTTGCTGTAGTTCAATTTCATTCTATATTCCATTACCTAATAAAGCTACAAGTTTTAAACCAAAAACAAAAGTAGTTTTAACCGAGGCAAAACACTGAAGGATCACAACAGATTTTGGCGCGGTCGGTACGATTCAGAAGTATCTAGCAAGATCCAGCAGGATTTGGATACAAAGATTCAAGACATACCATAGTCAGCCAAAGCTATCATCAGCGTTGACCAGTATTGGATTGAATCACAGTTGTTGTGTAACCACTAGCTTTCAAGTTTTTTGGTAAGTGATTTTTGTCTCTTAATGAGGTTACTTTTGTTTGTCTAACTCCTTTATTGATACTTATATGCCACTATGACTCCTCCTGCCGTAAACCCAGACCTACAAACAATATTATTAGAAACTTTTCAAAACATTTTTAATCAACTTCCTTCGTCAAATTCCAACCCAAATAATGGTAGGTTTTCCGTAGATTTTTTATGCAAACTAATACCTAATAGTTTTGATGGCAATCGTCTTGAATTAGGGCAATTTTTAGCGAATTGTAATAATGCCAATGTATTAGCACAGGACGATCAGAAAAATCCTCTTTTATATTTTATTTTATCTCGAATCGGTGGCAAAGCTAAAGAACAGTTAGCTATCCAAAACTTTGATAATTGGGATACCTTAAAAGACGCTTTAAAAACTTTATATCAAGACAAAAAACATTACGTTCAATTAATGGAAGAGCTAAATAATTGCAAACAAAGTCCTAACGAATCAGTGAAAGACTTTTTTCAACGGTTGGAAACAATTAACTCGCGATTGATATCTACTAGTCAACAAAATTGCACAGAACCGGAAAAGATTCCTGGAAAACTGAAAATGTTGAACGAAATTGATTTAAATAGATTTATTTATCATTCGAAACCCGAAATTTCGCCAATGTTGAGATGGTAAGATTTTGATTCGATTAATTCTGCGTATAGTGCAGCTATTTCTGAAGAACGCGCTGTGGCTATGTCGCGCAGTTCAACTCAGTTTTGCAAAAATTGCAAAAACAACTCGCATTCTACAAATAATTGTTTCAAAACAAGAAATCATGATGCAAACGTAAGAACTTTGTTTACGAATAATCAGATATTTTGTCGTTACTGCAAAAAACAAGGGCATGTTATTGAAGAATGTAGCAAAAGACAATATAATAATAATGCAGGAAGATCTAATAATTCGATGAATTTCCATGTTAATCGACAGCATACTAACCAATCTCATCAAAACTCTAATTCCCAAAACTCAAACTATCAATGTAATAATAAAAATCCAAACTCTAACTTCCAAAACTCAAACTATCAACATAATAACAGGAATCAAAACTCTAATTCTCAAAACTTAAACCAAAACTCGAGCAATCAAATTAATAGAAGACCTTATCGAAATTCGACAAATCATAATCCAGTTTTTCGCGACTCACCTCATACGAATTCAAGGCAGAACGCGAACGTTAATTCAATTCAATACAATTCTAATGTACCAAATTATCAACCAAGTCATTCAAATTCTTTAAACTCCAACGCTCCTCCAATGACGAACACCTCACTGGAGGATCATCTCAAAACTTTAGCGGTGTTCGAGAACTAACAATATTTCTTGCTGAAAATAGCTCAAGTTTCATTGAACTAGAAAGTAAACATTCATAAAATAAAAACAAAAAACTCCGATTTTTACTTGATACTGGTGCAAGCTGCTCATTGATAAAAGCCAACAAACTCAATCCTGAGATAACTAAATTTGTTCCTTCAGAAAAAATATCTCTTCATGGACTCTGTCCTAATTCTCCAATTCAAACAGTTGGAACTACCACTATTCCTTTTAACATTAACAATCAGATTTTGAACATAAAATTCCACATACTAAATCAGGCTACAAACGTCCCTTATGACGGTCTAATTGGATTGGATTTTATTCAAGATCAAAACGCAAAAATCGATTTTAAAAAACGAACTCTATCTCTAAACTCATTGCCATTTCAAATCCCTATCGGATTAAACGCTAATCCTAACACTGGTTCTTATTTTGTTCTGAAATCTCGTACGGAAACAATAATAGAAATCAACGTTCTAAACCCGGAAATAAATGAAGGGATCATACCAGATATGGAAATATCTAAGGGAATCTATTTATCCCGAGCATTGACTAAAGTAAATTCAAATAATAAAGCTTTTGCAACAATCTTAAACTCAAAAGTAATTGATTTTCAATTAAAACCTATTTCAATCTATTTAGAACAGATTCCTAAAGAAAGCTACTGTTATTTTGCTTCGGAACAAAGTACTGAAAATAATTTTATTAAAAATAGGAGCCAACTATTGAAACAAAATCTTAGATTAGACCATTTAAACCAAGAAGAAAAGAGCTTCATAACTAATCTTTGTGAAAATTATGAAGATATTTTCTTTCTACCTGGAGATACCCTTGGTTGTACTAACACTATTAAACATGAAATAAACATCTCTGATTCTAAGCCCATTCATACAAAAACGTACAGATACCCAGAAATTCATAAAACCGAAGTTAATAAACAAATCAATAAAATGTTACAACAGGGAATAATTCAACCGTCTGCATCGCCTTGGTCTGCCCCTCTATGGGTAGTACCAAAAAAAATGGACGCTTCGGGGGAACAAAAATGGCGCGTAGTGGTTGATTTTAGAAAATTGAATGAAGTTACAGTTGGTGATGCATATCCAATGCCAAATATCGAAGAAATTTTAGATCAATTAGGCCATAGTAAATATTTCACCACACTCGATTTGGCTTCTGGTTTCCATCAGATTCCAATGAGAGAAGAAGATAAACCAAAAACCGCTTTCACTACACCTTTAGGTCACTGGGAATTTAATCGAATGCCTTTTGGATTAAAAAATGCACCCGCTTGTTTTCAAAGACTAATGAATGCAGTTCTTACTGGTTTACAAGGGTTACAGTGTTTCGTTTATCTAGACGACATAGTTATTTATGGATCAGATCTAAATCAACATGTCTCACGTCTTGAAGCGGTTTTCGAAAGACTCAGAAATAATAATTTAAAGTTACAACCCGACAAATGTGAATTCCTCCGTAAAGAAATCTCTTATCTCGGTCATATCATTTCTGAATCAGGAGTAAAACCAAAACCAGAAAAAACTATAGCAATAAAAAACTTTCCCATTCCTAAAAATCAAAAAACAGTAAAAAGTTTCCTAGGTTTAATTGGATATTATCGTAAATTTATCAACAATTTTGCAAAAATTGCTAAACCATTGACTAATCTTCTAAAGAAGAATGTTGCTTTTATTTGGTCTCAAGAATGTCAAGAATCTTTCGACACCTTTAAAGAAATTCTAATAAATGAACCTTTACTTCAATATCCAGATTTTTCAAGAGAATTTATTCTGACGACCGACGCTTCAGACTATGCGATTGGTGCGGTCTTAAGTCAAGGTGAGATCGGGCAGGACCTACCTATAATTATACAACTATGGAAAAAGAATTATTAGCAGTAATTTGGAGCATTAAACATTTTAGATGCTACCTATATGGTAGAAAGTTTAAAATTGTAACCGATAATAAACCAATCACTTGGCTTTTAAACTGTAAAAATCCCGGAAGTAGACTGATTAGATGGGGATTATTACTTAATGAATACGAATTTGAGATTATTCATAAACCAGGAAAGTTTAATACTAACGCAGATGCTTTATCTCGATGTCTAAATATCAACATTATTTCTAAAAATGATACCTTTGAAAATTTTATAGAATATCATTACAAAACTTTAGATATCAATCCGCAACTTGAAATAAAAAATGGAAATCTATTCGATTTTTTTCCAAACGCAGTTTATTTCTCTACTGATTTGGACGAAAGTAATCAGTTTTCAGAGTCCATAAAAAAAAAATTCGATTTCAACGATAGCATAAAATCAAACTTTGAATTATATCCAACTTATAAGTTACAAAATAACAATAAAAAATCCTATTTAATGTTCGTGAAGACTTTTCATTTTGAAAATATTTCTTATAAAGACGTTTTTTATTCACTCCGGAACTTACGTACTGAACTAATCAGAGATAATATAAAATACTTCTATTTACCTGACATAACGAAAAATTCTCCAAATTTAAAACAATCAATGTATTTTGAAATGATACACTATCTTTTCAAGGACACGAATATAAAAATATGTGTCATTAGTTCAGAAAAAATTATTATTAGTTCAAAAGAGGAAATTTCCGCAATTCTAAAAGAAAATCACGATTCAAAACTAGCAGGACATTCAGGTTTTACAAGAACATATAAAAGGATAAAAGAACGTTATAAATGGCAGAACATGAAAACTGACATAAAAAAATATATAAAAAAATGTCCTTCTTGTCAAATAAACAAAACAAATTTAAAACCCAGTAAAGCTCCTATGATGATAACAACAACTAGCGAAAAGCCTTTCGAAAAACTTGCTATTGATATAGTTGGACCTCTTCCAATTACGGAAAACGGATCTAGATTTCTCCTTACGATGCAAGACGATTACACTACATTAACGACAAACAAAACAACTGGGACGAATTTATACCTTTTGCAATGTTCGCTTACAATACACATACTCACTCTTCTACTAACTATACACCATATGAACTATTATTTGGATCCAAACCATTTTTGCCAAGCTCTATAACTAGCAGACCCGAATTTAAATATTCATATGACGATTACATAGGCAACCTAAAACTCAAACTTAACATAACTCAAGAACAGGCACGTAACAACATCTTGAAATCAAAAGAAAAATCGAAGACTTATTACGATAACAAAATAAAAAAAAATCATTATAAAATAGGAGATATGGTTTACATTGTAAATAAACATATTTCCCCTGGTCTAAATAAAAAACTGAGTCCTAACTTTAAAGGCCCATATAAAGTCACTAAAGTTTTCAATAACAATAATATTCAACTACAAATAGGATAAAAAATTATTACGTATCATACTAATATGATAAAACCTTTTGTTTCAAATCAAAGCAACAATGATTAACGCTAATCTACTGTTCCTACTTGTACTAACTTTCATTTCCGTTTGTGTTAGAGGCGATAACTATCACATTACTAATCTCCACGATCATGCCGGTCTTTATTATAATAATCTTGGCCAAGTTAAACTTTCAAATTCTAAATTTGTCCTATTTACTCATCTTAATGTAACTGGATATGAAAAGAAAATAAAATTTATTTCTGGAATATTGAAAAAGTCATTCGATCTATGTTATAGTAATGAGTTGTTGAATCTGAAAATTTTCTATGCAAAGATACTATAAAAGTCGTCCAATCTCGGTTTAATAAATTGCTCGGAAAATCTGAAGTTGTCAGCGAAATAATCGGTACTAATACGAAAAAGACTAAAAGAGGAATTTTTGATGGTGCTTCTTACGCATTCAATTGGCTATTTGGCATGCCTGATGCCGATGATGCTAAAATTTATGACAAATCGATAAAAACTCTAATTCAAAGTAATAGAAATACACAACTTTTGATGAAACAACAAATTGGCATAATTTCTAGTACGATATCTAATTTTAATTCTAGTATACGAAATTTTAAATCTAATCAAGAAACTCTAAACTCTAATATTAAAATTTTCAACTCCTTCTCAGCAGATACCAATAAACGTATTCACGTAAACAAACTGAAACTTATCATCAGTTCACATATTGCCTTACTCACACAAATATTAGAAGACCTGAACGAAGAATATGATTTATTAATCTCAGCTATAACAATGGCCAGACATAATATCCTACATCCGAAAGTTATAACACCAAAACAATTATTAAATGTACTTTCGGAAATCAAATTGAACAACAAACTTCAATTACCGTTCCCAATATCTTATTCAACTATTTACAAATATTTTGAGATCAGTAAACTAAAAGTTTTTCATTCTGATAACATAATTATTTTTGCAATTGAAATTCCATTGACTGACGAAATGACCTACAATCTGTTCAAATTATTGCCACTTCCAACACCTCATAATTTTTCTGATATTCATTCCTATATCCTACCTGATTTTCCTTACCTGCTGATAAGTATTAGTAAGGTTAGTTATGTGCAAATGAAAGACCTTACCAAGTGTACAAGGATCACAGAAGAGGAATTCATCTGCCAAAACACTCAAGCTACAAGGATTCAAGAACCTCCTAAGTGCGAAGTCGCATTGTTTACATCATTTTCTACCAAAATCCCGGCTGACTGTCATACCGTTACTTCCAAAACAGACTTCGAGATATGGCATCCACTGAGCGACAACTCTTGGCTTTTCGTACTATCGACGCCCTTACAGCTTACTCTGGCTTGTGATAATTTTCCAATCGAAGATATAAAAATTGCATCAACAGGGCTGTTAAGTTTGGAACCCAAATGCAGAGGCTATACTCAAAATATTATCTTGGAAAGCTCAGGAATCATTACACGGAATATTTCAAAACAATTTTCAGATATCAATATTGCACTTGACGATTGCTGCTATGCCAAAGAAGCCAGATTCAACAACACACCAATCACACTACAACCAATAAGACTTTCCAATATCAAATTGGACGATTTACAGTTTGCGAATCACAAACTTGGACAACTGGACCAATTGCTGGATGAAGAATTGAAGAAGCCATTTATTATTCAACACTCTCCTCATTGGTTCATTATCATTATTTCTTTTATCGCGTCAGTTGTTCTTTTGGTAATGTGTACAATTTTCTTAAGTGGTGCGGATTAATATCATGCATTAAAAGTATGTTTTGTTGTACTAAAAGCCCAAAGCACATATCGGATTCCTGCTGTATTAAGCTTTTCAATACAAATATAAATACCACTCCAGGGACAAGTCAAAACATATCAAGAATTCTAGAAGAAGAAGCCAGAACAAAAATGGGCGAAGGGATTGAACTAGATAACCTTCTAAGTTCCAATGAAGCAACCACATCCACTACGAATTCCATGTCCATGCGAAGATCAGTCACCCCAAGACCGTCCATAAAAATGTCTTAGTAAAAGATATGTTTGTATATTCTTAGGTATAAGTTAGTTTACATTTTTTTTTTTCTCTTTCCTTTTTATTCCTACCTTTATATTAAGTTAAGCTTCATATTATTTTACGTTAGTTTTTTATAATTGTATTTCTTAAAGGATTTGTTTTGAAGAAATTTCTTTATGAAAATTTCTTTTTTTTCAAGGGGGGAAGTGTCATATTCCTCCATAATATCATGACATTGTACCTTTTACGACCCTCGAATACTTTCCCAAATAATGTCTCGCCGTCGCCGAAATCAATATTATTATATGACCCAGACTTTCTGTTAAAGAACCCAAAGATATTGTATGTAAATAAATTAAACATTTGTCCACCATAAACCCCAAAATTCCCAAATATCCTTAATGGTCATTCTTTGGGCGAACAGACTGTCATTTATTGCCAATATTTATTTAGGGTTTTCCAGTTGTAATTATGTAGGTTTTAGAAACGTTTTAGAAGGGATGTAAAGGTCGATTTGTAAGAGATCTAGTGAAGCAAGAAGACAGTCTTAAGACAGCTTCAGTCGTAGTAACACATTTTGTTAAAACTCTCTCTAAAATAAGTCTTACTTTTGCTGTAGTTCAATTTCATTCTATATTCCATTACCTAATAAAGCTACAAGTTTCAAACCAAAAACAAAAGTAGTTTTAACCAAGGCAAAACACTGAAGGATCACAACAATACTGCTAGGACTAGATTATAATATGAAAGCAATTTACTTGTTAGAAATTATAACGGGATTTTTTTTTTGTGTATTAGGTATTTTTATTATTATCATAAATGTGTATGACTATTATTTAATAGGTAATCTATTATAGTCACATCTTGTAGATTATCGGAATGCGGTTTTCAGCTTAAGAAAAAAAAATGTAGTTTTATGCAAGAATCATTGACCTACATGGGTCATCAGATTGACAGGTTTGGTTTGCATAAAACGGACGAAAGAGTGGAGGCGGTGGTTAAAACCTAAGTACCCTCAAATGTGACAGAGCTTAAGTCGTTTCTTGGGGCTGTCAATTATTACGTCAAATTTTTACCGAACGCGTCAACTATCCTTTACCCCGATTACCCCTTACATAAAATCTGTTTTTTTTTTAAGATAAAAGTCAAAATGACATTATGTTGGCAACACAATGTAAAATTGTCAATGCTTTCAAATTTTTTATGTAGAAAAGGCTTGTGTTGCCAACATAGTTACTAAATTTTTGACTTGGGGAATTATCTTTAAAAAAAAAACAGACTTTAATTTATTAAAAAAACAGGTCTCTTGGGAATGGACCATAGAAAAGTGATTTATAAAATAGAACATTCACTGGATTCATCCCCTCCACTTTTTGTTTTAGTTCATGACTACACCGCTGTGCGCCCATATCGCCGTTTCTCAACGTCCCCCTCGTTTTTATTCTAATCTGTGACTTCACCGATGAATTAGCTATCCCTGCGTTTTTATTCTCATCAAATTTTACCGATGGATCCACCATTCTGTGTCGGTCATTGTCATTTTCCATGTTTACTTTTTTTTTTTTTTTATTTTGTTTACTAGGAAGTGACAATGACCGACATAGAATGGTGGATATAAAAACCAGTCATAAAAACGCAGGTCCATTTGACATCATAATATAATGCATAGAATTAATTTGTTGAGTGCATCGTCATTGATTGTTTTGAATTCCAAGACTGTGAAAGAATTAATAAGTGCATCACAAGCAGCCGGTTTAAGAGTTGTTGCCGCAATGTGTGACCAGGCGGCAAAAAATAATTCGGTCAAAAGCGAATTGCAGCCACAGACCAGGGAAATCTACATCAAAAACAACACAGAAACAAAAAATTTTGTTTTGTTGGAGATAAACAACTTAGTGCCACTGTATGATGCTCCATAATACATGCTCGACGGAATAATAAATTACTTGATCAAATATGACAGTCATTCAAATGGAAAAATGGACATTTTCAAAAAGCAAATTGGGAAGTTTTTCAGTTAGCTTATGAGTCAGATACGCCAAATCATCTAGATTATAGACTATTTTATTCATTAAGTGATTCTCACAAACATATGAAAATAAAATGTATAAAATTTTAGTTTATGAAGTTTTGGAGCACTGTTTTATTTTGAAATAATTGAAATGTCAAACGAGTCATTTGAAACCGAGATTCAAACGGCCCGCCAAATATTAGTTCAATGACTCCACCGCTATGGCAGCACCGTCGGAAATGTCACTGGGCGACTACAACAGAAGTGAGCGTTCTATATCAAGAATATAAATCACTTTTCTATGGAATGGACCCAAGCTTGCCAAAATAGCTTCTATACCATTAAGGATATGTTGATGTCTCCGTCGGTGCTGGCTCATTTTGATGCAAGTAGTGTGGGTCTGGGGGCCATAATTAGCCATACCTACTCAGATCGAACAGAGCGACCGATCGCGTTCGGTTCAAGGCTGTTGAATAAAAACGAATTATCTTATTCTCAAATTGAAAAAGAGGCTCTAGCTATAATATTTGGAGTTAAAAAGTTTTTTCAATATCTTTATGGTGTCAAGTTTACACTGTATACCGATCATAAGCCTCTTTTAGCTATATTCGGTGACAAAAAAGGGTTGCCAGCAGTGATGTAGTGGGTCATGACCAGCGCGCATGACGGCGGGTCATGATGGTCATGTCCGTCACGTCACATTCAACGTGACCTTTGGTCATGACCATTTTACCGCATAGTGTGGAAATGTGCAGTAAAGTAGACTGCATAGTATGGGGTAAAGTAGATTCGGCGTTTAAGTATACAATTAAAAACCCCTTATCGTTCAGAAATTTCAATAATGCCTTCTTTGGCATGATGAGATGCTCATAGGTATAATTTTGTACCTAACATATGTGGAAAATGCCTTAACCGCCCTTTACGTTTGCCGTTGCGTGCGGTAAAGTATCACTTCTGCATTTGTTAGGTGAATCACTATTATTTTTGTTATTTTATTTTACCTGCTAGACTAGGATAGCTTGAATTCACTTATTTTGTAATTTGTTCAAATTTCTTCTGTCTGGAATCTTTAATAATTTGTCAAAACTTTTTTATTTATTTATTTATTTATTTATTTATTTTATAACAATTGGAACATCAACAGACAATAAGTCCATAGGCGATGTCCTCGGATACAATAAATGGTATACATAAATTGCTTACTCACTAGGATCCTATACATTTTATAAGTTGAACTTAATTGGGTGTATTTTTAAGAAAACATTTTATAATTATTATTATTACTAAAATCACACAATCTCATAACATCCCTTAATGATATTTCGAATGGTCAATAAAGAATTGCTAAGTAGGTCAATGTCAATGTCACCGTTAGCATATCTCGAGTTATATGTTCTGATCATTCTAGTAATAGGGGCGTTTTTACCAATATTTGTTCGGCAGAACGGTTCAAGAAATAGCGAGTTATTTCTTAGTACCCGGGAATGAGCATTAAAGTAGATACAGGATAATAAATTTGGTGTGTCCACCAAGTAATTAATTATTTTGAAAAGAAAAATGATGTCGGTATGCTCAATGATGTCGGTATGCTCCCTTCGAGCCTCGAGTGAGAAAAAGTTAATTTTTTTCCGAAGCAAAGATGTGCTAACAGTGCCACAGTATGCGCCCGTCTCTTTAAAAAACAGGAATCTTAAAAAATTATTCTGTACCGTTTCCTTCTTTATAATCAATAATTGACTTTCTTTATTTTTAACCCGGCCATTTGTGAGTTAATAGACGATAGACTGTAGGTAGTGGGCGTTTTAAATTGAAATAATTACTATGAACTATGACCATGGTCATGACCATCATGACACGTCATGACGCCAATGACCGTCACGATTTTAAATGACCGTCATTTTACATCACTGGTGGCCAGTGTTGTTCAAAGGGCACAATTGTGCCAAAAGTGGCACTTTTCGCCCGCAAAATGCACGGTGGCACCACTTTGAAAAATTTGGCACGTTTTACATTTATTGGATATTATTATCATTTTTCAATTTTTTAAGATGAGAAAGACTATTCTATTGTATTTTTTATACATTTTATTTCTGTGCTAGTGACCTCAGTCCTGACCTATCAGAATTGTGGTGGATCCTGGTGGATCTTTAAGCTCATTGCATGCCATTGGATGGGTCGATGTGAGTGTGACTAGTGACAGTGACGTGATACTGTTAATTTTCATTATACTGAATTTAGGTTGTGTTCGTTTTTGTAATCATTTTCGTCGATTTGCTCCGAAATTGTGACAGGCATATGATTTGTAAATTAAAACTGTCTGATCCAGTCACGTGCCTGTCAAAATTTCGGAGCAAATCGACGAAAAAGATGACAAAAACGAACACGGTCAATATATGAAATATATTATATCTCTCTCCTTTTAATCATGTAATAAAAAGAAATGGGTAAAACGTCAAAAAATCCTCTCCCATCACTTTTTATTAAGTGGCACTATTTGGCACTATTTGAGTGTTGCTGCAGGCACACACGAAAATTCCCCAAGAACAACCCTGCTGGTTGCCAGTGTTCGCAGCCAACCGCCTACAAAGATGGGCATACATTTTAACTTCCTTTAATTTCGAAATTAAGTATGTGAATACTAAACAGAATTATTCGGACTTTCTATCACGATCTATCAAATTACATTGAAAATTCGAAATTCCCTGTTAATTTTAAAAAAATCAAGGAGCAAACCTCAAAAGACGTTGTAATGAGCAAAATTCTATTTTATGTGCGAAACGGTTGGCCAAAAACTTGCCCTTCTATAGAAT
The DNA here is from genome assembly GCA_917834065.1 of Ceutorhynchus assimilis. Lineage (NCBI taxonomy): Eukaryota > Metazoa > Arthropoda > Insecta > Coleoptera > Curculionidae > Ceutorhynchus > Ceutorhynchus assimilis. Next base: position 14,333,606 of record OU892279.1, read on the forward strand.
GTAAACCATATTTTGAGTTTCTAAAAAAAAATGAAATTTCCGTAGAACATGGCTGTTTAATGTGGGGTTATCGTTTAATCGTACCAGTATCGATGATTCCATTGAGGAAATCGCTCGTTCATGTAAAACATGCGCAATTTATTCAGAAAACTCCGCGAAACCATCCTTAATTATGTGGGAAACTCCTAAAGAACCATGGACTCGCATACATGCCGATTTTTTCGGACCGTTTTTAAATAAAACATTTTTAGTGATTGAAGATGCCACTTCAAAATGGCTCGAATGTTTTATGGTCTCAGAAATGTCCTCTGTTAGAACCATACAAATTTTCAGAGCTCTTTTTGCTCGTTTCGGACTTCCGCAAGAAATTGCGACGGATAATGCTCAGACATTTATAGCCGATGAGTTTCAAAAGTTTTTGTCAAGCTTGGGGATCATTCACAAAGTGGGTGCTCCATATCACCCGGAAACAAATGGGCTAGCCAAATCTGGCGTCAAAATTGCAAAAAGGACTTTACGTAAAGGATATAAGGATGGGTTGACCGATTTACAGCTGATTTTGGATACTTTCCTGTTTCAATATCGCAACACACCGCACACCACCACCCAAGAATGTCCTTCAAAAATGCTTTTTGGTCGTTTTTTACGCCCTAGAGTCGATTTACTTTTGCCTTCGACTGAGAATATTATTAAAAATAAGCAAAACAAACTCGAATTAAAGCACAAAAAGAAGAGGGAAGTATCATTTTCCATTGGGGCGAAAGTATGGGCACGGGACTATCGCCCGAACACAGATAAAAGCAGGTGGTGTCAAGGGGTGATTCGAGATATTCTTTGCCGAAGAACTTACATGGTGGAGTTGGATAGTGGAGTCACTTGGAAAAGACACTTGATTCAGTTAAAAAAGAATTTCGGTTGTGATCAAAAATTTAATTCGAATAAAACAAATTCCATAACCATTCCAAACAAACAGAACTCCTCGGCGACTCCACACGCCAACTGGACTGATTGTAGTTCAAATAATCCAGAGGTGTCAGCTATGTCTGGCGATATTGAAATAGTTGATTTAGGAAGTGATGTTAGTTTTAGCGACAGTGACAGTCTGATCTGATGATAGTAGTGCGCGTGTGCTACGTAGGCGTAGTCAGATCAAGCAGCTCGAGCGTTTACAAGTTGTCTAAGTAGTTAAGTTGTATATTGTATATATAGTTTAGCAAGGGTAAAACCGATTAGGGTTTTAGTTTTATTATTGGGGAAAGGTGTTCTATATGCGAGTTTTTATTCGCTATTGGGTTTGGATGTTTTTATTGCTGGTTTATTTTTGGGTATTTTCACTAGGCTGGTTTTGGCGACAGTTCACCTTGGGTCGCATACCTGCAACTAGAATTTTTACATTGTGGAATAAACGTATCATTAGTATATTATTTAATTGTTTCATTTCAAATTAAGTGAATACATAACAACACTCACACTGAGTGTGTCATTCCTGAACTCGCCCTTGTACGTCCGCGTCAACCTATCTGTCACATCTGTGGGTGGCTATTTATCTATTTATTTCTTGTTATATCTCAAGATTGAACATTTTAAAATATATAGTTTTGATTCTCTTTCATTTTTGATAAATAAAAAAACAAACTGCACAAACAAACCAGTGTTGCCAATCTGATTTTTTGAAATTACACGATATGCTGGTCAAATTACACGTTTTTACACGCTTTCAGTCTCACGATTTATACACACGACTTTGGTACCTATTTTGCAAAATCAAGAAGCAAGTATAATTTTTTTTTGTGAATAATGATTTTGTGAAATGGGTCAAATCTAGTCAAATCTGAGGGTTAATGCTCCTGATCATAGCTTATAGCTTCTTAACCAAAAATAAACATGTGGCAACGACAGAAACGCGATCCCAAAGTAATCAAATTACTAATTATTTTACTTTGGTTTCTGGAGAACTGGATACTTTTGGACCTCAGTTTCCTGCAAGGATAATACACACTACTACTACAGGATAGCCTATCCTCATAAGGCCTGTGTAGTTCAAATCTCGAGCTCCTACCATCGCAAAACACCAGTGATGACGTAGCATCGTGTCGTTTCTCGTCTTGGCGAGGTTCCCAAGGTTTTCTGGTAATGGGTAACTTGATGACGAATCTGGGGTGCCTTATGGACATTTGCATTATGTTAGGGCACCTCAGATGACGTCATAGAGTTATCCAGGCAACCCATTTCCATAAACGAGGCCGATAAGCAATCCTAAGTAGTGTGTATTGATCTTTAGTTTCCTGAAATCTTAAGCCGTTTTCTCGCGTCCACTTTTTTGACATTGGTTCAAACCTGTTTTGAAAAATAAAGTGGATGCGAGAAAACGACTTTGGTTTTGAGCCTAGCCATAAGGGTAGTCACTTTACAAATCATTCTACAAACAAAAAATAATGGTGGGGAATGCAAGGAGCTAATGGAAGAGGAAACGTCAAGTCCTATCTATGTCACAATGGGGCGGTGGCTTTAGATTTGAAAGCCGTGAAACAGAACAAAAATAAAGAGAATCTCAAAATTTTCAAATTACACGCAAAATACACGCTTTTTGTTTATGTTCGAAAAATACACGCAAGCCAATCAAAATACACGCAAATCGTGTAATTACACGCTAATTGGCAACACTGAAACAAACAGATAATTATTTTTAAAATTTGACATATTTGACACTAAGACAGGCGTCTCACGCCATGATACTGGAACGGTACAAATCTAGTGCGTGGCGCCACCGAGGTGCTCTGGAGCGCGTCAGAGCGCGCCAATGTGCATACAAGCGGCTGGAGGAACGGGAGTGTTCAGAGCTTCGCTTCGCACTCTGTTATCTAAACACTCTGGGGGGCTTTATTTGAAATTGATGCAACTTTGCGTACGCGCAAATATGACGCGAATGACGTCAGTTGCGTTTGAAAAAGTGCATGTCAAATAAGCTGTGCACCAATTTTCAATCACGAATAACGTCATTGGCGTGTACGCAAAGATGCATCTTTCAAATAAAGCACCCCTGCACCCGAAAGCGGCTATGGGTACGCATATGCTTAGTTTTTGAGATAAAGGCCTGTTTTAAAGTTTGAAAAAAAAAGTTTTTCACTGAGGTTTATTAGCTCAATAAATCCCTTTCCAGATTTTCTTTAAATATGGAAGGTTTGTTTGTAACTACGTTAATAAAAGCATTGTATTACTATAATAATTTACAGTAATAATAACCAAATAATAATCAAAATACCGACGATATGCACGCTGTGTAAGAACAATAATTGAGTTTACATTCTCAAAGTGAAATTTAATGATTTTTGTTCGTTGTTGTATCGTGTATTGTTCCATTTCAAATTCCCCAAGTCTTCTTTACAAAATTCTGAAACGAAAGAGAAATTAAAAATTTTAATAAAAAAGTTATAAAACAATCAAATCATAACGTTCATTTTGCGCCACCCTATATTACTCAGCTTTGTCGCCACTCAAATGTCAATAATTACTGGAATTCGTTCCAAAATCAACCAGTGATACAGCGGCTGGTTGAAAAAGAAACGACAAATACAGTAAAAACCGCACAGCGGAAATTCAGTACTGCCAGTTATAAAAAGAACACAGCCTTTGAGTACGCAATCGAGCTTTTGCGCACGCAAATGCTTCAAGCACGTATTCGTGTTCCAGCCGTACTGCGCTCCGAGAGCTGCTAACATTTTGCGTTTCAAACACAGAACTTAGCTGCTTACGATGAAGCACTTTTCATACCTAACTTAAAGAATCTAACAATCTAACTTAGTTGCGCGTACGATCTATCTACAGTGGCTTAATAAACCTTTACACACTGTGGCGACAATAGAGGTCTTGCGGCCATCTTGTTCCCAACCTCTTGTTACTTTTAAATATCAATATATAGGATTTAAATGGACATCTATCATAAAAAATTGAAATCGACGTATTTGATGACCATTATTAGGTCCATCAAATACGTTGATTTTCATGATTTATGATGAATGTTCACCTAAATCCCATATATTCATATTTAAAAGTAACAAGAGGCTGGGAACAAGATGGCGGCGTTTACAATACAGGGTGGTCCTTCGGGAATGACATCGATTGCTTATGGGAAAACTGTGAAAGGTAAAAATTTGAAAATTTGGCAACATAGCAATGTCGATGGGGGACATCTAGGTAAAATATTTTCAAGATGGCGGCATTTCCGGTCATACCGGAAGTTGATACCAACTCGGTTATTTTAAATAGAACACCCCATATATTAATGTATTTTTGGATTCTACATAAAATTCTGAGCAGATTTCATGTAATATACCCTATACCTAAGTTCAACTGTTTTGGAAATATTGACAGTTGAAAATTGACTTTTTGCAACTTTGACAAGCTGTAAAACCTAATTGGTTAATTTTAGAGGAAAACCGATTTCACATTCCTATCTTAGATTTTTATAAACTATCATTTGACATCAACTTTGAATTAAATCCATGATTAAAAATTTCAGTTAAATTTAATCTCCGTTTAAGTTCAAAGTTGGTGTCAAATGATAGTTTATCAAAATCTAAGATAGGAATGTGAAATCGGTTTTCCTCTAAAATTAACCAATTAGGTTTTACAGCTTGTCAAAGTTGCAAAAAGTCAATTTTCAACTGTCAATATTTCCAAAACAGTTGAACTTAGGTATAGGGTATATTACATGAAATCTGCTCAGAATTTTATGTAGAATCCAAAAATACATTAATATATGGGGTGTTCTATTTAAAATAACCGAGTTGGTATCAACTTCCGGTATGACCGGAAATGCCGCCATCTTGAAAATATTTTACCTAGATGTCCCCCATCGACATTGCTATGTTGCCAAATTTTCAAATTTTTACCTTTCACAGTTTTCCCATAAGCAATCGATGTCATTCCCGGAGGACCACCCGGTATAAATATATGGGATTTTAGAACCAATCAAAAATAAGACAGCAATTGTCGCCACTGTGGTAATAGAGTCACTGTAGATCTATCACAACTAAGTTAGAATCTGCCTTCCCCCCTTTCCCCTGCTAAGACACCCGGATTTTTAACTGTGATAACTTAGCAGACCTAAGTTGGCGCAAAGTACGCATTTTTTGAATTTTGACGTTTAATAATTTCTAAATTAAGGTTGTTTCTTTATTTTTATTTTGTTGAAAGTTGGTCGTTGGAACAGGAACTTTGAAAAGGTGTTTAGTTTAATGAAATTTATTATTCATTATTGCCATTGCACGCGTCATGACACTTCTAGGTAGATAATTGTTCATTTTGAATGTGAAATTAACTGTGCTGTACCTAGTACAAAAACAATTTAGTTTCAATTTCAATTGACCATATTAGTTAGGTTAGGAAAAATCGGGCGCGAAATTTAAAATGGGTTCCTAAACACTTTTCAACAAATTTGACAGCAATGTATTTCTTATGGGGGATTCAAAAGAGTGATTTTCAGACGGGAATATCTTGGGTTCTGGGCATTTCTTAGTATTGGAACCTATTGTACATCAAACTTTGAACATATTTCTCTATAATTCATGCTCTAATTGGTTTTTTAGACCTATGAATTAAAAATACAAATGATTTTAATTAAAAGTGTCTGTTTTCGGTGGACGTACGTCGGGTCTAAAACCAGCTGAGAGAAAGTGAGGTTGTGTGTTGTGTTATGATTGTTGGTGAATTGTTTATTTATTTATTTATCACTAGTTCAGTCATTTATTTTTCAATTTTTTTGGATTATTGAAGTACATTTACTAACCAAGTATGTAGGTAAACTTTTATTTTATTATAATTAGGTACTCATATATACTTATGGATCAAGCAACGACATACGTATTTTATACAAATATCGGCTTCTTAAATTGGTAATATTTTTATTTTAACAATTTTTATTCAACTTTCAAACACTCTCTCAGTTAATTAACATATTAAAAAAACTATTTATACCACTCACTTCCCTAACAAACGTTCTATCACGTCTACAGACGCTTTTAAAATTGAGTCCCCATAAGACATCAATGTATTAATTTTTGAACTAGGAACCCGCGCCAATTTGCGATTCTAACCTAACTAATATGATCAATTGAAATAATTAATAAAAACAACAAACTGAACCTGAAACTCTTGTCGTAACTAGAAATACGTGACGTGAGTCGTAACTTGATAGGCAGCTGATCAGCCTATATAGGGTTTCCATAAAGGTTTTTCGGAATTCAGGACAAGGGAAGGGAGTCAAGAAATCCGGACAAAATCCGGACTTCGCCGAAATAGCTATTTACCTAACAAATGCGGAAAAATTATTTTCCGCAAGTGTTAGGTACAATATTTTTCCTGCAAGCGTAAAAATGTAGATTTTTTTTTTTTTTTTTTTGACAGCCGTGCAGCAATTTTTTTTTTCTACAAACGTCACTAAAAGTGTCATTTTTAACGGATGCTGTCAGTGTCTAAAATGCCATTTTATGACACTGGTGTTAAAAGTGATCACTTTTAGCACTAGTGCTAAAAGTAACCACTTTTAGTGCGTTTGTAGAAAAAATAGTGTATAATATTCGTGCTAAAAGTGATTTTATTTTGTTCAAAGGGATGGAACACTCCGCCTTCGGCGTCGTGTCCCAAACTTCCCTTTTCACAAAATAAAATGTCACTTTTAGCACTTATATCATAAATAACTATTACCTACGAGCGTGCGGTAAAGTGCACTTTACCGCACGTATTTGCAAATGGAAAGTATTGTTAGGTAAATAACTATTCCGCACTGACAGCCGTGCGGAAAATTGATTTTACCGCACAGCTGTAGGAAATAGCTATTTTCACACACTTTACACACGTATTGCATATACAAAAAAAATTTCTACTAGGTACCAATAAAATATGTGTAAAAATAAATTTTGACAAATACTAGTGCGTAAAGTGAAGCAATTTACTAGAAAAAAATTACAGTGTCGACATCTGTCATTGACACTACTTCACGCACTTGTGTACGTGTAAAGTGAATTACTTTACGTACTAGTGCATGAAGTAAAATTTCACGTCTTTTGAATAGTGTGTAAACTGAGTATAATGGCGTTTCCGATTGGTACATCTAGTGCGGAACTAGTGCAATTTTTTCTATTTCTATCTTTTTCTTCTACAGACCGATTAAAAGGATGCAAATACACTCAGTGCGCAATGAATCTACCAATCGGAAACGCCATAAGTGTTTTCACGATCTCCAAATTTTCCGGACATTGTTCCGAATTCCGGCCGGACTTCCCCGGACACCCCAAAAACCCAAACATGTCCGGGTAAATCCGGACGTATGGAAACCCTAAGCCTATATGAGTTGCGCGTACGATCAAACAACTTAGCTCAGCTAAGAAACTAACTTTAACTTAGGTAAGAAAAGTGCTTGATCGTAAGCAGCTACTGTACTGCACCGTGCTTGAAGCACACAGCTGGGAAAGACTCGCGGCTAGATACCAAAATGCACTCTGGCTCCTTTGATTTCCAGGTTATGTTCTAACCTCTTTTTCCTTCGATTTCCGCGGTTATTTAAACGTGATTTTTGAACTTCTTAAGAATCCACAACCTTTTTACTTTTACTTTGATTTTTTTTGAGGTTTAGAATAATTGGGAGAAAAAGGAAAGTAAATTACTGTGTCCTATTATGTATAGACAGATGAATGATAATTTATGAAGAAAAATTAAACACGTGAGCAGACGCAACGAATTATTTATTCAAATTCGATTAGGTACAAGGCAAACACAAAACAAATAAACAAATAAGCACTTTAAAAATAAGAAAAAATCTGGGCTCTGGGATGCCTATTAACTTAATAATATTCTAATTTATAAGACATTACATAATATGACCGCTTATTACTTTCAGGAATTAATTAAGAATCAATTAACAGTTGATTTGCTATTAAAATTGCCTCTTCTGGCTTTCGTTTTGCAAGCAATTTTTTTTTCGACTTTTTGGACTTATTTCTTTCTGGTGGAAAATAAACGTCTTTGAGGAAGTATATTCTTATTGTGAGGAATAGTTTTCTTATCTGTGAGTCCCAATAGATCCATAGCATGTATTTCTGTATCGCCACTCTGTGCGTCCATTGCCTTCAACGTTGGATGAACAGGTGCAGTAATTTTCTCAACAGCTTCAAGTTGATCAAAGGATGATATATTTTGTATTTCTTGAGTTAGTGAAGCTATTAATTTTTGCTTTCTAGTTTCCAAGTCTTGGGTTGTTCTGTTTGGATTGGGGTTAGATTTACTTACAACATTTACCAATTTTTTTTTTTCTATAGCTCGGTAACTACTAGTTTCGTCTATAATAATTAATGAATATTCTTCATCTGGAAAAAATACAAAGTACTAACTGCAGCATTTTAAATGGGTATACTCAATATTCAGAAATATTGAAAATAATTACCTATCAGGCCAGGCCCCCAATTCTAAATAGTAAACGTAAACAAAAAATCAAGTCAAGTCCGTTAGAACCAGGACAAGGAAAAAAGAGATTAGAACATAACCTCGAAATCAAAGGAGCCAGAGTGCATTTTTGTCTGTAGCCGCGAGTCTGGGAAAGCGGCAGACTGCTGATTTCAAACCAAACGCACTCTTGGGGTGCGTTCGAAATCACCCTGGACGTCACACCCAGTGCACACCAGGGGCGAGTTCAGGAATGACTCACAGTGTGAGTGTGGCACCGGTGCGACGCACTAGCCGTTCATAAATGCTATAGACACACCGAGTGCGCGCACTCTGTTCCGTTCAGAAAGTACTTCGGGCGCGCTCCAGGTGTCGCAACGATCACACCATAAATTTTTGGTGTGGCTGCAGTGTGGTTGTGTCTTTATGCCAACAATGTCAACCATTCCTCCCATAAACCGCTTTCCAGCTGTGTGCTTCAAGCACGGTGCAGCACAGTGTTCTGTGTTTGAAACGCAAAAGTTAGCAGCTCTCGAAGCGCAGTACGGCTGGAACACGAACACGCGCTTGAAGCATTTGCGCGCGCAAAAGCTCGATTGCGTGCTCAAAAGCGTCAGCTGGAAAGCGGCTAAAATCTCATTATTCCCACCAAATATAAGCAAAACACAAATTATGGCGATTTCCATTTGTCAATCATTTCGCACTGAGTGTATCTTCATCTTTTTCTAAAAGCATGTAACATATAAGGATATGGATAAAAAAAATTGCACTGGTTTGACAAATGGAAATCGCTATTAGAATTGAAGTTTTTTCTTTAAATTGAAAAAATGAACAACAAAAAAAAATAATCTTAATAAGATCTGTTTTTTTTTAAAGATAAAAGTTAAAATCACATTATGTTGGCAATACAATGTAAATTTGTCAATGCTTTCAAATTTTTTATGTAGAAAAGGCTTGTATTGCCAACATAGTTACTAGATTTTTGACTTGAGGAATTATCTTTAAAAAAAACTTTACATTTGGTGAAATTTTTGAGGAGAAGCTGTCGCCTAAGGGTGGATTTTCATGCATCCGTTTGTCCGTCGAAAGATGTCCGAAAAACATTCTATTCTGACATAATCGTATAAAAATATGTCAAAATAGAAGATTTTTCGGACATATTTCGTCGGACAAACGGATGCATGAAAATCCACCCTAAAGCTACATCCTCAATCAATCTGGTAGCGAAGTGACTCTTTGGCACGCGTGCTGGGACCTTTCTCATGCAATGAACAACAAGGCAGTGTTGCCAACTGCTCTTGACAAAATAATGCTCTCTCGGAACAAAAAAAATGCGATTTCGATCAGAATTATGCGGTTTTTGCTGAAATACATTTTCTCATAAAATATGAAGGAAAAAATACGCATCACCTTGTTAGCAAGTAATTTTATTTATAATTGCGCATTCACCAAAAATAGAAAGTGTTTAAAATGAATATTGTAAATAAAAATATTTTTTCTGTACTTTCTACTTTCTACTTACCTATATGTATTTACAATGTGAAAATAAGGTGTATTCTACTAAATAAATAAATGATTTCTAATAATGTAATAGGTAGCATATTTTAATACAGAATACAGTAGGTACTATTATCTAAACACTTATTTATTAATTTACAGGGTCAGTCATTATTAATTTCAGGCAGCATTAACGCCATCCACTTAGGCCACCATTATAAAACTTATACTACTATAACTATTTTTTGTTTTGCCATACTTTCTGATACAACATTCGCTTTGAAGGCTGAAATTTAGTACAGCCTCCACTCTCTTTCACCCCTTCCTTAGTTGCTAAAAGGGCTCTAATAGTGGTTGTATCTAATAAATTTCTTTTGTCAGTTTTAATATTAAAAAGATCACTAAAAATACGCTCTACACTCGCATTCGAATACGGCAAAACAAGAAGTAGTGCTAGGACGGGTTTTAGATTAGGAAACAATGGCATACCGGCATCATTTTTCATATTTAGTATGTCTGACCAATATTGCTCAGCATCATTCAAGTTAAGATTTAGTTCTTCAAAATTCAGCAAAGCATGTCTTCGCCACTCGTTATCAAGCTCTTGGATATTAACGTACTCTTTTAAAACTGGGAATCTATTAATAATATGTGCCAGAGATTTGATTTCAAATTTTTGAGCTGTTTTTGGATCTAATACCTCAACAATTTTAAAAATGGGATCTTCAAATTTAAACCTTTCTTTAATTTCCGATACTAATTGAATGTAAAATGACAATATTGTTTTATAAAAAATGGAAAATTCTTTTTCCTGAATGTTTGCTGCCTTTTTCAATTCTGATATGGATTCTGTTGCTGATATGCCCAAATAAACTTGTTCCAAAGGAATAAAATTTAACGGGTTTTGATGATTAAATGTGAAAATATCTGGCACATTCCTGATTGTTGATACTTTTATAAAATTTGAGCACAAAGTTTTAAGTAGCATTTCTGTCTCAGGCTTCAACTTGTGGAGAAGAGGTTTTTCGGATTGAAAAAGAACATTGAAATCTGTCATGATTCCCAATGAATATGACATAAATTCGAGGTAAATTTTACTGAAAGGATTTACCATTGTTTCTAGCATAGTTTCGGTAGTTAGGGATGGATCTTCGAAAACAGATGCTGTGAAGTATGCCTTCAATGGCTCATATTGTTCCAATACCCTATTGACTACTTCTTTAACAGAAAGCCATCTTGTCATGGCTCGTGATAAAATTCTGTGGATCTCCACTTGGAAGAAATGTTGGAACTCTTCAAATTTTTGCCTTCGTAAGGCGCTCCTATTGAAATGACTCCCGATGTTTCGCAATAAGTCCTCTACACGCCTAGGAAGCTGGAGACATGCCTTGGAGGTGGCCAGATGTGCCATATGACAAGAGCACCTTATGCATACAATGCTGGGCAATTCTTCTTTTAAATGAGAGAACACAGAATTGTATTCACCAACCATGGCATTTGTAGTATCCGATGAGAATCCTACTAAATTGGAAAAAGGAATATTTTTCGACACAACAGATTCTTTCAATGCTGTGAAAAGTTCCACAGCAGATGAACCTTGTGGTTCTACTAAATCAAAAAATCTAGTTTTTGGTTTATTATCAATATTATCAAAATAGATGACAGTGAAAGCACATTGTTTTTTAACGGAAATATCCGTTGTTTCGTCCATTATTATTGAGAAAAATGATCCAGGGTCTTTAATTTTTGAATATAGATCAAAAAGAAAATTATCCCCTAAACTTTTGCACACTGCGGTTGCTTTTGTTCTCTTCAATTGAATGTCTTGAGCAATTTTGGAATCTGGAAAGACATTTTTTAGCAGCGGAGTTAATGTGTCCATTAATAAAAACGAAAGATCATTAGTTGCCAACATTGAACATAGTTTCAATTCAGCTATTTTAACCGATACGTCATTTGCAGTTTTCCCCTTAAAAAGGTCGTCGATTTTTGTATTTTTAGCTCCTCGAAGATAATTTAATTTATGTTTTTCAGTTTTTGAGTGGCTTACAAGAACACTTTTATGAGCAACTATATCCATTTGGCACACTTTGCAGAAGGCGAATTCATTTTTGTCTTGATTTGGGGCTTTCGAGGATTTTTCTAACCATCCCTGAAAAATAGGCATTTGACACCAGGATGCGACAAATTTTTTTTTGTCTTTTTTTTTCGATCCTGAAGGCCCTTGTTTTTTGGCTGCTGAAGTCGGCATAATATCGATCTGAATAATTATATATAAAGTTTTAGTAAACGGTAAGTACAAATTTAAAATACTCACAGCTCGCTCTGCTTCCGACTCAACATCAACATCAACATTATCCGTTTCTATTAATTGATCCTCATCCTCATCATTGTCAAAATTAGGAGAACAAGACGCGATATCCGTATTTTGATAACTACAGCCTGGTTGAGGTTCCTTCCCGGCGGATTCAGAAATTTCGTTGTTTTTTTTTGCCTAGGAAATGTTAACAGAGATTAAGAATAAAAATATCTATAGTTTTTTTAACAAAAAAGTAATAGAAAAACATTTCTACCCTACTAACCCTTTATATTTATAGCTAAATTTTAACGTACCTTCGCATTAGAAAGCCAACGATCCATTGCTCGTTTTTTTTTTATCAATCAGCGGTTAGAGTAATCCTATAAAACACACTATCGCAGACACTGTTTCAACAAATCAAAATTCCATACAGTTGGCAAATTCATGACCTCCAAGATGTACCAAATGCAAGCAAATCTCGATCAGTCGATCCAGTAAAACTGTCAAAAATCCCCGACCAATAATAACGAACTACGAAGTTTAGTTCGGCTCGGGGATTCCCCAAGATAGTTCATTCATTGGCGGCAACGGCAAGTCAAATCAAAACGACCGATGTGACGTTTAGGGGGAATAAATTCACTTTATGTAATTAGAGTTACTATAACATTAATTAATTTTCTAAAGAAATAATTAAAAATAAAATAAAAAATATATTATAAATAAAAATTATTTAAGATGTTTTCGCGATCTTGTGAAATAGGTGCTTTCACACATTCGAGCGCTCTAGGGCACAACTGAACTGAAGCGCTTCTGTCTGTAGTGCTCCAGAGCGATGACTTTTTAAGCATTTATGAACGCGCTTCTTGTGATAATACGGGAGTCAGAACTGTATAATTTCCATCAAAAAAATTGAGCAATTCTAAATCGTATAAGCATTTTTGATTCCTAAAATCACATTTCAAGGAAGGTGATGTTATAAAATATCCTGAAAGTGCGAAAAAATGCGGAAAAATGCGGTTTTTATTTAAATGCGGAAATTATGCGACCCCTTCTAGATTATGCGGAAATCGCATAATTATGCGGCAATCGGCAACACTGCAACAAGGATAGTTTATTAAGCTTTCTGCAATAAAGAAAAAGACACATATAATGACGCGCGATACCTGTGTGGAATGACTTTGATTGGTTCCACTTGTCAAATTGTGCAATTTCGGTTATGTTTCTGTTTTTGTTTATTTTTAAACGTAAATATGACAAAATACGTATTAACATTGATTAGAAAGAAAACCCACCGCAGCAAAAATGTTTGCAGCAAACCTTTAATTGTACATTATTATTGTATTTGATATAAAAATCGTTATTTTACGAACCCTCAAATCTCTGGCCCAACTTAAATCGTCTTCATTCGGGTTGAGAGCACGTAACTATTGTTTTCTTACAATTTGATTGCTTGGGAACTTGTGAAAAGAAAGGTTTCACTTCTTTTTCGCCTAATTCTGACAAGAACTCATTCAACTCATTTGAACCATTGTATCATAAACAGTTTTTGTATTAATTTTCAGCAATATTGATTGATACTGATTGATTATTGAGGTCACAAAACATCCCCCCTTAGAAATGTAAGTCCAGAGATAAATACTATATAAACTGTCGAGAATGGAATCTCAGTGTAAATTTTGTTGTCAATAAAATTGAGCCAAGCCAGCGCCATCTACCATATCGGAAAATCACTATTTACTGGTTTTGCATCGATGCTACAGACACCTACTTTACAAAGGACTTTTTATGATAGATGGCGCCTAGTTCGCATTACTGTCGGTCTGTTCAATTTCGTTTATTCTGGACTTTGAGGCTTAAATTAATTGATAATTTGTTAATTAGATCAAAAGACAGTTTCTTTATCGATGGTTAAGGGTATCCCTAACATATTTATTCAAAGTTCTGATTTATGTTTAATTGAACCTGTCATTTATCTAATCAACAAAGATAAAAATAGATCTTCCAATCTATAAAGTTTGAAGTTCTTCTTGAAACACACAAAACAACTTTGAAATCACTTAAGAACACTTGACAACACAAAGAAAGATGAAATGCAAGACCGGCGAACAAAAAACATTATGAATTATTAGTTATGATCAAATGAATATTTTGGCATATTGTCATATGTTGACATGTCAATCTCATGTCAATGTTATCGACATCGGACGTGTTCTTGATGTGCTGGTATTTTCCAATTTTGATAATTCTGTTGTTGTCAGCGACATCTAGAAAAACGGAAAAGAGTTATTATGTGGTTTATAACTGGCAATGAGAGATCGCAGGGCCTGTGTAAGTCTTATGAGAGACGTCAGTCTAGTCGTTTCAGCTTTCCCCTCCAATCACTAGAGGCGCTTCAATCAACCTATTAAAGTTTTCTTTTTCCTGCCGGACCGTGCGCCAAGATTTGAGGTTTATTTTGTCATTTCCAGTCGTCAAAATTTAAATTTTGAACTTCTCCCAACATTTAGAATTATCAATTACCTATCAATTATCAATAATTATTATCTCAAAATGTCTTCTCCCAGTTTGTTAATTGAAAAGCATCAGAAATGCTGTGTTCCGGGGTGCGGCGACAAATACAGCAGCTATTTCCGGTTTCCAAAAGATGCCGAAAAAATGAAACAATGGCTAATAAAAGTTCGCAATCCTTTACTAAATAGCCTCAGTGTCGAGAAGGCTTATAATAATTATAGAGTGTGAACAAGACATTTTCCTCGAGAATTTATTGTTGGGGATCCAAAAGCCAGACGAGGACTCACATGGAATGCTGCGCTTTTGCTGTATCTCCCTGAAGGTAAGTTAATACTAGATATATGTGAGAAAGACGTACTTACATTTTCACTTACCCCTCGCCATAGTTCTGATTAACGACAACGTGTTAGAATTCGGGTTTAAAGGAGCATAGGTCAGAAACATTAAAATTAATTTTAATTTTAGCCCCAATTATCAAAAACCGTGAGGAGTCGTTAATTGATAAACCATAATCACCAAAATGGCAAAAAGTGGAGATCGACACAGTTGAAACTCGTAAGAGTCCTAAGACGTCTTAAGAAATTAGTTTCGCAACTATGATTGACATAGGTAGGTAAACATAATAACTCTGTTCCAACACGTCAAAAAATCGTCCCATGAACGGTTTCGAAACCACTCAGTATAACAATTTTAGTTTCTGCGCAGAATCGTGACGGTACATTGTACGGTTTTCTGCTGTGTTGGAACAAAGCTAATATTATTCATTTCTTTTTTTTTAATGTTTATTCCTTTATCAGGCGACACAATAATTAAAATATTCCTGGTTACATACAGGTACACCATATTCTACAATGCGTGTATCCAAACTTTTTTGATAGAATCATTGGTAACGAAATTTCTGTTTTAGATCAACCAGGCCCTTCATGTCGTCAATTTTTATCTACTGAAACTTCTGCAATTCGGGCAGACATTGCTACACCAAGTAGAACGATCACATCTGCAAACATGAAAAAGTCACCAACCAACTTTGTCTCTTAAAACTTTTATTTTCTACTTTACTATTATAGATCCATAATACCTAGGAAACGAAATACGTTAACACACCTATAACAACCTGATCCATAACGCCCGCTTTTGCGGGCTTTATGATCTATAACGCCCGCTTATAATACCTTAAGGTGTTTTTGTTGTTGTTGTTCTATTAATTTGCACTTTACCCTAGGCAGCCACTAAATGTCTGACCGAAAATAATTTTCGGTCTAGCCAGGATTCGAACCCGGTCTATCATCAACTCAACTCAACTCAAACATCTTTATTTCAAAATTTCAAAGTTTACATTTACAGGCAGGGGGGATAGGCCCCCCTCAAACTACAAACATATAACATTTACTTAAATTTAGGACAGGACTTAAAAACTAAAATTTCAACGTGCGCAGCACGTTGTGCTCATCTACTCGCCTTGCGAGCGTGTGAGCGCTTTAGCCTGGTCGATGTTTTGACCTCAAACCCCTGTTCCTATTCTTATTTAACAACTTTCCGCGACGCTCCCTGGTTACCCTTAAACGTCGATTATTTGACCCTGAGGTCGCTGGAGATTACCACGGATGGCGCGCACTAGGCCATTACATTGGCCTGCCTCGAGATTATGGGTGGTGTGCTCGGATTTGGGTTGACAGAGCGCGCAGCGCTCTTTTGTGGGGAAAAGCTTTGAAAAACCCCACTTTTCATTCATTTATATAAAAAACAAAAACAAAAAATGTTGTGCCCTTGGGCGATCTGGTTCACTGGACGCGTCCTCACTAGCAAATTGTGAGCTCAGGGTATATGCGCGTGAGCGCGGGTGCGGATTGAATGGGTTCGAACAACCCTGCACCTCGACCAATCCTGAGACCTGATGAGTCTCTAGGTAATGGTTTGGGTGCAGGTGGGGAAGTTTGTATGGGATGTCAGAGAATGAGGATTGGAGGGATTGGGTGCAAGAATTTACCGGGATTAGGACATGCGTTTTTCAGCTAAATTGGGCAATTTATGCCATTATGTTTGTTGGTCAGATTGGGGTGCCTGATGTTTAATTAGACAAGAGTGGTTTCCTCATGGTCAGCGAGAGAGGAGTTTATCGCACACTAACTCGCTGGCCAGTTGGAATTTTCCGAAGAACTGAAGGTGGAAATTGGACCTTGATGGGATTGCCAGAGTCTCCTGCTTCAGACTAAGGCTGTTGGCGCCTGCGCCAAACTTTCTTGTCTAATTTTATCTTGTCGTTGAGATTTTAGCTGTGCATTGGAGAGGGTTTTTTAATTCGGGTGTGTGAGTAGCAGGTTGGGATCGGAGGGTGTTCATGGGGGTTCAAAATAGATTGGTAAATTCTTGTATGGTGGGCCGTGGACTATGGGGTTGTCTGGATCATATCTCGTTGCAGTCATTCTGCGTGTTAGAGGGGAGCCTTGGACTTGATACCTGTAGAATTTTTCGCTGACCTCATCCAGGTAGTCAGAGATATAAGGAATGGATGCTTCCGCATGCATATCCCTTATCCTGGCGTACCTGGATTCGGACAGCACTCCCCTCAAAATTCGGTTTTGAAAACGCTGCAGCCGATTTCGCTGCGTTGTTGAGATTATGTTCCAGACAGGGGCCCCATAGGTTAACATAGGTCTTATAACCTGTTTATATATTAATAATTTATTACCTGGCGATAGAGGCGAGTTAGGACCGATAAGGGGGTAGAGTTTTTGCTGCGCACTGAAGGTGCGAGCCAGAGCATGGGAAACGTGGTGATGGAATTTCATTCTCTGATCAAAAAGGATTCCTAGGTATTTCGCTTTTGGGGACAGAGTGACGGGGATGTTATTGACGATAAGTGGGGTGGGCATGGTGCTATTGGTGTGCTTTTTGTGAAAGCATATAAGCTCAGTCTTTTGTCCATTAACACCAAGCTTCCACTTATCGTAATAAGGTTGAAGGATTGCAAGGTGATGGGCTAGCTGAAATTTTGTTGCTTGTGTGTAAAAGGATTGAGCATAAACAGCGGTGTCATCTGCATACAGCGCCAGATTTGTATTCTGGAATTTTGGAATGTCCGCTGTGTACAAAGAGTACAGCAGCGGACTGAGTGCCGACCCCTGCGGCACTCCGGCCTGAATTGGTTTGGGATTTGAGAGGGCGTCTCCTTGTTTGACGCAGAAAGTGCGGCCGCTGATGAAAGACTGTATCAGGGAGATGATATGCAATGGGAAATTGAAAATTGCGAGTAATTTATAGATAAGGCCTGCATGCCAGACCCTATCGAAGGCGCGCTCCATGTCTAGGAGCAGAAGAGTCGTGTTCATGCGCCTGTTGAACGCTTGGAAGACGTCGCAGCAGATTTTGGCTGCAAGAAGTGTTGTGTTATGACGGGGGCGGAAACCGAACTGCTCGTCTGGGAGTATGGAGAAGTTTTCGACGAACCTGTTGACCCTGGACAGGATTAACTTCTCCACGAGCTTGGCAAAGGAGTTTAGAAGGGAGATTGGGCGGTAAGAGGATGGGAGTGTGAGGTTTTTCCCAGGTTTGGGGATCATAACCACTATAGCCTTTTTCCATTGAAAAGGAAAATGCTGTAGTTTTAGGATAGCATTAGTTATTTGTACCAACTGGACAATAACTTTCCGCGGAAGATTTTTAAGGGCTCGATATGGGATGCCATCTGGTCCGGGGGCCTTCTCGCTTGGGAGCCGGCGGATAATTCGTGTCATCTCGCCGGGCGTGACAATAAGTTCAGCGAGCAAGTGCTGGGGGATAGGGTATTTCCGAATGGCAAAGGCTGCCGCTGTATGCTCGATCTCCTCCTGTTCAGGGGAGTTGGGTGGGAGACCGGAATGAATACTCTCCATGAATGAAGCCAGGGCTTCCGCCTTGTCTGGGGCAGTGACGCAATCCCTTCCATTACTAGTAATGGCAGGGGTACGCACAGGCTGCCGCCTCATTTTTGACTGAAGGCGCCACAGAGAGTTATCTTGAGGACGAAGGTTTTGGAGAGTTTCTGTCCACTTGCGGTTCCTGAACTCGCTGATGCCATCCTTGATGGCACCCTCGAGTTCCCGAACGCGCAGGCGATCCTCGTCCCTTCGGAGGCGTTGCCACCTCCTCCGGGTGCGATTCTTCAACGAGATGAGTGCAATGAGCTCTCGCGGGAGCTCGTCTCGGCCTCGGTGAACAGTCACCCTGGTTGCAAGGGAAGTTTGGGTTTGCTGGACATTCCTGGTCAAGGTTGAAACCTCTTGCTCAAGAGCTTCAATGGTGTCAATTTGACCAGGAATTTGGGTAAGGGTGTTGAGTGTCTGCCGAAACAGGGGCCAATTGAAGTTCTTGTAACTCAAGCGAACTTGTGGGCGGGGAGGATCAAGTTCGCCCCAGGTGAAAAAGATGGGTAAATGGTCCGAGCTCAGGGCGTTGATCGTAACTAGATCTGAAAGATCCCTGAGTCCTTTGCTGATGGCAAGGTCAATGTATGTCGGTGTCATGTTATTGCTAGGATAATGGGTGGGCGATTCAGTACTGAGGAGTATCAACTCCGGTCGGTCGTTGACGAAATCATTTAGGATCATACCGTTGGTATTTCCTCTATGATTCCGCCAAAGTCTGTGTCTCGCGTTTAGGTCTCCAAGCAACAAGGAGCGAGAGTTTTGGGGGAAGAACGGAGTTAGGTTGGCTACTGACAGACGGATCTGCGGGGCGTTGTAGCAACCATTGATCAGAACGCCATTCGCAAGCTGGATGCACACGTGCTCTATGGCAGTTCGCCATTGTGGCATCCGCTTGTATGCGATTGATTCTCTGATCAATAGCGCCACACCACCTGCGCGGCGGCCTGCTCTGTCAGAGCGTTCGACGGAATAGTTTTTCACCACGAGACGATCTTCATCCCCCAGCCATGTTTCCACGACTACAGCGATGTCGATCCTCTCATGATGAAGGAAGTGGATAAGCTCACCTAATTTGCCATTGAGGCTGTTAGCGTTCCAGTGAATTATTTTGACCATTTTTCAGATTAAACTTTTTTATTTCAGTGCAAAAGAATTGGCGGCTGGCGTTGAACAACTCCGCCTCGTCATTGCATTGCTCTAGCATGCCAATGTAATGGTCTAGGGCACGCATCATTTCGTCCATATTGACCAGCGACTCCAGGAGGGCGAACTTGGACTGGAACGTCGCGAATGTTGTACCTAAATTGGCAGGGGTTTGATGGCTTACCTGGTTTGGCACTGAACCGCGCACTGCGATAGAGGGATCTCGCACTTCCCTTTCGCGCACTAATCCCCGGGGAAAGTCTCGATCATAGTTCTGAGGTCGTGGTGGTGGTGGTGGCTGTGGCTGGTATTGGCGTTGAGGCGGCTGCCTTTGGAGCGGAGCAGCCTGGACCGCTCTTCGATCCCAGGCTGATTGTTGCGGACGCGGGGCAGGAATGTAGGTGGGTTGAGGAGCATTTCGCTCGTCTTGCATCTGCTTTCTATATTTATAGACCGGACAACTAGTTGACATTGCCCGGTGTGCTCCATTGCAGTTCGCACAGACCGACTGCTTGTCTCTGTTAGGGCAGTCGGCCGTCATGTGTCCTTCTGCACATTTGGAGCACTTGCTCCTTCTGTGGCACCCAGTCATCGTATGGCCCCAGGCTTGGCACTTGACGCACTGGGACACCTCTTTCTTGTGTTTCCTCTCCTCCCACTGTACCCGGGAAGCGTGGACTATTTTGCACGTGGCTCTGATTTTGCTTAGTGTCCAATCCGCTGTGGTTACTACCAGGTACAGGGGGTTATCCTGCCCCGTGTTCTTCATAGGGAAAACCTCCTTCACCCTCATGTTGTATCTGTCTGTCAGATAGTCCTTTATTTCAGACGGTGCGTAATTCCCCTTCATTTTGCGCATTACGAAGGCGTGAGTTTTGTCAGTGGGAGCAGTGTAGGTATGGAATTCCGCACCGTCTTGTCTTAGGTGTCTGGTCATACTGTCGTGATCTGTCATGTTCTTCACGTACAGTATGACCGAGTTTCTCGCATACTTCATTTCGAGTGGCGCACTGGTGATGTGTGACGCCATCTCGAGAAACTCCTTGTGATTTGAGAGCTTTCCCTTAACCACTATTGGGGGGGGAAGGGCTTTCTTTCCCGTGGCTTTGGGTGAAGGAGGTTTGGTTTGTATAGAGTCTGCCACCTTGGTTCTTATCTCCTCTTGGGAGTTGTCCTGTGGTGTTGGCTCTGGTTCTGGCTCGGGGTCTTTGGTTTCTAGCACCTGGTACCTGTTTTTTGTTTCAATTTGAAACAGCCTGCCAAAGCCCGTCGCCTTGATTAGTGCCAAGGGGGCAGAGTCCGGTTTCGGTGACGAAGTTCGTGGAGGGGGTTTGGCAAAATCTTTGCTTTCGGTCACTTTTTTGGCCTTATGATCTTCCGGACTTTCGATCATTGGCCTTTTATTAGACTGTTTGGTGGGTTTGTTTTTCGGTTTAGGAATAGGGTGGATCCTCATAATATGACTTATTATAGTCTCTAGCAAATGCTTTGCCTCATCTTCAGTGTGGGTCTCCAGGAATTTGAGGCTTTTCCTGCATTCCCCACAACCTTCAGTGTGTAGTCCAAGCCTGGCTTTTATTTTTGGGACGCTCCTTTTTGTCACATTTGTGGCTGTTGAAGCGTTTGATGAAAAGCTCTGAACGCTATCATTGTCCGAGTCTTCATTGGCACACACGCCGTCCATATTGGGACCCCCTTCTGGGGTACCCGGCATTTTGTGGCCTCCCCTCACTTAGTTTGAGTGACTACCCGTTTTATGGCAAGTGCCCCAACTTTTGGCAAATGCCTCTACTTGGCGACGTCCCCTTATGTGTGCTCGGTGGAGGTCGACGGAAGAAGTCGCCGTACCCTGACTTGTTTCGGGAGATGTTCTTTGGATACGTCCCCTGACTTCTTTAAGGTAGGGTCTGCCTACCCTGCCTTCAGTACGAAACCTGACTTGTTTCGTACTTCTATTAGATTTCGACGTACCCTGACTTTTCGTTGTTGTAGTCAGAAAGTACGACCCCTGACTTATTTAAGTTGAGTCTGCTTGCCTTAGTACGAAACCCAACTTGTTCCGTACTACTGGTAGTTTCGACGTACCCTGACTTTTGTGGTGTGCCAGTCTAAAGTACGTCCCCTGACTTGTGTTGAGACTTAGAAAAATTTTGGTCTGCGTACCCTGACTTTTGGCCTGGTGGTATGTAGGTACGTCCCCTTACTTGTGTTTGGGACTTGGTAGGTTTCAAGTCGCGGTGTGTGGTTGGGTACGTGCCCTGACTTATATTGGGACTTGTGATTTTTATAAGTCCACGTACCCTAACCTGTTTTGGTTGATGTTGGGATATGCGTCCCCTGACTTATTTTGGGACTGCGTCGCAATGCTGGTGCCCCAACTTTTGGAGCGGTTGGGTACCCTCACTTTTCTTCTGCTGTTCTCGGTTTTTGATATGGGTTGGATTGGAGGAACCCTTACTTATTTCAATTTCCAATTTAGCCGGAATTTCAGACGAAAAACTGCCTATCTGTTTTCCGACCAATCTGGCCGAAAATTATATGGGCCGAAGCCCCGAAAAAATTCTGGATAGAACTGCTATCCAGAACTTACCCAGCGATTGTTTTGGCACTAGAAACTTATGAAAATCTAAGCACATTCCTTATGGAATGTGCCGACAAAAAATACTGTTGTTGCACACAAGAATGCGGTATAAAAAACTTTGTTTGTTTGCGTATCGAGCATCCGTTCAGGCTGACGATCGGACGAGAACTTGCTTATAATACCTTAAGGTGTTTTTGTTGTTGTTGTTCTATTAATTTGCACTTTACCCTAGGCAGCCACTAAATGTCTGACCGAAAATAATTTTCGGTCTAGCCAGGATTCGAACCCGGTCTATCATCAATGTTTCCCATGTAGTCCAGCGCGTTAACCTACAGGACCACCACCGTTGCCTTGCCTTATGAGATGTTTATAGATATATTAATGTATTTCGTTTCTATGTACAGGTCGCAGGTACAGGTACAGGTCACAGGTACAGGTACATGTCAAAATACAAAACAATATTCTGTCACACAAGTTTAACTGATTTTGTTAATAACAAATTGATGAAAAAACATTGTGTTGAGTAGAAAATAAAGCATTGTATGCACCACGGGGATTTCAAGATTATAATGCCCTTCAGGCGAAATATATCCCTCGGGCCATAGGCCCTCGGGCTAGTTTCGCCTTCGGGCATTATAATCTACATAATCCCCTTGGTACATAAATAGCTATTATTGGTAGGTACCTAAGTGTTATTGCTTAATGAATAACCACCCAGTTGGGAGTAGGTGAATTTTAAAACATCCTAACTCAAGTAGGACTACTACTATAAAAGACTACTAATTACTAAAACTTGCAGTCGAATGCTAGAAAAATTAGAAGCTAAATGTGCGAAAAGCTCGTCTCCAATCTTGATCTATTTTTTTTGCAGGTCATGAGAGACGATGCCAAATTTTAAAGAACATTAACGTCACTAAGCAAAAATTCCTATCCTCAAGGGAAAAATATCTTTATTCCAAAGTTATAGAATCCAGCAATAAGTTAAGAAGAATCAGTAGAAGGTTGTCGTCATTTAAATCCAAAGTTTCTGCTGCTGAATAACTTGCATCATAAACCAAATTTCAAAGGCTCGTAGACCACGTCAATCCATTGATATACAGCTTTATTTTAAGCCAAGTCCGTACTCAAAACCAAAAGCCTAAAGCTAGACTATTTACATTGGACGAGAAGTTGTTGGCGTTCTCTTTGCTTAAAGCTAGTGGTAAAGGGTATAGACTATTATCAAAAATAGGTATTTATTCTATCATCCAGGCGAAATCAGTTTCTTGAATGAGCTTTATAATATGTATAACTACATAAACTTTCTACCTAACACATGCGGAAAGTGTATTTTCTGGACTTAAAGGCTTGTCCGAACTCTGCTTTTTGTTGTCATTCGTGCAATTTCCATTACGTGCAGAAACACTTTCCTCACTTGTTAGGTTAACAACGATTTTGGATTGTGAGAAAAGGACCTCTTTTGTCATTTTATTTACGATTTAAGTTTTTCATCAAGCTATTGTTAAATGTACGTCATTACTTCTTGTAACTGTCCTTATTATCTTTAACTTAACTAGCATTACCTACCTATGTATGTATACCTACTTACATGAAAAAAAACTGTTTCGCAATAATTGTAATTAATTCCATATTCTATTATATTTTCTGTTTCAAACTTTAATAAATATCTATATTTGTCATCTTAATTCTTAGTCAATTTTACCTTGAAGGCGCTTCAACACTACCGTTTTTATGAGTTTCTTCTTTTTGGCACGATTATTTTATGCCAAAAAATGGTATAAACTTTAAAGTGGTGGTGTTGAATCGCTAGAATCAAACAATGGTGCAAACGATCCACCGGAACGAATAAGATACCGAACGAACCCTAATTGCGTTTTGCATTCGCCAATAAATCCAGAATTACAAAAGCTGACCCCACCAGTCACTAGAAGCGCTGGAAACTTATAGACAGGTTCTCAACACGGCACTTACCTTTCTAAGGGGGGATGTTTTGTGATTGAGGTTAGCTTAAATACGTCAGGGTCAGACCGTGTTCAGTAAATTGACGATTTAATTATCTGTCACCCACAAGATGCGCGCGCAGCACAGGTAAAATGAGAAAGGTCCATTTTCAGTCTGCTGTGCGTTTAGTACGGTCACATACCGTGCATTCGGTATTTTGATCTGAGTTCTCTGAGCATGAATTTATCGTTCGTTTATTCAAAAAGTGTACTCGGTGCAGGCTCATTCACGTTCGTTTAATAAAATTTCGAGCCCTCTGATACAGCGTTTAACTACTCTGTGCGCTCGCTGGTCACGTGATTACGGCTCCGCTCTGCTCTTTGAGCAAAATACCGAGCGCAAGGATGACCTAAATTATTTTTTACCGTACTGCGCATGACATAAGTAGGCACGCATCGAAAAAGCTGGCAGCTTGCAACCTTCACTTCGGAGTCGACGTGCATGCCAGCACGGAATTGAATTGAGGATGCCAACGTTAAACAACATTTACCTAGGTTGCGTGCCGAAGTGCCACTTCCGCTACTAAATTGATTGAGGATGAGCCTTAAGAATTGCCATTTCAGTCACACCCATAAAATTGCACTCACACCCGGTGTGTTATTTCTGAACTCGCCCCAGCTATGCATTATTCACGGCTGGTGTGCATTCGGTGTGACGCCCAGGGTGATTTCGAACGCACTGTTGTATTTGTGTGTCAGCTTTCAGTGTTGTTTAAACAAAAAAGTTAGGTTAAGAAAAAATGCGGAAAATATTTTGCTTTTGCCTTATTTGAATTTTTGTTTTGGATTAGTGGCTCGATTTTCTGTGAATGAAAAATGTTGGAAGATAGTTTTCCGTAAGTTTTAAAGCATAGTTTACTAACAAGAAGTTACTAAACTAACCTAACCACCTCATATTTATTTACAGAGTATGGCAAAAACTATATCAAATAATCTCCGGCAGCAACAAGCACCTCATAGATGGTGTCCTCGATCAAGTTATAGAGATATGCAAGATAAATTTACCAAATACTCTATTAAATTACAAGGTGTATACCAGAGAAAGCTACGAAGAATATGGGAAAAAAAACCAATCCCAGTCCGACTTGAGTAATGATATGTTTAATTGCATTCAGAAGATAAGCAGAGAATTGGTATGTATCTAAGTACTAGAGCTTAAATTTTTTTGTGATACAAACACATTTTTAAATAGCAATACTTTTAATTCTTGCCCTGCTTGAACCTTATTGAACAAATCTTTCGTAAGAAATATTTATTTTTCATTCAATAAGTAGTCCGTGTATTGGATGCATTTGCGCAAAACTATTATAATTATATTCAATAGCCGAGTCAATAGTATTCTATTCCTGCTAAAAGATCGTAGTGACACCCCATCAAAAAAATATTTGTATGGAGACAAACAAGTTCCTAGATTTCCACCAATTTTATTTTTATGATGCTGGAACATGTTTCAGTGCCGGGCCTTTTTCAGGTGGAATAACTAAACCAATATGCTAGAATATATACAAAATAGCAGGTTAGCAACATAACTAAAAATGTACTTGAAACTTGAAACATATAAAAGCAATAAAAAACAATAATAATAATATGGGGTAAAAATTATGTCGATCATGCCTATAAATTTAACATAGACCTTTTATTTTTATTTCAATACTCTCAAGATAATTTAATTTTTTGGATTTATCTGGGGATTAATTTTGTTTGTGCAAATTTTTAATACCTGATTCAAAGTCATGATTTTTCAAGTGATTTTCTGAATTTAGATGTAATGCGTTATGTGAAAGGGTGTAATTTTGTTATGTGGCTGGATTATTGTTCTTTAATTCTTGTTTTGGAAGATCTCAAGCTGTTTGTTCAATGTCCAATATATTTTCAGACAAATATCACATTCTAATAAGTATACTCCTGATTTGGATAGTTGTTCGATCTAGATTTGTTAATTTAATTTACCTAAGTTGTTATTATTCCTAAAAGGTTGAATCTATAAGGTTGTATATATTTCAGACTTAAAAACAGAGTTTCAAGGCGTTATCAAAATCTTAAAGAACCTAAATTTAGGTTACAGTTGAAATTCATTCTAGAAGGAACTTATAATATAATCACTTAATGGGTATATCGTATCTGTATAGAATTTCTTAAACATTCTTAATAAAAGGACAGTACTAAGTATGGTATCAGACTATTCAAAACTAGTTAAAAATCTAAATCTGTGACCCGCTGTTGCAAAAATTCTTCTATTGAATAAAAGCATTTACTTAACAACAATTGCTTGATTTTATTTTTAAAGGTTTTATTAGAATATTTCGTATTGAAAGGTCTTTTCTTTTCTTTTTCTTTCTTTCTTCTTCTTTCTGTTCTTTCTTTCTTTTCTTTTCTTCTTTTCCTTTTCTTTCTTCTTTCTATTTCTTTCTTCTTCTTTCTTTTTCTTTCTTTTTTTCGGCAACGAATATAGTTTGAAGAGTTGCTATGAAAATATAGTAGAGACTCTAGGATATATTGTGCTAGAAGAGTCAATATATTTAGGTCCCTGATGGATGATTTGACATCATCTCAGTATTTGATGCCAGCTACAATTCTAACTGCTCTTCTCTGCAGACCCAAGATGTGAGAGGCATAACAGGAGTGTCTCCATGCTAGAAGTCCATAGACGATCACTGGATGAAATAGACCATAGTACGCCATTGTTGATGTTTCTCTGTCTATAATTTTCGATATATTACGAAGAACATAGATTGCAGAGCATATTTTTTTGAGATAATGTTGACATGCTGCTCAAAAGTCAGCTTCGCGTCCATTGCAACTCCTAAAAATTTGATTTTTCCAGGGTTATATTTTATTTTATGTCATATATTTACGGGAATAGTATACAATCAACAAAAATAAAGTTATGCAAAATATACTTCTTACTACCAATTATTCCAGAAAACTTAACAAAAACTTAGTAAAAATACCCTAGTTAATAAAAAGTTAAACTCTCTATCAGCTTTTTAAGGTTTGACAGTGAAATATCAATGATTTCGATGTGATGATGATTAACTAGTATAGAATAACGTTCTAAAGGCACATTTTGACCATAATTTGTTCAGTGGAATGGAATGTAAAAAGTTGTAATATTGTTCCTTCTAATCCTACTAGATATTTCGATATTTATACATTCAACTAGGTCCGGAGTCCGGACTATCAATGTTGCTGTTTACCCGATTATGAATGAAAGTTAAACCTGCCTTATTTCTGCGCTCATTCAAAGTTTTTATACTTTACTAAATTTTGAATCTGGGTTTATAGTACAGTAAATAGAGACAAATTAATCGCATTTACTAAAAAAAAATACTAATGGCTAAAATTTTGAGGGTGTGTTTGGGGGCATGTCCTGAATCTAAAACTGAGTTTTCGTATTCGAGAGGGTGGGGGAAGATACTACCCCCTCTTTATGTAGGGTTGAGTTCGTTTTAATTCCTTATCTTCAGTGCTATTGCCCGTACCGTCAAGTCCGAGAGAACAAATTTGTGGAAAATAAAATTATCTATCTAATAAATAAATAAGCCTTTATTTCCAACAGGAACAAGTCCCAATTACAGGAAAAATGAGTTTTCTGTACATATTACAATCATGACGTCTTAATAATAATAATAACAATAGCAATCAATAATAATAATAATAATAATAATAGAGAGAAAAATTAACTGTTCAGTAAAGCAACGATGATTCTTGACAATCGGTCCTCATTAATATCGCACACACTTGAAATACCATTGAATACAGAGCACACAAAATATAGTGGGCATTGCATTAAGATGTTTGACCTAGCCCTACCCAAGTGAAACGTTGAGTCATATCTCTCCGCCAGACGTGGAACCCGAAACTGAATCCCAGCCAATAGCGAGGGACAGTCGATTACATTGTGTAGTAGGTTATACAAGAACTTAACACCCAGTACTTTTCTTCTAACTGAAAGCGATTCTATATTGAATCGTTGTAAATACTGGCAATGTTCAATGCCTCTGGGAGGATATGACCCATCTAATCTGAATGTTACATACTTTAAAAATTTTCTTTGAACATTTTCAATTGTGTTAATGTGGCACTCGTAAATAGAATTCCAGATCACTGCACCATATTCAAGCTTGGACCTAACAAAAGTGTAATACAAGAGTTTAAAAGTAAATTCATTTGAGAAGTACTTACTATTTCTAATGATAAACCCAAGCGTTTTAACGGCAGCCGAGCTTACATATTCAATGTGAGGTACAAAAATAAAGCGGCTGTCAAAAACTATACCCAAATCTCTAATTTCGTTAACCCTACTCAATGATTTTCCTTCAATAACATATTGATACAAAATTGGCTCCTTAACTCTACAGTAACTGACAATATTGCATTTTTCAATATTTAAGTTTAGCATATTTTTGTTACACCAAGTGTGTAAGTCATTTAGACAAACTTGCAAATTTATACAGTCCTCCTCACCATTGACAGAGGTAAGCTTCAAAACGTCAGCATATGCGAGCTTTGAACAGGGCAAAGCAGTAATAAGATCGTTTTTAATAAATATATTAAAGAGAAATGGTCCCAAATTGGATTCTTGCGGAACACCTGAAGTGATGTTAAACACCGACGACCTGAAGCCCTCATACTGCACAAAAAGACTTCTGTCGAATAAGTAAGACCGAAACAGGCTGACGAGCCCATCCGACAATCCCAAGGCCTGAAGTTTGGAAAGTAATATAAAATGATTAATGCGATCAAAAGCCTTTTGAAAGTCAGTATAGACTACGTCAACCTGTCGAAGCTTATCCAGACATGCGCAAATTTCATTTGACAAGACAGCAAGATTGGTGACGCATGAGCGACCGTTTATAAAACCGTGCTGTTCATTCGCAATCTGGTTCCTAACATATGGAAAAAGTTTACCATAAAGAATAATTTCAAAAACTTTAGAGAAATTACAAAGTAAAGAGATTGGCCTATAGTTGCTGACTTGGGAGATATCACCTTTTTTATGAATGGGGATAACTTTTGCCACTTTCCATGCTGCAGGAAAATAACTAGTCTTAAGAATAAGGTTGTAAATATGCTGCAGAGGATCGGCAAGTGCACCAATACAATCTCTAACTAGAAAGCTAGGAATACCGTCGGCTCCCGATGTTAATTTGTTATTAAGCTTCTTGCCTGCATCAATAATATCTGTGGTATTAACAAAAGAAAAGTTGATGGAATCAGAACATGACGCAAACTCGTTATTGTCATAGGGCGTAGAATCAATATAAACATCATGAAAAAAGGAACCAAAGCCTTCCACTATTTCTTGGGCATTTGAGTATTGTGTACCATTATTAAAAACTAACCCAGGTATCCTAGTGACATTTTATCTATGATAATAAAATCAAGGTCATAGGACGATTAGGTGAATCACAATGGCCAGTCAAAGGTCAAAAGTGGGGGGTAGTTTTTGGTTTTTCGTGAATACCGTGAAACCGGTAGGTTTTTTCGCATACTGCTTAGATACCATTTCGAAGTTCTTGAAATTACCTACAAAATGAGTGCTCAAACACTCATCAACTGTGAATAATTTGCCGTCAATCCAACGACCAAGTTGACCGCGCGCGCTGATGTTGATTGATTGATTATTATTATAAATTCTTTGAAAGCTTTGGAGGTGTAATACATTCTCGACTGCCTCACTATGAGCTATGTAGTATAGTAAGTTTCTGGCATGTTGGGAAGAATGTTTACCCCAGCTATAATAAATTTAGACCCATTATAAGCACATGAGATAAATAAATGCTTTGTATCCTGGTTCACTTGAATTCGGCTAGATGAAATTTTCTTGTTGACAAAAATCAGAACCCCGCCACCACTAGGCTTTTGGCTAGTTAAGATTGATCTATCACTTCGAAATATATTAGAGTTAGAGTACTCCAATTCACTGTCTAAAATGTCACAATTAAGATTGCTTTTAACTAGAATTAGTATATCATAGAATGAACTATTCACAGCCGGTTTCAGTGCTTAGCCTACTTACATTTTGATAGTATACAATCAATGGGGTATTAACTAGTTTTCCTGGGGTGCCTTTTTCTTGACAATAACTGGCATTCCATTCTTATATTTAATCATAAGGTTGTCCTCACCATCACGCTTCCTACGCTGTAACTCATCATAGGCAACTTTGAAAGGTGCTTGCTGCATTTTAGTGGAATGATACCCAATCTTGTACGGAGAGAACCGTGCTTTCAGTTTTTGTTTGCAGCGAAGGGCTTTCTTTTAGAACACTATGGGTTCATTCAGTTGGTGCCAGCGGATAAGTTCAGCCACTCAGCAGATACTTTATTCTCGAAACAGGAGAGCAGCGTTCTCATGAGAACGAAGGTTCTGTCTTCGTCGTCTGTATTCATATTTCCATAACACTGATAATGACAGAGCAATCGTTCTCATGAGGACACTGTTCTCATTAAGTCCCTGTTAAAAGATGGGAGTGGTACCTACCCCATCTAAAATATCAAAGGATAAAAATGTGACTTGTGTTCAGTTTCTTGCTTTTTTCCAACCCTTGATCTCAAACCGATATTGAAACCAATAAAGTTAGACTTTTGTTTATTTTTGCTTAAAAGTCCGAATTTCTCAAAAACGACTCGTGGCACTTTTAAACTTGCAGGATAGGAAGGAGTTTAATAAAGTTAGACCTTAAGGTATAATTCATTTATAATTGAAATGGGTCCTTTGATTTTTAATTTCTGGCTGCTATCTTGAAAGTCCGAATTTCTCAAAAGTAAGGGGTTTAACAAGGCTAGACCTTAGTTTATAAAACATTTATACTTGGAATGGGTTCTTTGATTTCTCATTTCTGACTCTTATCTAAAAAGTCTGAATTTCTCACAAACTACACAGTATTACTTCCAAACTGGCGGGGTAGAAAGGGGTTTAATAAAGCTAGACCTAAGTGTATTAATCACTTATATGTACCTACTTGGAATGAGTTTTTTGATTTCTCATTTCTGGCTGCTATATTAAAAGTCTGAATTTTTCAAAAACGACACGTAACACATTTATACTTGCAAAGTAGAAAGTGGTTTAATAAAGCTAGATCTGAGTGTATAAAACATTCACTAGGTCATTCATAGGTCCTTTGATTTCTCATTTCTAGATGCTATCTTAAAATAATCAATTTCTCAAAAACTTAACATATCAACACTTTTAAACTTGCAGATAAGAATGGGTCTATAAAGGCTAGACTTTTGGGTATTAAACATTTACTTGAAAGGGGTCCTTCAGTTTCTTAGTTTTGGCTCTCAAAAGTCTGGATTTCTCAGAAAATACATGTAGTAACGATTCTAAACCTCCAGGTAGAAAGAGGTCCATAAAAGCTAGACTTCCTAAAACATTTCCTGTTTTTCTTTCTAAATATTCAGGATTAATTTTTTTTTTTGTTAAACATCCACATACAGTTTATTAAAAATTTTATTTTTTTTCAGGATTTGGACCCTACTTTTGCCTCAAATGTGCTTGGCAACTACTTTGTATTTGCTTACTATGGAAAAATAGATGAACTAAAAAGTATTATACGTTATGAATCCAATTCTAAACTTCTTGTAGAGCAAGTATGGAATTTTTACACTTCTGACCGAATGTTTATGTTGAAAACGTTGCGCTTCATACTGGAGAAAGTTACTGATAAAAGTTTCATTCATTATAAAGAATTTAATATATTTTTAAAAGGCATAGATTTACAAAAATTGTGGAAGAATTTATTGAAAACATTCGAATACCTTATAAAAGAAATAACTGCAGAAAAAAGCAAAATGGTCGAGAATAGTTTATTAATTCAGTGGATGGGAAGGAATAATCGAGAGCAAATCGAGGTATTGCTATTAATGATACTTGTAGTAGATTTAATAGATTTAAACGGTGATGAACTCGAGGACGTGATAAAATTGTTTATGAAGCACGGTTTTGGGAGATATCCACTATTTTATGGAGGTGCTCCAAGTAGAACTCAAGATGTTATTGATATTAAAAATGCTGAAATTGGAGTGGCTTTAACAATAATCCATAGATACTGGTAAGTAACTGTTTCATTATATAAATTATATTACATCATATCTCATATTATATCATTTTTTTTTTGGGTATTACCTACACCTTGATAAAAAGTTTCTTCCAGACACAAATCTTCTTGGTGTTGGGAACAAGACAGAACATGCGCTCAGATCTTCAGTTCATGAGAGTCTATTTGACCTATCCTCCTATCCTATCTTATTATTTCATCATTTATGTTTTGAGTTTTGAGTTTATTTTATTGAAACAATGACCCCTTAAACGTTATCCATGAGTCTCCCCTCATTTTGTTTTCTAACCACCAATGGCACCAAATAGGTACTGTTTTACCATCTTTCTCAACCAGTTTAGGACATGGAATGTCTTAAAGTTTTGGAAAAGAAAACCTTAAGGTTTTCTGATAAATAAGATCTCCACAACTACCCTACTCTCAACAACTCGGACCTCTAGTTTTCATTAACTTGGGAGACCTGTAGAGTATGGAACATGATATATTGATCGAGCATCACATTCCACCTGAAAATTTGCATTTCTTCCAACATTAAACCGCCACAACAGAAGTCCTTGGTAGATGTGCACAGAGAGCTGCAATCCAAGATCCAGCAACCCCTTGATGAGATCTTTTTTGATTCAAACCATTTTACATCCAAAATCTCCCAAACTCAGAAACCAAGATGCAGTCATTGGCGCCTTCTTGCCCAGAGCTGGCCACCAATATCAGCTGTACCAATTGATAACGATTTTCTATTTGAGTTGCATTCTTTGTCTAAGCTGAATAACTATCTGGTTGGCCGTGCAAAAACTTACTGACTAATTAATATTATTACTCATATTACCAGCCCTAGTTTGCTTTCAACACCTTTCCAGAAAGCAATTATTGTTCTTCGTTTGAATGAAATACTGCTACCTACTCAAAAGTATTGTTCTATACCATCAGAAATGTGGCTTTTCCACACGCTCATCTCATTTTCCAATTCCTGATCAATATTTCTGTTCTGCAGGTCAATGATTCTAATCACCATACTTGAGAGCCAAAGCCAAAGCTGTCCTCTGTGAATTTATAATTTTGGTGACACTACCTTTACCCAAGTCCAGCTGCACTTTATGACCCATTTAAATTTTTAGAGTCAACGGCCACCCCTGCCTGAGAGTGGTTTTCCCTCGAAACATAAATCATCAGGTCACAGCTGTTTTTTAACGATTTAAAAATTTGGCTCATCAATATTCAGTTATTGATTAAATGATTTTCGAGCTTAATCTGATATCTGTTTTAGGCAAAATTCTGATAAAATAATCGTAAAACTTTCCAAAGAAGTTGAATCTGATTTACAAAATAAAACCCACGGTGATAATAGTTGCATTTATTTCGTTTGGGGAATTTTTAAAGTTAGTACATCAAACACTGATTTGGATCGCTACAGCAACATTTTAGACAGGATTTTGCATAAAGCTTTCAAAGATCTGTCTGAGGCTGCTACATCGAATATTTTCCAGGTAGGACTGAAATCGAACATAAATAATTTATTGTTATTGAAATATTGTTTTCTTTTTAGAACTGTAAGCCCGGAGATATATTTATAGAGGCTATATATAGGTTTTTTATTGCACTGTGTAACATTGTTGAAGATCAGCGTCTTATTTACGAACAAGAAGGGGTTGTGAAAATATTATGTGAACTTTATAAAAGGCCATATTTACATGCTTTGGATACATTAGGAGGATTTTTCCAAATAGCTTTTGACATGTTTCCATATATGTTAAATAATTTTTTGAATATTGTAGAAGCAGTTATCTTATCTGAAGAATATTACGCAAAGGTAAAACCAATGAATTTTATTTCACACATAATAGGGACATAAAGCTACTTGAAATAATTCGCCGGTATCGGTATCGGTATCCGTAACGCAACTAGATACGTTGACAAGCGAAAAGGCTGTTAAAGCGCTCCCTGTTCCGGTAAACGTAAACGCATCTCATAACCTGGAAATTTTTGTCCCAAAACTCCGGCGTTTTTATATCTAACCTTAAAATTGTTAGTTTTTTTTTGCGATAGAGAAGCACTAAACACACAAGAAACTCAAGAAAGTATAAACTAAACAAATTAAATCAACCCGGAAGAAAAGTGAGGTTATATTCATTTAAAATTTGACACATGCGACGCGTCAGGAATGTCAAGATACGTTACCGATACGGATACCGCGAGAGGGCCGTAACGTTACGTTGTACGTACGGTATCTCGGCCTCCGTATCGCTTCTGCACATGCGCAGTACGATACCGATACGGATACCGAGCAAAAAATACGGAAGCTTTATGTCCCTATTTACCTTTATTATTTTTTCAGATTCTTGCACAACTTCAGAATTGTCCAACTTATTGTACAGAAATGCCATGGCCAGATCGTAATAATTCTGATGAAATGAGGTCCTTAGAAGAAGAATATTTACTACCAGGCAGTGAAAAGTTCATAGTGCCTGCAGGAACTTTATTAGAGAAATGCAATTGCTTTGGAAAAGATATGATAAAGTACCATTACAGATATGATTTTTTCAAAATAATTGAACAATATGTAATATCTCTGACCTCCTGGGCATTTAATAAAGGAGAATATAACAAACTCATATACAGAAATGTTATGCGGGCAAATAAATTTTTGATTTATCTTGTAAAACATTACAGAGGCAATTTTCAACTGGATACACTAATAAGGCCTTTGTTACAAAGATTGGATTGTGTTCCTACATATTATAGCAAGGGTGGACTTAAAAATTTCGATTTTTTCTGTCTATATTTCGAATCGAGATGTGCCTTGATAATACATCAGAATGTTGATTTTTCAGCAGCTTTTCCTATTTTGATAAGGAAAATGTTATTTCCTGTAATAAGTGATTATAAATATGCTAGTACAGACCTGGAGAGGTTTCAATCTAGTTGTGATTTTTCACTTTATGGGTTTTTAAAAGAAGAAGAAGGATATAGTGACCATAAACTGCTTTTGAATTATATCGAATGTGTAACTTATATTTTGGATGTAAGGTTTTGTTAATTTTTATAAAAAGTTATATTTAATATTGGTACTATTTTTGTTTTAGAAGCAGAAAAGTTATGTGAAAGAATTTTATGGCGCCGTTTGGTATTTATTGCATGTAGTATTTCCTTCATTTAAACTATGGAAATATAATGATAAAGAACATTTCCAACAAAGCAAAATATTAAATGGTAAACTCATCAATCAATAATATTAGTCTAATAATTATAGCATATGCTAAATCGATTGTAGAAAAAAAAGTTGTTTCATTGATTTTTTAAATTATGTATTTTCAGGTTGCCTTCGAGTATTTATTAAAATTCTTCAACAAGATCCCAACGACCACCAACTTTTGGAACAAAAAGCGTTATACAAATTAATACATGACTCTTTTTTGAATGACCCGTACATAATCGAGGCTTTTACCAAAGTTTTTGTGAGAGACAAATATCTTCCTAGTTTAATGCATCAAGAATCCAATTGGATTGCTGGAGATACTCTAATTGTTGTGGATGCAGTTAAATCAGAGTTTGCTCTTCTGCTGTTGATTTTCAAGTGCAGAGTAAAGTTACCCAATGCCAAATGCGAAATTGATAAAAAGGCTCATATTTTTGCCAAGACTACTAGCATATATTTTGTCACACCATACAATTGCACGCTGGAGTTTTTGGCTGGAAGATTTTTGGAAATATTTGCGAGGGTAAGTGTTTTAAGTTTCTAGATTTGCCGATCTTATACTCATACTCAATATGCTTTATTGCCCAAAAAATATAAATTTTCAATGATACTGAATAAAGTATCTAAATGCATTGATAGGTAAGTATTACATGAACTACGCAAAATCATTCAAGAATCTCGGAATTAGCCGAAGCAAAAAAGTATTGCCTTCCATACAATATAGACTGTTTAGGACTGATTTTGTTATTGTTAAACGCAGGTTATTATTAGTGTGTGTTCTGGTATTGTGCCTTATATTCTCAGGTTCCAGACCAGAATATTGTTTATTTATAAGACAGAAAGATGGCTGTGGCGGAAAATATGAAAATTGTTTAGTGGACTGTATGATGATTTGAAAAAAATGGAAATAAATGTTTAAACCCGGTACGCACAGATCACTTACCTTTGAAAAGGTTTCTGTTGGTTCTCTGGTACTGGTCCAAACTGAAGCGTGTTGACTGTAGCAGAGTACTCTGTAGCTTCTTAGGGCAGTAAAATAGGGGCAGTTTCGTTGTAGTGACCGAACCGTCCGATACGACACGAATTTGTACGGGCTAAACTTATAATATTTCTTTATGAATTTTATGGAAAATGGATAAAAATACTGTCACGGCTTTAGATTGCCTGACAGAAATCTTGGGTTCGTTGTTCGTTTCGTTTATTTCAAAAATCAAAGTCCAATTAACAAGCAATAATGTATTCCACTTAACAATACACTCTGACACTAATTACTTTAATAACTAACTCAACAATTAAACTCTTACAACTCGCAATAATCACTATTTAGATCGTATCACAGCCAAACTTTAACTTAACTTACAAACCAATGCCGGCCTTCTTATACAGGGTGTCCCAGAATATGTGGGCAATCTCTCGGATTCACATAGAACACAAAAAAATAACATGACAACTTCCTATAAAAAAAAATTCCTACGGCCCCCCCTACGAAGTTACGTGCCCCTAAAGGACGCCTCTGGAAATTAGTTTTTTATTGATAACTTTCAAAATACTTCGTGTAATTTTTTTTCCTTTTAATATGATGGATACTAGATAAGACACCTTAAAATGGACCCTCTCAAACACACTTGTCCAATCTAGTTTGCCAGGGACGGACTAGCTTTAATGCAATAATGACACTGAGGAAATATTACTAGAAAGGATTAATTTTCACTGTCCCGAAATAAGGGCTAATATTGAAGCATTGTTGAGACTCGAACAATCTTTCATTGAAATAGTTAGGGAATGCATAAGATTAGAAGGATCTCATGTTAAGTCGACATAAAAAATTATTTAATAAAAAACCATTAATACACAAATACAGATTTTTCTCGAAACCAGCTCATTTTTTTGACATCGAATAAGGGTACCTTTTTTCTAGTTCAAGGTTGAAACTATCTAAAAATATTATTGCTATGCCTCTATTATACAGGGTGTAAAAAAAATTAGCATTATTGTGCTAAAGCTAGTCCGTCCCTGGCAAACTAGATTGGCCAACTGTGTTTGAAAGGGTCCATTTTAAGGGGTCTTATTTAGTATCCATCATATTAAAAGGAAAAAAAATTACACGAAGTATTTTGGAAGTAACCAACAAAAAACCGATTTTCAGAGGCGTCCTTTAGGGGCACGTAACCTCGTAGGGGGGGTCGTAGGATTTTTTTTTTATAAGAAGTTGTCATGTTATTTTTTTGTGTTCTATCTGAATCCGAGAGATTGCCCACATATTCTGGGACACCCTGTATATCCCTAAATCTATTCCTGTAAAATCTAGAATACACACTATAATCTTATTTTCCAGATTATAGTAGAATAATTCGCTAGATTCTTGACAGCCTGGCGGCGAACGCTGTTTTTCTGGCCTGGCGTTAGCGATATCGTAACAATACTATATTTTGAAGAACCCTTGGAATAATAATAGCTGTTGTAACCTATATAAGAGTTGAGAGCTTCTTAACTCACGCATTTTCATTACCGCACTCTTTCTTAGGCTTTTGAAACTATAGTGACATCAATATTATTTACTATCAAATTGATATAAAACCATGTATGCTGTTATCGTGTTTTCATGGTAATTTCGTCAAGTTTACATTGTTATTTGAACAAAAGGTATTGAGGTGATTCAGGTAGCTGGTTTTTAGAATAGGTAATACAATTATT
Source organism: Ceutorhynchus assimilis (assembly GCA_917834065.1). Classification (NCBI taxonomy): domain Eukaryota; kingdom Metazoa; phylum Arthropoda; class Insecta; order Coleoptera; family Curculionidae; genus Ceutorhynchus; species Ceutorhynchus assimilis. The sequence goes on from OU892279.1 coordinate 14,371,933, forward strand.
ATTGAAATTAAATTTTTTTGTGTTAACTTTACACAACTCGTGCTACGCACTCGTTGTGCAAGTTTCACACGCGTATCTTAATGATGCTGTTAACTCACTTGTATCGTAAATATCTATTATAAAATTATCAATGTATAAATTTCCGAACCTAATAAAATCAGTGCGATTTATGTTTGACAAATTCTATTTTAGTAAAGAAAATAAGGAATTCGAAACACGTACCCTAAAAAACAAGTACCACCAACAAAACCAGATTTGGGTTATAAATAAAAAAATGCGTTCTGGTCGAGGCGATGTTCAAGTACCTGATCAGTGTTACCAGATTGGGGGATTTTCCCCCAAATTTGGGGGATTTTCAAGTAGATGGGGGAAAATCTGGGGGATTTTTTGGGGGTAAGAATTTTCGCTATTGGGGGAAATTGGGTATATTTCAATGAATAAAACTAAAGTAAAAAATTTATTAAAACAACTGCGCCATCTATTTTTTCAATCAAGTTCCAATAAAAATGATACAGTTTGCTTCTTCTCGGGAGGAACCAAAGAATATTATAGACTAACGTCTCTAGAAGAACCGTCCGGCGGCGAAAATATAAACCTGCGTGATGGCGCTAGTGTCCTAGTAAAATCAGTCGTTTCTGCGATTAAATTAATTTAAAACACAAAAATTGTTTCTGTCTGTGTGTCTACCTATGTCCGTTATAGACTTTGAAACTATCCGATCGATGTGCCTCAAACCAGTTTAATGTTTAATATGAAAGGCAATAATAATAAGAAGGTTTTAGACCGCTAATGACAGGTGTCAACTGTCAAATTGAGACAGTTGCAGATTGAACCATATCTTCACAACGGATTTTGCTGAAATTTAGCATACACTTTAAGTTCGGATGATAATACATTTTAGACCACTGATGACAGGTGTTAACTGTCAAATGTAACAGATGCAGATTTGTGAACCATTTCTTCGCAATAGATTTTGCTGAAATTTTGCATACAGTTTAAGTTCGGATGATAATACAATTTGGAATACTCAACACTCAAATGTAATTTTTGACAGCTGTCAAAATATGACAGGTCGAGAGGTGAACAGGTTGTCAGGACTACCCCCGTCTTTGAAAATTTGCTTTTTTCGACAAATAGACAAATTTCAAAAATAAATAACCCATAATTTTGCACACCGATTTTCAAAATTTGCACACTTTTCTAGGGAAAGTTATATCGTATCAAAAATTTGCATAACCCCACCCGTTTTTAAAAAAATTGATAGACCCCTATGCTACTCGTTTCATCTAATTTTGGACAATTTTGCACACCTATTTTCAAAATTTGCACACTCTTCTGGGAAAAGTTATGAGGTGTGATAAATGTGCACTTTTTTCCCCGTTTATCTGAAACTTGAAAAATTGTTATACTACTCGCTTCGGCTAATTTTGCACACCTTATTTTTAATTTTACACATTCCTCTGGGAGTTGAATGTTGTATTAATTTGCACGTTTTCCCCTGTTTGTCAAAAAATTGAAAAACCCTTGCTACTGGGTTCACTCAATTTTGTACGTTTATTTTCAACCCAAATTGAGTAACATAAAAATTTTTAATTTTCTCAAAAAACCGGCGGAAAAGTGCACATTTTGCAAAATTTGAAAATAGGTGTGCAAAGTTGTGCAAAATTAGGTGAACCTAGTAGCATAAGGATTTTTCAACTTTTTGAAAAACGAGTGGGGGGAGAGTGGGGAGACAAGCATAGGATCTTTTAATTTTTCGACAAACGGGGGGGAAAGTGCAAATTTTTAATGCCTTAATAACTTTCCCCAGAAACGTACGCAAAATTGGCCAAAGCGAGTAGCATAAGCGCAACTAGGCTCCAAATTTGAGGGGTGTTGCAGCACCATTTTTTGTTTTTTTTTTTTTTTTTTGGAGTTTGATGGAAAGAAAATCAGACGCGTGAAAAGTTGGTTTTACGAGGGTTTGTACTTACGTCATCATTTGCCTTTTTTTTAAAAAATTGATTTTTTTATGTCTGAAATTTCAAACAAACATATAGTTTGTTTCACGGCACGCAAGTTTTTACTTACGTCATCGATGACTTCATAACTTAGAGAAAAAGTTATGTCATAGATTAATTCATGGAGCACCTTCGGAATTATTGTTTTGTAATACATTTTTTAACTTAGAAGAGAATTTATTCAGTTATCCGAAAATATATAAATAAAATTTCTCCTAGAGTGATTTTTGACTGTAAATTTTTGAAATTTTCCTTCTGCCAGTTTTCCAGAAAAAAATTAAAATTAAAAAAATGAATTTTGGTTAAAAGTTAGTTTTCCAGAATTTCTTCTGGAGTGATTTTTTACTGGAAAATTTTGAAATTTTTATACATACATATAATGAACTTCTCACTTTCCTCTTTCTCCTGTAAAAATTTCAAAATATTTCTTGTGGTGGATGAATTTTCCTTAATTTTACTTGAAAAAGTCGATTTTCCAAGTGATTTCTCACTGGAAAATTTCGAAATTTTCCTATAATGAGCTCCTTATTTTCTTCTTTCTCTTGGAAAAATTTCACAACTTTTGCTTTATTAGTTTTCCAGAAATAAATTGAAATGTGAGAGGATGAATTTTCCTTAATTTTGCTTAAATAAGTCAATTTTCCAGAATTTTTCCTGAAGTGATTTTTTACTGGAAAATTTTGAAATTTTGTTTTAATGAGATCCTCACTTTTCTCTTTTTTCTGAAAAATTTCCACAATTATTCTTTTGCCAGTTTTCTAGAAAAACAATAAAATGTAAGAAAATGAATTTTGCTTAAAAAAGTCAATTTTTCCTTAGTTATTGCATTTTCGAAAAACTCATAATTTTCGTAATTCCCCCATAACTTTTTCGTAATTTTCCCATAACTTCAAAAATCATAATTTTTTCGTAATTCCCGAAATTTCTTGTACTTATTTTTAATTCTCCTAATTTTTTAAAAAACTTCGTTATTTTTAAATTCTCCCCAAGTTTTGTAATTTTCATAATTTCAAAAATTCGTGATTTTCATAATTCCTATAATTTTTGTAATTCTCTTTATTTTTATAATTCCAGTAATTTTTCGTAATTCCTGCAATTTTCCGTAACTTTTCAAAAATTGCGAAAAAGTGAGTGTCAAAATTGCTGGAAAGTGACGTTGGAATTACGAAAAATAGAAGTAAAAATTACGGAAAAATAAGGTTGGAAATGTTGGAATTAGGCAATCCAACGACCTGTCCAAATGGCGTCTGGTTGGCAAACAATAAACAAAACACATATGTTTTTTTTTGGCAGGATTAAGCCTAGTACTCATAATTTGCTCTTTTTTGACATTGCATCGACAATTTGACGTTGAAAAAAGAGCGAATTTCGCTTTTATGAGTACCAGGCTTTATCAATACACGGGACGAGTTCTCAAATCTGACACTTTTCTGACATCGTTGACATGTAAAAACCCGTATTCTAACCTCATAAAAATTTCAAAATGCCGGCTGGTTGGCAAAAATCACGTGGTTTGGATTCCCTAATTGCGAAAAAGTTGAGTAAAAATGGCGGAAAAGCAAGGTTATAATGAGAAAAAATGAGGTTATAAATACGAAAAACAAAAGTAAAGATTATGGAAAAATTAGGTTGAAATTGCGGCAATGTGAGGCGAAAATCGCGGAAAAGTGAGCTTATACTTATTGAAAAATGAGGAAAGAATAACGGAAAAGTGAGGCAAAATTCGCGGAAAATTTTGTTGAAATTGCGAGAAAGTGAGTTTGGACTTTGAAATTGCGGAAAAGTGAAGGTTAAATTGCGAAAAAAAATTGTTGAAAGCCGTTATTTCTCAAATAAATTTCGTTATTTTTATAATTTTTCCTTAGTTTTTGCAATTTTCGCAAAACTCCTAGTTTTCGTAATTCCCATAACTTTTTCCTAATTTTCTTAATTTTTCGTAACTTTCCAAAATTCCCGTAATTTTTGAATAATTTCTGTTGTTTCTCAGATTTTCGTAGTTTTTTAATTTCTGTAATTTCTCAAAATATTCAGGTACCTACTTATTTTATAATTCCCCCTAAGTTTTTGTTACTTTCAAAAATTCGTAATTCTCGTAATTTTCAAAAATTTTTTATTGTGAATTTTCATTATTTCTGTAATTTCTCAGATAATTCTCCCTATTTCTATAATTCTTCCTTAGTCATTGCAATTCTTGGAAAACTCGTAATTTTCGTAATTCCCGTAACTTTTTCATAAATCCCGTAACTTACCAACAATTATCGTAATTTTTTCGCAATTCTCGTGATTTTTCCTTATCTCTTCCAATCTTTATATTTCCTGTAGTTCCTCAAATTTTCGTAATTTTGTAATTCCCCTAATTTCTCAAAAAAACTCCGTTATCTTTATAATTCCCCCCCAGTTTGTTGTGATTCTCAAAAATTGGTAATTCCCGTATTTTTTTTTTCTTGGAATTTTCGAAAATTCTTAAATTCCCGTCATTTTTCAAAAAATTCTCGTTAATTTCATAATTCCCCCTTAGTTTTTGCAATTTTCGGAAAATTCGTGAATCCTGTAACTTTTTGTAATTCTTGTTATTTTCGTAATTTTTTGAAAATTGTCACAATTTTTTTAATTCTCGTGATTTTTTCGTATTTTTCATAATTTTTGAATAATTTCTGTAGTTTTCAGATTTCCGTAATTTTTTAATTCCTGTAATTTCTCAGAAAACTCCGTTATTTTCATAATTTTGAAATTATATAAGTCTCGTAATTTTCGTATTTTATTTTGGGAATTTTCGAAATCTTGTAATTCCTGTCATTTCTCAGATAATTCTCGTTATTTTCCTAATACCCCCTTAGTTTTTACAATTTTCGAAAAACTCGAAATTTTCGTAATTTCCATTACATATTTTCGTAATTTTTTAATTTCCGTAATTTCTCAAAAAAATTTCGTTAGTTTTATAATTTTCTTGTTATTGTAATTTTCGTAATTTCAAAAAATTGTGATTTCCGTTATTTTGGGAATTACCGTAATTCACGTAATTTTGAAATGACTTTGTAATTCTTTTCCGTAATATTTCGTAATACCCGTAATTTTTGTAATTTTCGTAGTTTTTTGTATTTTTCTCAATTCCCGTAATTTTCATAATTTCTCATAATTCCCGCAAATTTTCGTCATTTCCGTCATTTTACTAGGTTCCGTAAATTTTTAAAATTCCCATTATTTTTCGTAATTCCCGTAATTTGTCTTGTTAGTTTTCGTAACTTTTCAAAAATTAGTAATATTTAAATAATTGACGTAATTTTGGAGTGACTTCGTAGTTCTTTTGCGTAATATTTGGCAATTCCCATAATTTTTGTAATTTCCGCAATTTTTTGTTATTCCGTGATTCTCGTAATGTTCCGTAATTCTCGTAAATTTTTGCAACTCTCTCTAATTTTTCATATTTTACGTAATTTTTCGTAACTTTTCAAAAATTATCGTTATTTTCGTAATTTTGAAATGAGGAAAAATGAGGATAAAATCGTGGAAAGTGATGATAAAATCACAAAAAAAAGAGTCAAAAATCGCAAGAAAAATATGAGTCAAAAATTTCAAAAAGAGTGAATTTAAACTCGCGGAAAAGTAAGATGAGACTCACGGAAAAATGAGGATAAAGTCACGAAAAGTAAGGATAAAATCGCGGAGAATGAAATATGAATCGCGGAAAAGTGGGGATAACATCGCAAAAAAAAGTGAGACAAGAATCGCGGAAAAATGAGATTATATTTACAGAAAAGTCGGTTTACAATCGTGAAAAAGTGGATTTAGAATTGCGGTAAGTGATGGTAAAATTGCAAAAAAATGAGTCAAAAATAAAAAAAAAAAATATTTTTCAAAAATCACAAAAAAAGTGAGCTCAAATTAGCGGAAAAGTGGAGATAAAATCGCGGAAAGTAGGGGAACAATCGCGGGAAAATGAGGATGAAATAGCAGAAAAATAAGTTTGTAATCGCCGAGGAGTGAGAGCCAAAAATCGCAAAAAAGTGAAAACAAAATTGCAAAAAAGTGGGTCAAAAATCACAAAAAAAATGAGTCAAAAATTTCAAAAAAAGTGAGTGTGAATTTGTGAAAAAGTGAGATAAGAATCGCGAAAAAATGAGGTAATATTTGCGGAAAAGTGGGTTTACAATCGCGGAAAAGTGATAGTAAAATCTAATATTTCTAAATTATGACGTCATCAAATTGGATTTTTCAATGAATAATAAATTGGAAGCATCTTTCCTACATAAAATTATTGAATTTGACATTTATCAAAAAATCCAAACAACCAGCACCTTGTTTTACAGGTAATGAAATGTCTTGTCAGTTTCTTGAAAGTATGTCGTGGTCAGTAATTATTTTTGCTAGAAATGCAACAAAATACAGAAGAAAGAGAAGATTGCATCGATCCCTTGAAAAATATAGATGAGGCGGCCAATCGGGCTACCTCAGTTGTTCCAATTTTACCATTAATATCAATGTAAATAACTAAAAATGCAAACATTTTTGACGTTCGCTCTCAAAATTTGATGTTTCATTTTTAACACTAGTGCTATAAAGACTTTATGGCACTAGTGCGATAAAGTAACATTTTTAATGCTACGGGGGGTGTTAAAAATTGCATTTTTGACACGTTTGTAGAAAAAGTTTTTTTTTTTTAAGATAAAAGTCAAAATGACATTAAGTTGGCAATGCAATGTAAAATTGTCAATGCTTTCAAATTTTTTATGTAGAAAAGGCTTGTGTTGCCAACATAGTTATTGAATTTTTGACTTGGGGAATTATCTTTAAAAAAAAACATACTTTAACTTTCCCCAGAAAAGTGTGCAAAATTTGAAAATAGGCATGCGAAATTGTGCAAATTTAGGTGAATAGGAATTTTTCAAGTTTTAGACAAACAAGGGGGAACGGTCAAATTTGTCCCTAGTTTAAAAAAATGCTCTAGTTTTCGTTGTGTTGTGTGCAATATTTTAGTTATAGTGTGCAAAATTATTATGGTTTAGGTATTTATTTTTGAAATTTGTTTAATACAGGCGGAAACTTGACCGACCCCAAAATTTACTTGTTGGTAAATAAACCGATCTACTGGAAAATAAATAAATAATTCATAATTCGAAATTAAACATAAATTTCCAAGTGGCAAATTTGCCAAATATACTGAAAAAAAAAACCTAAAGAAAATGATAGAATAGCATCCATCTATGATATTCGTTGGTAAATTATCAAATATGTTAGAAAATATATGCTTAACTTCCTAATTCCTTTTGGCACGCGTCTGTCTTCCTATGCACGCAAAGCAAATATTTCACTTTAATAACTTCATTCAGAGAAGCAGACACGGATGCTGGCTCGCTGGCTGGACGCTGAATCAACAGCACTGACAACTCGGCAACAGTGGGCAATAGACTCGAGCCAGCGTCCACACCGGCAAAAGCCGGCGTCCATCGAGGTATCAAAAATCAGAATACGGACGAGACTTCTAGAGACGTTAGTCTATAATATTCTTTGGAGGAACGCAAACGCTCAGTTCTAGATCTATTTTAATTTGTTATGACAAATGACAATTGACTTGACAAATCGGATCGGGGGAATCCCCAACGACCGACGTTGCTTGCATTGTTTATTTTTTACAACTTGGTACAACTGTACTTATCTGTTCTGTCACCAGTCACAACATTTTGGGTGGGTTCCGTTGTCTAACCTGGTTAACCGGTCGGTACAAGGGCGGTTGACAGCGGTTGACAACTATTGACAGCGGTTGTTGAAAATTTCGGTTTCATACGGAACGCTTTTCCAATCGCAGAATCGCCGCCGGTTGCCTTGGTGACATGTTTGACATAACCAACCGCGTTCCGTATAGACCGGTTTTTCAAGAACCAGACATTACGGAACGTGTAACCGTAACCAAGGTTGACAACGGAACCCACCCTTTATTTCATTTGTCATTTGTCAATTGTCATTTTATTTTTGGGATTACAAAAATATAAACAAATAAAAAAGTGGTAAGGGTATGAGTTTTATTTTAAAATATTTAACGAATTTGTCTTTTTTTTTTTGCAAGTATGAGTCGAGAATAAATCTATATTTATTTATTTGGGGGATTTTAGTTGACAAACAGTGATTTTTGGGGTATTTTTGAAATCCTTTGGGGGAAATTAGTTATAACCATCTGGCAACCTTGTACCTGATGGTGTATGTAAAACGGAATTTCTTGTAAACTTACCAATAAATAACTATTGCGTAGAACAAGCAGACAAAATTAAATTATGCAGAATTTAAATTTTAAAAAAATTCAAAATCCGGCTCGAAGGCCAAAATGTGGCGGAAAATATGAAAATTGTTTAGTGGACTGTATGATTTGAAAAAAATGGAAATAAATGTTTAAACCCGGTACGCACAGATTACTTACCTTTGAAAAGGTTTCTGTTGGTTCTCTGGGTACTGGTCCAAACCAAAGAATATTATAGACTAACGTCTCTAGAAGACCCGTCCGCCGGCGAAAATAAAAACCCGCGTGATGGCGCTGCTGTCCTAGTAAAATCAGTCGTTTCTGCGATTAAATTTTTTTTTTTTTTTTTTTTTTTTTTTGGCTTTGAGCATAGCTCACTTAGCCACGAAAACATAATTCAAAAGTTCAAACTTTAGCTAACCATTCACCCAACGATATACAGATAAAAAAAAAGGAAGGAATCTAGCAAAAAGGATAAACACATGGACACACGCTTCTCGTCCTGGGGTCTATGCAGGACATTTTTAAACTTTAACAAAACACAGGTGGACCCGGTTAGGAAGGATGTAAAATATAAGGAAAAAAAAACATAGGAATCGAAACAATCTCTAATTATCTTTCAAATAAGGACTTTACATAATTTTAAGTAATTAATAAATATATTTTCCAAGTTATCATCTGATAAAATAAGCTTAATTAAACCCTTGTGGTTCATAGGTATGAGATGGAGTTTTTCCAATTCTCTTCTTAAGAATGAAGTTGCCAATTCATTGTGTCTACAACTAAATAATCTATGATTCAAATCATCTTCAGATTGGTTATCACAAAAGCATCGCGTGTTCTCGCATAACTTAAGCTTATACATGTGTTTATTAAAATTTCCATGCCCAACTAAAAATCTGAAATAGGAAACAAACACATTTCTGGAGAGTTTAAAACGTTCCATTAGTGGCTTTTTATTCAATCTAGGATAAAAGGAGTTATACAAATTAGGGGAGTTAACTGCCATTGCAATATAATTACTGCGCCAAACTTCCCAAGATCTTTTTTTGATTATTTCGAAAAAGTCCTAATATGGAGTAATTTCCAGGATCTCTTCTGATACGATCGCCTCTCTTGCTGCATTGTCAACCAATTCGTTGCCTTTGAGACCTGTATGTCCCTTAACCCATACAAACTTGACAGAAATATTTTTAGAGCACAAAGCAGAGAATACCTCCAATACTTTGGCTATAATAAGATTCTTACAATTCATCGCATTTTTGAGAGACTTCAAAACTGACTGAGAATCAGAGAGAACAATAGCTTTGAAAATATTTCCCTTTGACAATATATGATCTAATGCTTTCAATATTGCTAGTGCTTCGGCAGTGAAGATAGATGCATTATTTTCACATTTGTATTTTTTAACATAATTCAATTCAGGTATAGCAATTGCACATCCTACTCCTGAACTATTTTTAGCCCCATCGGTATATATTTGAAGATAATTTTCATTCTTGCTTAAGACTTCCCTTAAATGGATAGAATTTACTGAGGGCAACTCCGAAAAATTCGGAAATAGAATTCCAGGTTTGAGATATATCAAATCAGATGGAAAATGAAATAGTATATATTTGTCTTGTTTTGTTATAATGTTATGAAATTCTGATGTATTTACAAATGCATCCGCTAAAACAGGACTTTTCTTATTTCTCCAGTATGACTGAGTTAGATTAGAAATATTCAAGATAGAAATTTTATTAAGCAACGAGTTATGTACGTATTGAACATTTTTAAGAATAAATTTTTCTGCTAGAATTTTTCGTCTTATTTCTAATGGAACTTCATTACATTCAGAAAGTAGAGCCTGGATTGGGGTAGAGCTAAAAGCACCTGTTACAAGTCTTAGAGCTTTGTATTGCAGCCTATCGACTTTAACAAGTCGGGATTTGCAAGCAGAACCATAAAACATAGCGCCAATATCCAAAATTGATCTTGTAAACGCTTTATATAACATTAAGCAAACTTGGGGATCGGATCCCCATGACCTAGATATTACTGCTCCCATAATATTAAGACTTTTTTCGGCCTTCTCAGTTATATAGGTAATATGTTCTTTCCAAGCCAATTTTTGATCCAACAAAACTCCCAAATACTTAAATGTTTCAACCCATGGGATAACACAGTTGTTAAGTGTAATTGTTGATGTTTTCTGTAAACGATGCCTAGTAAAAACCATCATTGCTGATTTTTTATTTGAAATATTGAAGCCATTGCTGGGAAAATATTGATTGCAAACATACATAATATGTTTTAGGTTGGTTAAGCATGCATGCATGCTTTTTTGCTTGGTATAGATACAAAAATCATCAGCGTATTGTAACTGAGAAGCATTTAACCCCATTGAATGAAAATCCGTTGTGTACATATTAAAAAGTAATGGGCTTAATACTGAACCTTGGGGGATGCCAGATGAGACAATTCTGGTTTCGCTAGTATCATTACCTATTCTAATGGATACGCCTCGATTGATATATAATCTCACTATATTATTAGCATTTGCTCTAGGCACATCAAATTGTACTAGTTTATCTATAAGGATTTCAAGATTGACATTTTCATATGCACTGGATATATCCAAAAATATAGCCGCCAAATAATCATTATCAGAAAATGTGTTCTGTACATCAGTAACTAAATGTGCCAGACAATCATTTACGCCGCTACCTCGCCTAAATCCGAACTGATGGGAAGGAAGTAATTTTTTAGATTCGCAATACCACTCTAAACGATATTTGATTATTCTTTCCAGAGTTTTTAACATACATGATGTGAGCGAAATTGGCGTAAACTCGTCAGTTTTACCTGGTTTGCATATTGGTACCACCAGTGCATTTTTGATTTTCGAAATATCATCACCTCTACACATAATTTTATTGAATGCGTCTATTAACAACTGCATAGCAGGGAGGGGTAAATGCTCTAACATACTATAAGTGATTCCGTCCGTACCTGGGCTAGTGTCTTTATGTTTTCTGACGTTATTGATGAATTCTGATATAGAAATAGGTCGTGATAAAAAATGATCGCTTGACGCATTCATTGGTGGAATATCGCGTGACACAAAATCAGGTGCTATTTTATTCAACAAAATATTGGCTGATTCCTGGGAAATTGTGTTGTTTATATGTGTATTTAAACCACCCTTTATCAAATTAACTCTATTCCAAATTTTGGAAGGAGGGCTCTGGGCGTTCAAACTACTACAAAAATTAGCCCAACTTTGTTTGGATTTTCTTTTATAGGTAAGCTTACACTTAGCTGTTAAATTATTACACTGAATGTAGTTTTGGAGATTGGAATTATTACGAAATTTTTTAAACATTTCTTTCCGACTGTTGGATAAAATTTGGCATTCCTCGTCCCACCATGGTACAAAGGGTTTTTTATTTTGAAAAACTCTTTTAGGAAAAAGTTGGTCGGCAGTTTCACCAATAACATTGATTAATATTGAAATAATTTCATTTGCCTTGTCCGGTACTTCCCTAAGGTTACTAATTTTGTCCTCTATGCATTGACCAAAGGAAACCCAGTTGGCATTTTTGAGTTTCCACCAAACTAAATTATGTGACGGCGCAAGATTAGTTTTATTATTCAATGTCAATTTAACAGGAAAATGATCTGAGCCATAGGAATCTTGTAAAACTTCCCAAGACGAGATATTACTGATGTTTGAGGAAATAATAGTTATGTCTAAAGCGGAACTACTTGTGGCTCCTATTCTGGTATGCTCTCCTTCATTCCTTATTAGTAAATTGGGAAAATTGTCTAATGCATTTATTATTGTGTTCCCCGGTGCATCATTAATATTACAACCCCATAAAGTATTGTGGGCGTTGAAATCACCCCCAATTATAGAAAAGGACTTTACAGAAGAAAAAATTTTACAGTAGTCCAAAACACTTATTGCCACATTTGGTGGTCTATAAATAGACACAACAGATATTAACGTATTATGGATAGATATGTCTATACCACATAGTTCAATATTGATATTATCGAACTTTGGGAATTTGATATTAGAAAAGGAAATTGATTTTTTAATTAGTATAGCCACACCGCCTTTACCATTAATTCTATCTTTTCTTATAATATTAAAACCTTTAAGACTAATTTTGTACTCTGGTTTATACCAAGTTTCACTTAAAAGGGCAATATCAAAATTAGTATCTTGTAATAAGTTTTTTAACAAATTATGGTTTGAATACGCAGATCTAGCATTCCAGTGAATTACAGTTAGTTGTTGTGTGAAGGCTGCCATTGTTGAAAGATATTTTTGAGGGTATTATTGATTATATAGCCTATATTTTCTATTATATTTGATACATCAGGAGATTTCTCACCCCTGATTGAATTATTTATTTGACAAGTTAAATCTTCAATTATTTTATTCTTTAGACCTTCAAAAGTATTTTTAGTGTTTATCTGATGAGACTCAATCCAAGGTGCACCTGTATAGGACCAATCAAATTCTCTGCTAACGGGTTCAAAAGAAGGACTTCTATCACTGACTTTCCGTTTTTTATAATTTTCATATACACTGGAAGAGGGAATAGACTTGCTGGAATGTGGATGAGCTACAAATGTCGTTTTTGAATTTGGGGGATTAGATTGATTTCTATAGTTCGGTGGTAATTCAGGAAAATCGGTTTTTGAAGACAATGGAGCAACTTTATTTTTCGAAACAAGGCTTGCATAAGAAGGGTTATCTACAATTTTTTCGGCTTCTTTAAAGGATACATTAAGATTTGCCATCGCCTGCTTAATTTTTACCTGATTGTTATATTTAGGACATTTTTTACTAGTAGAAATATGAGAATTATCTTTACAATGAACACAAAAAATTTCACAATCAGTACACAGTCCCTCGTCATTTAATATTTTAGAACAGGTTTTGCATCGTTTTTTGCTTTTACACTGGGAAGCAGCGTGACCAAAATTTAAACAATTATAACATTGAGTGACCGGGGAGTACCAAGTATCAACTTCGTATCTCAATCGGTACATATAAACAAATTGTGGCAGGACTAAATTATCGAAAGTTACAATAATCTGCTGTCTAGGAACTTTTACTTTATTGCCATCCTTATCGAGAACAAATTTAAATCTCCTCTGCACTGCCTTAATTGGAACTGACGACTTCAGAATTTTCAAAATTTCTTCCTCTGAGAAAGATGTATCAACATTACGGATAAGGCCTTTTTTTTGAGTAAGATGAGAGGGAATATATGCAATAAGATTGTTACTTTCAAATACCTGATTTTCAACTATTTTGTTGGCACCTATAGCGGATTTACACATAATCTGGACCCTATTTCGACCAACTGTGTGCAAGAAATCAATATCATTTTCATCGCCATTCAGATTGAATAATTTTTCACCAATTTTGAGAGGATGCAATCTACCAAAATTTAAATATTTATGCTCCACAAAAACTGAAAATGGACCGTTACTATTTGTTTTATATCTATTTTTCAAATCAATTCTATTTAATCTATCTGAAATCTGTTTATCATGTTGAGTTTGAGAATTAATATTATTTTCTATGGAATCATCTTCATTTATCATCATATCATTGTATGTGAGATCGACTACTTTAATATTATTTTTATCAGGGGGTGGTTTACCCTCTTTATGATTATTGCCCCCCGCCATGATTAAGGCATGAACGGAGAGCAATTAAATTATCAAATAAAATATAGTAATAGGAAAAGATACAACTCACAGAAAATATCCTTCAATAAATCCCAAATATTTAAGGAATGCTGCAAACGCACTAAAAACCAAGGTCGGTGTGCGATTAAATTAAATTGAGGCACCAAATGCAGGCGTATTTGCTAGACTGCGTTGCCAAGTTGTCTTTTGTATAACAAATCAAATGACTGTGTTTTATATAGGTACTTATTATGCATATACCTACCATAGAATAGGAATATTATTATAATTAAAAACAAAATAATAAATAGGTAAATAGTTATGTATTTTTGTGGGTAGTAATTTTCTGTTACTAATAAATAGTAGAGGTATAAAACACAAAAATTGTTTCTGTCTGTCTGTCTGTCTGTGTCTACCTATGTCCATTATAGACTTTGAAACTATCCGACCGATGTGCCTCAGATTTTTTTTTAGATTTTTATTTCACCCTTTCGAGCCCATACTCTACACTGCAGCCTTTATAGGCTTTTTGTATGTCATCGTATGGGCTCTACTCCTTCTCATTCATACTTCGCATTCATACTTGCAGATCAGATGATTGGCGGCAGCGCGGTCGACCCACCGTCCCGTACTACTGCGGTCACCCATCCAATCTCCAACCCGACATCGCGTTGCTTGGCTTTGAGTAGGGCGTCCTGTCGTCCTTTATCAAAGCGCCAACGTGCCTCAAACCAGTTTAATGTTTAATATGAAAGGCAATAATGATAAGAAGGTTTTAGACCGCTAATGACAGGTGTCAACTGTCAAATTGAGACAGTTGCAGGTTTTGAACCATATCTTCACAACGGATTTTGCTAAAATTTAGCATACACTTCAAGTTTAGGGGGGCGATTCTCATCCTCTAGTCGCAACCTATCGTCCCGATTCACCCGTAGAAAGGCAATGGGATAGTCGGGACGATAGGTTGCGACTAGAGGATGAGAATCCCCCACTATGATTAGGTGATAATACATTTTAGACCACTAATGACAGGTGTCAACTGTCAAATGTGACAGGTGCAGATTTTTGAACCATTATTTCGCAACGGATTTTGCTGAAATTTTGCATACACTTTAAGTTCGGATAATAATACATTTTAGACCACTGATGACAGGTGTCAACTGTCAAATGTGACAGATGCAGATTTGTGAACCATTTCTTTGCAATAGATTTTGCTGTAATTTTGCATACAGTTTAAGTTCGGATGGTAATACAATTTGGAATACTCAACAGCTGTCAAATGTAATTTTTGACAGCTGTCAAAATATGACAGGTAGAGAGGTGGGCAGGTTGTCAGGACTACCCCGTCTTTGAAAATTTGCTTTCTTCCACAAATAGACAAATTTCAAAAATAAATAATCCATAATTTTGCACACCGATTTTCAAAATTTGCACACTTTTCTGGGGAAGTTATGAGGTGCGATAAATGTGCACTTTTTTCCCAGTTTATCTGAAACTTGAAAAATTCTTATGCTACTCGCTTCGGCTAATTTTGCACAATTTTGCACACCTTTTTTTTAATTTTACACATTCCTCTGGGAGTTAAATGTTGTATTAAAAATTTGCACGTTTTCCCCTGTTTGTCAAAAAATTGAAAAACTCTTGCTACTGGGTTCACTCAATTTTGCACGCCTATTTTCAACCTGAATTTAGTAACATAAGAATTTTTCATTTTCTCAAAAAACCGGCGGGAAAATGCATATTTTGCAAAATTTGAAAATAGGTGTACAAAGTTGTGCAAAATTAGGTGAACCTAGTAGCATGAGGATTTTTCAACTTTTTGAAAAACGAGGGGGGAGAGTGGGGAGACAAGCATAGGATCTTTCAATTTTTCGACAAACGGGGGGGAAGTGCAAATTTTTAATGCCTTATAACTTTCCCCAGAAACGTGCGCAAAATTGTGCTGAATTAGCCAAAGCGAGTAGCATAAGATTTTTCAATTTTTTGACAAACGGCGCGGATAGTGCAAATTTTTAATGCCTCATAAAAGGCATTTTTTAGCGAGATCCCAGTAATAACCGTTTATAACCCGTGCGGTTATACACGGTAACACTCCCACTTCAAAAATATATCCCTACCATTGGCAGATTTCTAGGATTAAACCGCTTCTCGCTAAAACGGAACGGTTATCAAAATTTTACAGTAAGGTAAGGTTAGTTCATATTTTGTGGTGAACATAAAAGAAATGGAGTCAATAATTAAGTCCTTATTACTTATTGACGATATTATGTTTGGAAACATCCTGTATATTCTAATTTCCAAGTTTTATCGAGTCAAGCATAGTGGTCCCTTGAAATATATATTGCGAGAAAATCATGAGAGACAGCTTATAGACCATAATGCGAGATCTGCCATTTTTTGATATCCTCCAAAAACAAAAAAACCTCAGAAAAAACTCACTTTTACAGATCAAAACAATCACAAATAAATCTAAGGTTAGAATTTTTCAGTTACTCAACTCTCGACTTGGGTATCAAAAACAATAACCGTGTTATAGAATGATGACGTTACTTTATGACAGCAAAACACCTTCCCCTATTACCGTTTTCTCGCAAAAACGGATCGGTTATTGATTTCCTGTAACCGCTTGTAACACGGGAACTAACGGGAACTCGCTAAAAAATGCCTATTGTTTTTTTTTTAAGATAAAAGTCAAAATGACATTATGTTGGCAATGCAATGTAAAATTGTCAATGCTTTCAATTTTTTTATGTAGAAAAGGCTTGTGCTGCCAACATAGTTATTGAATTTTTGACTTGGGGAATTATCTTTAAAAAAAACATACGTTAACTTTCCCCAGAAAAGTATGCAAAATTTGAAAATAGGCATGCGAAATTGTGCAAATTTAGGTGAACCGAGTAGCATAAGAATTTTTCAAGTTTTAGACAAACAAGGGGGAACGGTCAAGTTTGCCCCCAGTTCAAAAAACTGCTCTAGTTTTCGTTGTGTTGTGTGGGTGTGCAATATTTTAGTCATAGTGTGCAAAATTATTATGGTTTATTCATTTTTAAAATTTGTTTAATACGGGCGGAAACTTGACCGACCCCAAAATTTACTTGTTGGTAAATAAACCGATCTACTGGAAAATAAATAAATAATTCATTGTTCGAAATTAAACATAAATTTCTAAGTGGCAAAATCGCCAAATATACTGAAAAAAACCTAAAGAAAATGATAGAATAGCATCCAACTATGATATTCGTTGGTGAATTATAAAATATGTTAGAAAATATATGTTTAACTTCCTAATTCCTCTTGGCACGCGTCTGTCTCCCTATGCATGCAAAGCAAATATTTTACTCTAATAACTTCATTCAGAGAAGCGGACACGGACGCTGGCTCGCTGGCTGGACGCCGAATCAACAGCACTGACAACTCGGCAACAGTGGGCAATAGACTCAAGCCAGCGTCCGCACCGGCTAAAGCCGGCGTCCATCGAGGTATCAAAAATCAGAATACGGACGAGACTTCTAGAGACGTTAATCTATAATATTCTTTGTACAAACTGAAGCGTGTTGACTGTAGCAGAGTACTCTGTAGCTTCTTAGGAGAGTAAAATAGGGGCAGTTTCGTTGTAGAGTGACCGAACCGTCCGATACGACACGAATTTGTACGGGTCGCGTAGCGAGAGTGTGTTGTCTACTCTGCGGCCGAAAACATATATTATTTTTAAAATCTCGGACAAGGCAGCACAAAAATGCAGCTGCTTCCAGCAAGTGACGTGTGCGCATATGATAAACGAAAAAAGTCGCTAATGAAAAATATAGGCACAATCGAACTTTGTAGATTGCTCTACATAAACTAAAATAGGCAAAAAGCTCTTTTGAGAGTTTCCTAAACAATGGCACAGTCAATATTTTTTTGAACATGGGCTGACAGTGTGCAAGGTTTTAGATCTATAAAAATAGCGCACTGCGATTTTTGCAAAACAAATATAGAATTCAGCAACTGCCAGTTTGTGAATCACCAAAAACAAAATCATACTATACATGAGACTCGAAACAAGTTTGTTAGTTTAGTCTGGAGTTTTAACAATCTTAGCCTTGACAGCTATTTCAGCTTCCTCAATACTTTGAAACTCCTCATAGTGTTATCTAACTTTTAAGTTAAAATTGATTCAGTGCAAGTTTGTGACTTTTGATGAGGCAAGTCAACAACTAGGCCTGAAAATTAACTTTAACAAAATAAAATTTGTGGACAATCTGCAACTTGAGAGCGAATCCATATGACGAAAAGTTCAAATATCTAAGTCTTTTTGTTAAATTCCTTTTTTACAAGTATCAATGTTAATGTTACCATTTCCTTTAAAAATGTAAGTATCATTAATTAATTTATTGTTACACATTTTAGAACAGCGAAATCTCACTTATGTCGTGCCTTAATTTGGATTATGACCAAATCCAAACCTTGTTCCTCCAACGATTAAGAGATCCATTGGAAGATGAAACAGTTAAAGTTACTATTGTAGATCTTATTAGTACCTGCATTTTTCATCAACACGGAATGACGGCTGCTTTTTTCAATGTGCAATCTACTAAGAAATGGTACAATCCTCATGCAAAGATAATAGAAGGTGAAGCTGTTAGTGATTTCATTATGGATTATTTGAGGAACGTTAGAAAGGTACATGCTTATACGATTTAGCTTATTACATATTCATTGAATAAATTGTTGTAGTCCGTGGAATATTTGACGAGTCCTCTTCAAGTGGGAATGTTGAAATTAATGGCGAATCTTTGGCAATGTCAAAAACAGCATCTGATAAAAGATGTAACCAAATCCAACGATTTTTGGAGCCTAATTGCCTATCCTTTATTCACAAATTTCGAACTAGATCCAACGGTTTATGCGTGTATTTTCAAAATCCTAAGCATCCAGTGTGCAGTGTCAAAAATGACTAAGGACGATGAGTTCTTTCAAATTATTACAAAGTTTTTATCGGACCAAAAACAGCTTCGATTATTTCAACAGTATATTTTCAAAATATTTTCTAATCAAGAACTACAGCCACACTATGTGAACGAAAGAGTACCGTTAATAAAATCATGGACAGAACTTCTTATTGTTGTGCAAAAACATACTAAGGAAGCATATTTTCCCACCAGTGAATCCCAGTATCTGTTTATTGAACTTGTATTTGATGGTATTTTGAACGAGGTAATACACAGTAACATACTTGGCGTCTGGTTGGACTTAACCTTAATAGTTGTTGATATGTTTGGACTGAAATTCGAACAAAGAGTGGACGAATTAGCTTGTAAGGTTATTCAGTATATCAAAATTATACAGAAATATTACAAAGATTTATCTTTGAAAGAGAAAATGATTGTTTTAACCATTATCGTTAAAAACCTTAAAGGATTAAAATCATACTATGAAACACATTCAGCAGAACTATTACAATTACTTGAAGAACTAGCACCTCTAATAGACGATGAGTATTACATTTTAGTGGATGTTGTTTATGCAAAGCTAAAAGCCAATGAAGTAACAGCTAAAGAACAACTGGGTCCCTGGAGTTTGATTATAGTTTTAACAAACTCACTATTAACTTTTGAAAATTGCGAAGACCTTAAGATATGGTTTGGAAATAGGGAATATTTAGATAAAACAATACACTGCTTATGTGAACTATTACGGCACAAAATCTCTTGGCCATGTGCAAAAATGTCATTACTTAGTTTGAATTTATATATGGAATCACCATTGGCTTTGGATTTCTTCAAGATGGATATGGTAAATTGTTTCGATAAACTTGAACCTGTGGTGAAATCTTTGCTGTTTCTACCATTGAATAAGGTAAGATAATTTCATAATTTTATGCAGCAAAACTATAACTGTCCCATTATTAACAACCACTACAGTGGAATATTTTATCTACTTATTACATAATACCTCATATTTGGAGCAACTCAATAAATTTTCTCTTGACTTTTCTCAAAAACGTGTTCTGTTTCTTAAATATTTTAATATTTATTTAAGAACTAGCAAACGTACTTACTATCCAACTTGAATTAGAAAATTGTTTCCACTTACTAGTAATAATTACATGTTTTTATAGTCATACTTCACCCTTTATGAATATTTTTTATTAACAATGATGTATCGCTTATTTTTTAGACAAATATTTCGGATCTTCAAGAAGGCTGGTGTATATTCCATTTAATAATAAAATTTAACATATTGTTTGTAAGAAAATTTCAAAATCAAGCTCTTAATACGTGCTATTCTTTCCTTTCTCTATATGAAAGTATCATAAATCATGTGATAAATATCCCAGAATACTCAGTGGATTTAAAAGCTTTAGACTTGTTGAGTCAGCTTTTGATTTATTATCTGGAAATCCTAACATACTGGAAAACCGAATGGTTCATTACGAGTAAAGGATCTTTCAATGTTATGATGGTAAGATTAACATACAGCAGAAACGACTTTTTTATTTTAAAAGCTCCTTTTTTTATTTTAGAATGGCACAAGGAAGACAATTAATGCTTGCATTAATCTCTGTTTGAATCCCAATCGTATAAAGTTTTATCATTTCGATAGTTCCTACCAATCAGTTTCCTTGCATCGGGATGAACAAGCTACAAATCAACTTGTGGTCTCAGTTATGAACAGGTTAGATATTTCTTTCATTTTCCTAGCATTGCATATTACAACTGATCACCCTGTATTATTATATCCTCAAAAAGAAATCGCGTATGGTTTACATAATATGTAGTATCTTCCCTTTTTAGTTTAAATAGTGAAAAATATAGGATAAAACTTCCCGATTATCAGCATAATAGGGTAGTGGACAAGGTATGAATTTAATGAAATCGATGATCTATTCTTCATCTATGAAGTAAATAAAAAATATTCGTATTAAAAGAAATTTCAGAAAAAATTACTAACTTTGTTTAAAACGGTTGTAAAAGTAGAGTTTTGGGACACACTATTTAAACGATTATTCCACTCATGTGTTAGAAATCCCATAAGACAAGTGACGATTTTCAGAATTACAGCGAAAATTCTCTTTTCCATTTGTTTAACTAGAGAAAATTACAGCGATAATTCTCCCATGTTATTGTATACATGGTTGTCATGCTAATTTTTGATACAAACAAACGGTTCCTGATAGCAACCATTTATTTGTATTGATTGTTAAGATGTTCAAATCGTTTAATACATATTTATTTCCATATTTTTTGCATTTTCATACGTGAAATAATCCTCTAAATACCACTTGAGCTTTAAAATGAACCAGATAATTTTTCACTCATGCGTGTTTTCTCTGCAAATTTCACGCGTCCTACGGACTCGTAAAATTATAGAAAACACTCAATCGTGAAAAATTATCGGTAATTTTGAAGCTCTCGTGGTATTATTTCCGAAAATATTTCGCGCCTTGATTTTACCTCATAGCTGTTATATTCGAGTATGAAGTGAATCAAACCTTCGTCTTATAGTCCAAGAGCCCAGAGCCGCCAGACACAACTTATTTTCTAAAGGACAGAATATGGGTGATTGAGTAGTACTTATATGTACTATGAACGTATGTATTCCCGCTAAGTTGGCTAGACGGCCATTTTATTGACACCAGGTGCGAAAGGTGAGAAAAAAGTAGACTAACTTAACTTAAATTCTAGCGGTTAATTTTCATATATGTTTTATATAAAATTAGTACAAATCAATATTTAACACTGCCAGACACCTCCCGTCGGCCAGAGCTTCCGCCAGACGCTTTAAAGCTCGCAAAAAAATAATTCAATTTAACTTTTTTTCTAAAGTTTGATTTTTATATAATTATGTTATTGGGGAGACTATTTCATAACTACATGTGATCAGCCAGACCAATCGCATCGGCCAAACATCCCTCCAGACGCAATAATAATTTTTCCGTTAGTGTGAGCGCGAGGGTAGGTACCAGTGTTACCACAGGGTCTGAAAATTTCGTGCCAGACTATGAATTTAAAAGGGGCCAGATTTCAGATTTTCGGGCAAACTGTTTTCAAATCAAAAGTGGGTTTATACTAGGGCTCGGAATTTTTAAATTTCAAGTATTCGAATAGTCGTTTGGTATTTTATTCGAATAGCTGAATAATTCGAATATTCGAATATTCGAATAGTCGAATATTCGAATAGTCGAATATTCGAATAGGCGAATATTGGAATTGTCGAATATTCGAATATGTAGTCAAAAAGTCGAATATTCGAATAGTCTAATATTCCAATAGTCAAATATTCCGATAATTATTTATATTAGTTAGTTTGTACTTAGGCGTACTGTTAGTACTAGTGGTCTATCTATATATATAAAACACAGTTGTGTTGGTATTTGAGCACTTATAACTCGAGAACGGCTGGACTGATTTTTATGATTTTTGCTTTATTGGATTTGTCTTTGTCCATCCTAGGATAATAAATCGAAAATATCCAAAAAAAAAAAACAAAACAAAAATTTATCTATTTTACTTATTTATGAAAAAAACTCACTAAGCCCACATACGGCGCCATCTCTTATAACCGATACCAAGTTTACCGTCACATTTTCATTGCAAACCATGTGGATTTTATTGTCACACACTTTGCACAAAAACAATTTGAGGAAAGCACTTTATTTTTAATTGTTCTTCACAGTAAAAATGTCCAAAAATAAATAGAATGACAATGTTTTAATTGTGCATTTTATTTTGTTGTTGGTTCGTTCATTCCGAAAGAGCGCGAACTGGTCTACCTGTCATTTCTTGACGCTTGACCATTGACGTTCTGTGGCTAAATTCCGTTTCTCCTCTTAGGCATCCCTTGACAGCCGTGTTCCGTGCCGACTGTTCGGAGTGCTCCGTCCGGCTGGTGTCGAGTGGCAGTTTATGAGTCCGCCACAACCATTTTGTATACGGCGCCATATATGATAGGTACCTAGAACGAAGCTCGCCGTTGCGCGGTAATTTCATTGCAGATACAGTAGAACAGAATACTGCTAAGGAACTGGAGCTATTCTGAACAGAACTATTCCACTATTCCGATCAGATAAAGTGGTGCAGAAAGAGTAGATCAGATAGAATAGTGCAGATACAGTAGAACAGATGGAGTATTGCAGTGCATACAGTGCAGATAAAATGAAACAGGGCTGCGCTGGAGATTTTTTTTGTTTTCTTTACATTTTTTGAACATTCCTGTGCCTGAGTTTATTTATTTGGTGATGCACTTTATAAGAATAATGCCCACAAGATGCCTAAAAAGCTATGATGTAAAATTTTAATTTTAGGTGACTTCTGATCCAGAGAGTAAAAATTAATTTTCTTCGACCAAAGCCAAATTCACCATCGAAAAAAACTGAATTTAATTCAGTTAATAGATACGTTAACACAACATTTAATAGGTATTTAATAATTCAGAGGAGGTACGAAGTTCGCCGGGTCAGCTAGTTTTTAATTAAATACCGGTAGCCGGAATAGTCGTTTAGGTAACTATTGAAACTCTAATCATTATTTTATTCAAATTTGTAATGTATAGGGTTTTTTTTAAGTGGGCTGGCAGGTAGTTCTGGTAGTAGTCATTTAAAATATTTTAATTATTGAATAATAATATTTATAATTATTATAAGGGAAAGTGTTCATGGCATAGCAGACGGAATAAATAGTCCAATATTCAAATAGTCGAATATTCGAATAGTCGAATTTAGAATAGTCGAATATTCGAATTATTCGAATACAATTCCGAGCCCTAGTTTATATAGCACATAACATTATGTCTTATTTTATCTTATTTCTTAACATAATATAATAAATAAGAATTTTGTGGCGTTTATACAGAAAATAACATAACATAAGAAATAATTTCTAACCAATCAGCTGTTACGTGTAAACTCTACCGAAAACACAATATTTTGATCAAAAAAATTATAAATTAATAATTTAGCAGAAACAGAAAATAAATATCAAATTCCAAAAAATTACCAATAGCTGCAAACAAAATCAAAATATATTTTTTTTTGGTTGGAATGTTTTGTTTACTACTCTGCCATTGCCGACATCAAGGGAGGAGCATGCGCAGATCCGTTTTCACATAAAATAAGACATAAAAGTTAACCAATTTTCTTATGTTATGTTGTTATTTTCTGTATAAACGCCATAAGGGGTATCCATAAGGTCAACTTTTTATCTTATGTTATGTTATATTATGTGGCTGTATAAACCCACCTTAAAAACAAGAGAGAAAGCTCGCCGCCGGAGGCACAAATTTTTTTCGGGTGCCACGCCTAAAAACGTTTATTTTGCATAAAAAAATAATGATTTGGCTTGTTATGGAGAAACGGGCCAGATTCGAAAAAGAGTGGCCAACGGGCCACTCCGTCTTAGAAAGGGCCAGATCTGGCCATATGGGGCCACCTGTGGCAACACTGGTAGGTACTATGCATGCGTTTGAGAGTGAGCGAGATACCCATGCGAAATTAGATTTAGAGAATTTAAACGGCGACTGATATAAATGAAAATCCTTAATAGTAATTGAATTGTTAATTTTATCAAATGAAAATATATTGCGACAACAAGAAAAAAATATTGACATAATTTGAAAAATTATAAATCCGTTATTAATTATTCATCAATAAATATGTATGTTCGTGTCTCTCTCAATCCTCATAGTCATCATCGACAGTGTTATTGGAATTTTCATCGTCGAGCCAATGTTGGTATTTGACGTTCCAATCATCATCATCATCACCATTATCAACACTAGCAGCTTTCTCTGTGAAAATAAATGAATGAATTAAAATGCAAATAGCTGAAAATATCAAGAAATGAATATTTCAGGTCAAAGTGAAATACCTGTATCTTCCTGGAGTGATTCACTGACAAAGGCTGGTAATTGATCACCATCGAACCAGTTAAAATGATATTGGTTCTCTTTTAATGTCCACCCATTGTTCTCAGGAGTGAAAATGCTGGGTAGTTTTGTATTAGCATTATTCCAAATACTTGCAATGTAATTTGCTCGACGGAATTGCTGAAGAAGTTCACTTTTGCAAGGTGGTAAATTACTAGCTTCGAAGTTTTTTATGTTCTTACGGTGAAATTCTTCATTTACACTCGAAACGGTGTAACTATTTATGAAGAGCTGAAGCCGGGCAGCGTCAACGTCAATTATTTCATTCACATTGTAGACATCGCAAATGAACTTTTGAATCGTGTTGAACATATCTTGCTGTATGTCATGATCAGTGAATGACTTCAAATCGCCGAATTTCATAAACGCTTCTTGATACTCGTTTTTTTTTTCAGAATAATAAATGGCCTTTGTTTTCCTTTCTTGAAGAAAGCAGGATTATGATCACATCCAGTGAGAGCATGAAATCCTGATAAACTTCTGCACAACGAAGGTTCAATGTGCTCAAAAATTTTGGTTAAATCCACATATCTTTGCTTATTTCCGGTGCCTGTGAATATCCACACGTGTGAATTGTGATTTTTCAAATGATGCATATTGCCCAACATTATTACTGCAATATCAGTGTCAGAACACCTAATTACAAAATTTGCCTGAGCATCAACATTACAAACGTGATAAACAATTTTGGTATCCGCTTCTTCATGCTCTGGACATGATAAATTGTCATCTACACCAGCTACAACTGTATTATCACGAACGAAGTAAGAATGACATTTCTTGAAATTAATAAAAACCTGTCTATTACCAATAAGTGGTACCATTTCATCGGTAGCCCAGTGTTGAATGAAAAAGTTAATAAGGGCCTCTTTGAAACGTATATTTTTCAATTCCTTCACAAAATCCAACGGTCGGACTTGATCTGGTCCAGTAATGTTGAAATCCAATTGCGTAGACTCTCGAAGAGACCTTTCATAACTTTTGATAGACGGAGAGAAGTATTGATCGAAAATGACGTCGTATCTTGTCGCTTTTAATTGTGTTACCATTTGAAACATCTTTCTTGAAATATTCCCAAAGGTTTTAGGGATATTTTTCATCGTGTGAAGTAGGAAAAAACCATCAATAATTAAAATATGTATTTGAGGAGGTGGATTGTGCTCAACGTCTTTTTCTAATAATTTCATTAAGATGGACTTTTGAGTTTTACAGATGGCGCCATCAAAATGGCACATGGATAATGGCACTGGAGTAATTGGATATGATAAAATCTTGGCCATATCGACTTTATGGTCCATAGATATGCCAAACATACGCCCAAATAAATCTCGTTGAATTTGTATTTCCTGAACTTTACCACCTATTTTTGTGTAGTCTATGGTGAAATTTTCCAGAGGTGTTTTTTTTATACTCTTCTCGAACCTACCAATATCTGCTTCACCTTCTGCAATAAACGTTTTGCGTTTAGCGTCACCATTATTTTCAATGTTCAAGAGAAATTTTTCGACCGGCTCTGACGCTGCTTTACCAGATGAAATATTTATTAGAAGATCTTTTGATACTCCGGGGTCAAATGGATTAATAAATAAATCGAAAGTATGGATGAAATTCCGCAACTGTTTGTTATTATTTGAGATGGTATGATGTGTTAGTTCGGCTGCAACATCTTGTTCTTTATGCAAATCTAAATCTTTATAAACTGAATTAATTATAGTTGACCGTATGTCATGACTTCGTGCCCATCGTTGACGTGCAGAGATGGAGTTGGTGAACTGGATTACGCCTGTTAGTCTTCTGGCTGCATCTGCATTTATCGTCTGTTCCACGACTAAATCAATGGGCTGTTTCGAAAAAGACTTATTAGTTCTTTGAATACCGAAAAAACCTCCTTGAAATTCTTCAAACAGATCTGGGTGAGTTTCGGCAACATTCAACAAATTCGCAGAATATCGAACTGTCCAGCGAGCATAATTCGGTTGATTGCATATGAAAAATAGATTTGTGATTTTCGGTAGTACAAATTTGAACAGTTCAAATTCTCCTGTACGGATGCTTCTTGATAAAGTCAAATAATGATGAACAAGGTTGGTATATATTAAATAAAACTGTGGTGTTTTACCGTACTCGCCGTTTAATGTTTCCTGCTTGTAAATATTATAGTTGTTCAATAGTTCATTTAGTTCTTCATCTTCCACTTTAAATGATGATATTGGAGTATTTTGAAGCCGTGTAATTTCTTCGATCATTGTATCCATCACCACTGCATCATTCATGTTCAAAAACGATTTAAAATGTAAAATTTCCAGTCCCACTGCCATTAAAGGGTGAAGCCTTTTGCATCTATTGAAGTGTTTTCCTTCGAGAAATCCGCCAACTGACCCAGGAGCTAGCAAATTACTTTGCACCATGATGTTGGATAAGCCACAATCTACTATGAATTTTCCTATAGCTTTAAAATAGGACATCATGATATGAAACGGCCCCAAATGTATAAATAAATTGTCAAACTTTGGTGCTTCAGTGGCTTGAATTTGTAAGGCTACTTTTGCAATTGCAAGATCGTACGTAACTTGGATGGAAGATTGTTGAACTTCTAGACAAATTTTTTGACTCTGCTTCATCGTTTCCAAAACTACTGGTGGGCTGGTAGGTGATGAATTTATCGGAGTGAGATAAGAAACTATTTGTTTTGTATTATTATCGTCACTTATCAAACAATTGTATCCAACCCACATGGGGACATTTTGTAACTCTAGAGCATGACATAGCATCCAAATTGTATCGATGCTATTATATAATTCCAAATTTGCAGGCTCAGTACTGTGGTTTTCATGAATTGAAATTTGTAGATCATCTGTCATCTTCGGTTGTTTTGGATATGGTTCTTCCTCCACAGACAGTCAACCATCCAAGGACCTTTTTTTTCAGTTATACATGTAAACCCCATACTTTGTGAGTGGCTTGCTTACATCAAGTCCTACAACTTTTCCTCTACGACTTTTCTCGGAAATGGCACGTATGCGCGCAGGCGACTCGCAAACATGTCGATCTGACGTAGCTATGTTTCCTGATACATGTAGGAAAATCTAATTTTACGAATACTGTTTGATTTTTATGTCTAAATCACGGAAATCAACTTGGCCGACAAAAATAATGGCAAATTGGGGGAGTCCGATACCCCCAAAATGTCGATCTGACGTGGTTATGTTTCTTGATACATGAAAATCTAATTTCACGAATAATGTTTGATTTTTATTTCTAAATCACGGAAATCAACTTGGCCGACAAAAATAATGGCAAATTGGGGGAGTCCGATACCCCTAAAATGTTTGCGAGTCGCCTGCGCGCATACGTGCCATTTCCGAGAAAAGTCGTAGAGGAAAAGTTGTAGGACTGTAAGCAAGCCACTCACAAAGTATGGGGTTTACATGTATAACTGAAAAAAAAGGTCCTTGGATGGTTGACTATACCCTCAAATGCTCTCCGTCTCCTCTTTCTGGAGTTCGAGATTTCATGGCTATTATCAGAGGGCAAATCTAGGACTTCGGGTTCATCTGAAGTATTTAAGTCAGCATTCTGATAGATTATCCCGACCGTATCGTGTAAAGTATCCTTACCACTCTTAGTTTCAACAAACCGGTCAAAATTATCAAAAGCTAGACCGGTGCAGAAATTTGGTGTTTTTTTAATAGTATCAGGACATAAACTTGATTTTTGTATTGACGTATATGTTACTTCTGTCTCCAATTCTTCAACTCCTGAGTAACTAATACAATGTCCATATCTGTGAATGATATCAATTATTTTACGACTACTAGTTGTCTTTGCTACTAGTAAGGCTCTTTAGAGCCATTCCGAGCTTGATATGCTTCGACGTTTTGAATTTCCCGTTATGTATACTATATACGATTTCTTCACAAAAAGATGTTACTTGACGGACACATTTCGAATTGTTTTTACGTTTGCGGTAACTACCGGCTATTAAAGTAGAATAAAACTGATAATTCTTGTGGCACTGACACTTCTCCTTCCTGTAAGTCCCGTACTGATATATCGTTTGGTAACAAAATGTCTTCCTCCTTTAATTGTTCAAATGATTGGTTGTCAATAGCTGTTAAATGTTTTGGAGCTAATAACTTTTTATTTTGAACTATAAGAAATTTCATTTCTTTATCAAATGATTTAACTATTTTACTCTCTAATTTCTGTGGCGTAAAATTTCCAATAATTTCGTCTGAATTTTCAACCTTTTCTCCAAATAACTCCATGTAATATCTATGAAGATATGTCAAAAAATAGCATCGTCCTTTTTGTATTATATTTTCTTTAATAAAAGCACACATTTCATCAAAAGCAGCTTGATGATGCTGACGAACCTCATGCCAGTGAGTTTCACTTGTTTCGCGTTTCGGGGATACTTTATAAAAGTGATCTAATAGACAATTTCTATGATAATGTATTTTTGAATTATCGTATTTTTTAACTTGCTCAATCAACACCGTGAAATTTTCCTCATTTTCATCCTTTTTATTGGAAACATGTAAAGGTAATCTTTTGGATCGATGCTTTTTTTGTTTTTTGATGACAAAATATACAGGCTTCATTTTCGTCCATACTTACATTATTTTCAAATAAAATGTTACTTTCAGAGGGGAAATCAACACGTTCCATCTGCACACTATACTTTCCACTATTTGATAGAACCGGTTCAACCAACTCCGGTATAACCGTTGGCTCAAGTATTACAAGACTCAGGTATAGAAATTATTGGACTCAAAGATTGTGAAGTAGTTGATGATTTTGGCTCGATACATATTGATGTTGATGCTGTACAGGGGCGGACAAAAAATAAAATATAATAACAATTACAATGCGCCGCAACTTGATAGAAAAAACAATCACTCAAAGCGTAACGCGACAACGCTCTGCCAATTCAACAGAAAGCGATTTTTGTTTGTTACTGGTTTTCACAAATCACAAGGCGTAGAACTAGAGCTGCCATCTCATATTGGAAAATGAGTTTTATTAAAATTTACACTTTCTCTGTAAACTTAAACTTTTTCTGTTTAATCAGACATTACCGAGGACACTGCCAAACCGATAATAAGTAAAATAACTCGGTAAGTTCGACATTTTAATCAAACTTACCAATAATAACCCGGTTAGTTTGTGTTAGTTTGCAATTGTAATCAGACTCTACCGATAATAACCCGGTTAGTTTGCAATTTTAAAAAGATATTTCTAAACCTACCAATACTAACCCGGTAAGTTTGGGTTAGTTTGTAATTGTAATCAAACATCACTAAACTTACCGATAATAACCCGGAACCCGGGTTAGTTTGCACTTTCAATCAGGAATTACCAAACTTACTGATAATAACCCGGTTAGTTTGGGTAAGTTTGCAATTTTAACCGAACATAACCATTAGGTTTTCAAAATTTGTGTTAGTTTGCAATTTATTGTAATCAAACATTACCAAACTCAAACTTACCGAGAGTAACCCGGTTAGTTTGAGTTAGTTTCCAATTTTAATTAGATATTTCTAAAGTTACCGATGATAACCTGATTAGTTTGGGTTAGTGTGTGCAACTTTAATCAGACATTACCAAACTTACCGAAAATAACTCGGTGTTTGGGGTTGGGCATGGTTCAAAATTAGTGATTTTCGGAAGAAGTTATTCAAAGTCAATATTTTCCAAATGGTTGATTTTTGAAATGAAAGCATTCGAGAAAAAAACAACGAACTTTTTGTTTTCGAAAAATGAACATAGACCTATATAAGTAGGTTTTTTTTAAAAATAAAAATGAAGATTATTCAATATCCTATTTTTAGACAATCTTTTGCGAAGGAAACATGTTTGGCTATCTTTGCCTCCAGCGAGTCCAGCGTTATTCACCTGAGAGCCCGCGCGGGGCCGCTTGAGCAAAAATCGTCCCGGGCCGATTCAAAGTTGCCCATCCGCCCCTGATGCTGTAGATGTAGATACTTCCTCTGTGATGTTTCGCGACTCTTCCTCTGGTGTAGATATTTTTGAAGTTGTCGATTTGGGCAAGTAATATTTCTTCATCAAACCTGTGAACGACTTATAGCACTGTCTATGGTAGTCACTTTTAAATAATTCAGCTGGCAGAACCACGTTTTGGTATTTTAAGTTATGTAATTTTCTCTGTGTTAAAATTGTTCGACACTTTTTTAATGTCTCTTCCGTGAAAGATGTTAAGTTCTCATCAGACTTCTCACAAAACACACAATGCAATAATTCTGCCATATTTTCACACTGCAATTTTTTTTATTTTAATCACAAAAACGCGACCGGCAAAACTGCTATGCTCTTTGCTACGCACACTACGCACTGTCAACTGTCACGCATTCTGTCAGCCTATTAGGCAATCGAATCCATCTGTCAAAGCGAAAAATTCAATATGGCGTGGCGGCCAGCCAGTTAGTTTTGAATATGTGTTTTCATGCATATTTGAATTATTTTGCTTCGAGTTTTGCTTGCAGCTTTGATTTTGATTATTCAATACAATATTTGTTTACTAGGTACGTAAACTATCAAGTCGGACAGAAGCTAGATATTTTTTTGTGTTTTTTTGGTCCATGTGTGACCGCCACGCCATCTTGAATGTCACGTGGTTTGGATTGCCTATATACAAGTCGGTTTTCTGTTGTTATGCTATTTCAATATTGTTGTTAATAGGCAGGTTCGACATTTTTTTATTTTAACTGAAATCGAGAGAATATATTATTGAAAAACGATTTAAAAAAAATTGTGCGCAAAATATTAATATTTGTGTTTGTTGCGAGCAGTTTAAAATCAACGATCACGGCAGGATAAAAAACGTACCTGTACGCGAGACTAGGCCGCGTGACGTCAGTAGCCAGACAGGCTATGTGAATTTGTATACTTTCCGTATCGTATAGGCCTTTATGGAAAAGCTGATCCGATCACAAGCTGTTTGTCTTTCATCTTCTTCTTCAATGAACACGATTGAAAAAAGACAAATTACATAAGGTGGTGATTGGGTTAATCGGATCAGCGTTTGCGTAAAGGCCTATACGGAGAGTATACGAATTAACGTGGCGTATCTGGCTACTGACGTCACGCAGCCTAGTCTCACGTACAGGTGCGTTTTTTATCCTGGCACCGATCGTATATCTCGTATCGATAGCGCGAAGTGGCAGTGCCGAAATTATCGATAGTCAAAATTTTGCATTATCGTACACCTCTAGCCAAGAGATGTGTTGTTATTTTCAAGCTGTTATTTGGAAATAACGGTTGCAACTGTTGTTTCAGTGCAAAAATTACACGTGAAAAATAACGCTAAAATACAAAAGGTTTACCTACTCACGTCACCGACATTCTGGTCGTCGTTCGATGCCGCATTGCATTTGAGATAACAGCTGTGCGCTGCCTAAATTCAAATTCATATTCATCATTACCGATAACTGTTCAACTGCAACCCTGTTTACCAATTGGAATATATACTGCAACCACGAGAAATAAAAAATAACGACAACGTCGACAACCTGCTATTTTAAGCCATGATTTGAAAATAACAGTAGCAGCTGTAACTGTTATTTGTAAATAACGGTTTTTCCCATCTCTACTCTAGCCTGCCTGGATTAGACTGTAAGCTTAGGAGGGGGAAATCAATTGACATAGATATCTCGCTCACTCTCAAACGCGTGCATAGTTCCCTGACGCTCACACTCTCGGAAAAAATATTATTGCGTCTGGGGGGACGTTTGGCCGGTGCGATAGGTCTGGCTGATCACACGTAGTTATGAAATAGTCCCCCCAATAAAATATATAAAAATCAAGCTTTAGAAAAAAAGTTAAATTGAATTATTTTTTTGCGAGCTTTAAAGCGTCTGGCGGAAGCTCTGGCCGACGGGAGGTGTCTGGCAGTGTTAAATATTGATTTGTATTAATTTTATATAAAACATATATAAAAATTAACCGTTAGAATTTAAGTTAAGTTAGTCTAATTTTTTCTCACCTTTCGCACCTGGTGTCAACAAAATGGCCGTCTAGCCAACTTAGCGGGTATACATACGTTCATAGTACTTATAAGTACTACTCAATCACACATATTCTGTCCTTTAGAAAATAAGTTGTGTCTGGCGGCTCTGGGCTCTTGGACTATTATATTCGACACACACTTACTCATTGGTGCAAAAAAGAGAGATATATCAGCGTCATCACCTTGGTGCACCCTCAACTTAACCACACTGTTTGAGAGAGTTTCATTTGTCAATCAGAACAGTCTGAGTTTATCTGCATCTTTTGCTGAAAGCATGTAAAATATAAGGACGCGTAGACCGCGTCGACACAACAGCTATGACGTAATTTCCGGGCGGTAAATTATAGCGTTTAAAATAAGTACAAATTTGTTAATTTTTTTTAAGGTTTATTTTTGTTTTCTAAAATCAAAGAATCATCAATTACTATTTATTTTGTTATGGAGAATAATAAAAAAAATATTTCGAAAAATTGTCCACTACCCTATTTTTGAAATCTATATTGGACATTTATCAGTTGAGTCCTCGGTTGTGTCATAGAGAAGGTACCGGCTTTGCAATTAAAAAAAACCTGCTCGGCTGAGTTCTAAAATTCGAATGAATGACTATGCTACCTAAGGATGAAAGGAACATTCTATAACTACTCCATACGGTTTGTACACGCACCAATTGAAGTCAAAGATGAAGCAGTGCAAGACGAGTTCTACGACACCCTGGAGAGTAAAATAAGCCACTACCTGAACAGGATATGAAACTTATTTTGGAAGATTTTAATGCAAAGCTAGGAAGCGAAGCGGTATTAAGGCCCCACGTGTGTACAAGAGGCCTACACGTATTCTCAAAAATTGATAATGCAGACTAGACTTGCGGAACTAGCAACATCCAACAACCTCCTTATTAAATCTACAACGTATGAACATAAAGATTTCCATAAAGAGACCACTTAGACCATTTTTGTGTTAGAACAACGCTGAGAATCAGAATATCAAGCTCAAAAAATTTACAATCCAAACAAGCTCAACAGTGGGATACAGCAAAAAGGGAGAACGAAAAAATCAGAAGGCGTTTCCAGGCGGAAATAGAGCGCTGAAGCCAAGAAATTACTAATACAGATGACATCGAAACAAGTTGGAAAGTACTATCCGAAGCAATCATAGGGGCAGCAAGACTGAATGTGGGAGTAAAGCCAAGAAACAAAAATAGAAACCGCTGGTACGATCCGGAATGTGAGAGGCTACTTAAGGAGAGAAATAATGCAACACTAGTAACGATGCAGAATCCTACTGAACACAATAACAGTAAATTCAGACAACGAAGAAGAAATGCTAATAAACTACTAAGAAGGAAAGAGAACAAGATCAGGAGTTGCAGGAGCTGGAAATCGATGGAAGGAATGATACCAGAAAATTTTATATTAGACAATTAATAACAAGAAAAAAAGGCTTTAGACCTAGAACCAAAAACATCATCAAGAATGACAATGGAGATCTAGTAACCAGACGAAATCAAATGTTGCAAACACGGAAAGAGTACTTTAACAACTACTTAATAAGGGTTATACAAAAAAATGGTAATATTCTAGTATTGGCAGGATTGAGAAAAATCTAGTAATATTCTGGTATTCCAAGTTTTATAATCTGGTAAAATGGCCATTCATATAGTTGGCAACACTAACGTTCCCATCTCAGAAACACTTTTTTATCAGATATAAACCTATGAAAGAATGCCGGCGTACATTCTCCATATTGTAGGATAGTTTTTTCTTAAAATCTTTATTTTAGTTCTTCCATTATTTATTTAAAGAAATCGTTCCGCACGTTGTTCACCGTACCGATAAGGGATGGCTTTGCAAGGCACAGCTGTCACGGCGTAGGAATTATTGATCGATCTAGGGGAAGGGAAAACGGGTCTTTTTCTCAAGGGTCGTGTAGAAAGTAGGGATGCGACATCGAGCACAGATGTCGATGTTGGACATCGATGATAACATCGATATTTTACAAACATCGATGTTTTGAGGATAACATAGAGAAAACATGAAAAATTTCTATTTTTACAGAACTTTTAATAATAAAATGAAAAATAGTATATTACATGCGGAGGCGAAAAGTGTTCATTATTGTCGAAATACAGATACAAGCAATTCTCGAGACAATATATGTGAAAACTTTATTTCCACCGAAATATGTATACTATTTTATTTTGAACCATTAATTAATGAAAAATTAAGACAAAAATATGACAAACTGGAATTTCGACTGACACTCTCACTCTGACATTGACATCTTATGAAATTTCAACAATATAAACACATTGTGCAATGTGCAGCACATGTGACATCTACTTCTAAATACAAACATCGCACCTGGATTTATGTTTAGGCGTGAAAGAACAATTTATCAGGCCGAAAGTGACAGGAGAACTATCACTTTCGGCCTGCTTTAAAAGTAAACAAAAGTAAAGTGACATTTTCGAATCTTCAATTTAGTGAGAAATGTGGAAATTACATATATGGTTCAAAATAAAAGTTATCTTTGAACCCTTTTCTTATTGTCGATTTTTACAACCAACATCGATGATAACATCGATGTTTTAAAATTTCAACATCGATGTTGAAACATCGAAACATCGGGTATTAAACATCGATGTTTTTCAATAATCGCTGAACATCGCACATCCCTAGTAGAAAGTAGTCGCTTGACGACGGAGCAAGACGAGCTCAAGAGACGAAACGACGATTTGTCTTTTTGCGACTAAAATACACCCAGACGGGGTTGTTTATTGTTAAACTTCACTCTTAAATGATCGAGACGCGGTCGAGAGTAGAAATAAGATAGTTAAAGTGCGCAATAGGTTCCTTGCAGATATTTTTTTTATTGTATGAAAATGATTAATTAGACTCAAATAGTATCCCTCCAAAATATTTTCAAAATACGTGGAATATTAAGGTCGTAATAAATAATTAAAATTCAAACTGGCTAATTTCCCGCTAAAAACGTAGCCTTGATATTTCAGCTGTTAGTGACGTCACGAGGTATTATTTTGTTTTAACTTTCTCATGATTCTTATGAACCTTACATTTTTTGACGAAGTTTTAAATTATTTTTGAGTTGCAATGGTTTATCGGTATTGTATTGTGCCAGGATGTAGAAGTACAACAATTTCCACTCCTGGAAAAACTTTTATAAAGCTACCTATGGAAGAAAAACAATGAAAAATATGGCTAGAAGCCATGAGATGGCAGCCTAAAGATATCTCATTACAAAGTCATGTTTACCTATGTGAAGACCATTTTGATGTAAGTACATATTGAGATTTGTAAAGTTGTGTTGGATTAAAAATTTAATTTAAATATACTCCTGGACAAAATTATCGCACCACCACTGCACATAAGCACCATAAGCAGTTGTGCGATAATTTTGTCCAGGAGTATATATAATATAATAATAAAACGTATGGTGGCTAAGGCCAGCCGTCTCGGTTCATACCTCGTGACGTCATATCGTCACAATTAATGGCGTAGCTTTTTCCTATGACGTCAAATTAGAAAAGTGCGGCCGAAGTTTGTTAATTAATAAATTGGGTAATTAGAAGTTTTTTTTGGAAAAAAATATTATGGAGGGTTATTTATTGTGTTTAAGAAGGTATTTAAGAAGTTTTCAGATAAAAATTAAAATACGTGCAAGAGGCCTATTACAGTTAGACGGGCTGTTTGTGTAGTATTTTCAGTAAGACGAAGACGAGATACCGATTTGACTTTTGTGACGTAGCTTGTGAACCCAATAACCGATTGATAAGTATTTTTAGTGCCTGTCAAACATTTTTTTCATCAATTCATTCTCTTTTCATATTATTAAACTGTATTTATTCACTATTTGACTTTCATCGAAGCCCTATATCCCTAGATATCGAATAAAAATCTACAATTTTGGGGGCTCAACCGGGATATAGGTGAAGAAAAATTGATGAATAAAGCAAAAAACAATAAAAAAGTGACATCAAAGTGATTTTGTTTTAAACCCAGGCGCTTTCTCGTAAAAAAAAAAAAAAGTAAGTGTAAATTGCAAAAGGCCCAGCGGAAGCTTTCGATTTTTGCAAGTCCAGACTTGTTTTACTTGTTGCATTTGTTGTTGGGTGCCATTTTCCAATCGTCCTGGAGGTGAAGTTGCGGTTGCTGTATTGACTAGAATTGTACTAACTTAGTACAATATTAGTAAGTTAAAGAAGAAGAAAGATAGCTGTTTGGTACAATAGGCCCCTTGCATGAAATTTTTTTATTGCTGATTTCGAAAGTCCATGAAAAATAAGTCAACACGTGTTTTTTCTTTTTCTTGTTAGTCAAAAATTGACGGAGATACAACGCTTTGACATGTCCTTCCGACGTCATAACTTAGGTATAATACGTTGTGAGTTGTGACGTCGCACATGCTCAGTATATCTATATATAAAAAACTTAATATTCGTATAACTTCCGGAATAATCATATTTGGGTGAAATTAAAAAAAAGTAACTATTTTTTTTCGATTTCCTACAGTTTGCAATAAACAATAATCAATTTAATTTTCCATGCAAGTACCCTATTGTGCAAGTTTGAATGGAGGACAAAAGGTAGGATCGAACCTATTTATTATTATTGTACTTTGGAGGCAGTTTTCCTGTGTTTGTTTGTCATTTTATTCAGGAATGGCAGCCTAGTTTTTCTATTTTATTCAACTGAAGACTGAATAGTCAAACACTGTCTTGTTTTCTTTTGAACATTTGAAAATTATTTAAAAAATAAATAATAAAATTGTGTTTGATGGCTTATTAACTTTTAATGCTGTCATAAGTGATAAAAATATTTAGTTGCTCCGAGTATTTGATATTGCCGAGCAAATTAATGGTTAGATTTTTTATTTTTGTTCTGTTGTCATATCTTACGAGATATTTTATTTATTTTTTTTAAATAAAAATTAATGAAATCAAATTAAAAAATAAATTGTAACATTTTTGTAAATATTTTAATAACTATTAAGGCTTAGGGTAATCTAGGAATTGTTGTTTTCTTGTGGTGTTCATCTGATAGATTTCAAGAATTTGGTGAACTACCAACATTATTTTTTTATTGACGTTGTAGATATTTTCAAGGTTGGTTGTTTTATTTTTATGGTTGATCTCGGTTTTAACTAAAATTGTGCATTGTTGAAACCTTAGTTCAGTAAAAAGATATTGAAATTTAAGCCAAGCTTAAATATTTTGTTCATTTATAGTTTTTTTTTGCTTGTGGATAGTAAATTTCATTATTGTTTGCTTATTTTAATATTGAAGTAGGGTTAAGTTTGAAGACCGTGTTTCGACATATAAGCGTTTAGATTCGCGAATACCTACTTTTCGATTTTGCGTTGAATTTGGCGCAGTATTTTGAGTCTACTTCGAGATTTTCCTTTAATTTAAAAGTTTATTATTATTCTGAATATAAATATGGCTACTTTGGGAGATTTAGAAAACATTAAGCATAACATTGTAGGTGCCAAGCTTAACACCATTCAAGCGTTACATGTCGCTGCGTACGGTGAACAAGGTGAGGCGCGTTCTGCTAGAAAAAGTGTACGTAAATTTCCCGGTTACAATTTAGAAAAACCGTCAGAAGATTATGAGTTAAAAGTGAAAGCAACTAAAGAAAAGTTAGGTTTAAACGAGTTAATAGTAGTGTGTAATGTATTAAATTTGGATTATAGTGGTAGAAAAAGTGAAGTGGCTGAGCGTATCTGTGATTTTCTTAACGATTTGTCTATAAGTAAAGAATGTGAAGTGGAAGAAAGTGAAGACGAAGAAAGTGCGGAAGAAAACGAAAATGGAGAGGACGAGGTTCAGGAAGAGGAGTATGAAGATGATGAAGACGATGAACCGTTGGCGAACCTGAGGGATCGTATTATGGATGGTGCCTCAGGAGGAGCACAGAATAAGGATCATTCTTTCGCCTTAACATTCAGGGATGTGGAAGACAGTATCAGGTCGTTTAGTGGCAAAGATGAATACCCTGTAGGTAAGTGGATATCTGACTTTGAAGAGCTTGCTGACGTCACTGGATGGAACGATTTACAGAGGCTTATTTTTGCCAAGAAGTCTTTGACAGGTTTGGCGAAACTGTTTATTCAGTCCGAAAAAGGCATTAAATCGTGGAAAGTTTTAAAAGGGAAACTCTTATCAGAATTTGAAATAAAGGTGAGTAGCGCCCAGATACATAAACAGCTGATGACTAGGAAGAAAAACTTTGGGGAAACCGTACAAGAATATGCATTGATAATGCGCGAAATTGGAAGCCGAGTTTCTCTAGAACACGAGGTGGTAATCCAATACATTATAGACGGCATCCACGATGATACCTCTGACAAAATAGCATTATACGGTGCCAAAAATTTCAACGAGTTCAAAGAAAAAATAAAGCTGTACGATCAAATTAAAGCAAAAAGAAGCACAAGAGGACCGTCATCAGAGAAAAAGAATTTTGAAAATAATTTTAACAAGAGAGGATTTGCACGAAAAGTGGATCATAACAAGAAAGGAAAAATTAGTAAATGTTTTAGCTGTGGAGAGCAAGGACATAAATCCAACGACTGCCCAACCAAAGCAAAGGGCTTAAAATGTTTCCACTGTGAGAATTTTGGGCACATAGCAATGAAATGTCCGAAGAAAATTAATGAAAACAGGAATTCGACTCACAGCGGACAATCATCGTCAAATATTCACATAATCGAAGCTATACCTAAAAATTCAGTCAATCTGACCATTGACAGTGTATCATTTAGAGCTTTGTTGGATACAGAAAGCGACGTGAGTGTCTTAAGAAGCGATCTTTATGAGAATTACTTTCAACATATACCATTATTAGGAGAAAAAATCATATTGAGAGGTATTGGATCAGACAAAGTGGAAACAATGGGTTATTTTAAAAAGGAAGTAACAGTAAATGATGAAGAAATACCCTTAACGCTACATGTCATTCCGCTAAAAGCCTCAAATTTTAAAGCAATAGTTGGAAACGATTTGTTTGAGACAGCTGATATAAGTATCACAGACGGCAGTATTATAGTATACAAAAAAGACGAGAGAAAAGAAAATTTTCTTATGAAAATAAATGTTGTAGAAAAAGAAGTACAGGATGAAATAAATGTGGACCATTTAGAAGACCGTCGATTTCAAAAAGAAGTGATAGAAATAGTAGAAAACTACAATCCAAACAAGACAAGAAGCTCTGATATAAAAATGAAGACAGTGTTAAAAGACGAACAACCTGTTTATGAACATCCCAGGAGATTATCAATTGGCGAAAAGAAAGAAGTAGAGTCCCAGCTGGAAGAATGGCTGAAAGAGGGAATTATAAGGCCCAGTTCTTCAGACTTCGCTAGCGCTATAGTCTTAGTGAAAAAGAAAGATGGGAGTACAAGGATATGTTGTGATTTCCGTAAGATTAACAGGAAAATAATAAAGGATAGATTCCCTTTGATTGAAGATGTCCTGGATAGATTACAAGATGCTAAATACTTTAGCACTATTGATTTGCGTAATGGATTCTTTCACGTAGATGTCGACGAAGCTAGTAGAAAATACACTTCATTTGTGACCCATAACGGTCAATTTGAATTTTTTAAATATCCTTTTGGACTATGCAATAGCCCAGCAGTTTTTCAGCGATACATTAGTCACATTTTTCGCGAATTAACAATTAATAATATAGCACTTTATTACATGGACGATATTATTATTGTAAGTTCAACTATGGAAGAAGGAATAGAACGCCTTAGGCAAGTGTGGAAAATAGCAAGCTAATATGGCTTAGAAATTAAAAAAAGTAAGTGCCAATTCTTACAAAAAAGAGTGGAATTTCTCGGATTTATAATAGAAGAAGGAAGAATTCAACCATCTGAAGAAAAGTCTATGGCTATAAGAAGATTTCCTAAACCTACGACTCAAAAACAAATCCAGTCTTTTCTCGGGTTGACGGGATATTTCCGGAAATTTATTTCTTCTTATGCACTCAGCGCGAAGCCGTTAAGTGACTTATTGAAAAAAGATGCTACATTTGTGTTTGGAAGTGAACAGG
Organism: Ceutorhynchus assimilis; assembly: GCA_917834065.1. Lineage (NCBI taxonomy): Eukaryota > Metazoa > Arthropoda > Insecta > Coleoptera > Curculionidae > Ceutorhynchus > Ceutorhynchus assimilis. The sequence continues at coordinate 14,412,871 of OU892279.1, forward strand.
AAGGAGCATTCGAAGAACTAAAGGAACGACTTAGCTCTGCCCCAGTAATCCATATTTACCATCAAGATAGTGAAACTCGGCTACACACTGACGCGAGTAAACATGGATACGGTGCCTGTTTGTTGCAGAAAGGGAAAGATGATAGCAAATTCCACCCTGTATACTACATGAGCAAGAAGACCACTCCAGCAGAAGAAAGATACAGTAGTTACGAATTGGAGGTCTTAGCTGTCATTCAAGCGGTGAAGAAGTTCCGAATTTATCTCTTAGGAATCAGTTTTAAAATCATAACAGATTGTTCCGCCTTTCAAAAAACAATGAACAAGAAAGACTTAACGACACGAGTTGCCAGGTGGGCACTACTACTGGAAGAGTACACTTATGAAATTGAGCATCGAAGTGGTAGTAGAATGGCTCTTGTGGATGCGCTGAGTCGCTACCCAGTAGTAATGGTGATGCAAGACATATGCAAGGAAGATGGAATTACTGAACGACTTAAGAAGGCTCAAGACCAGGACGACTATATTAAAGCGATTAAAAAGATATCGGCTACGGAAGAATATCAAAACTTCTTTTTAAGGAATGATGTCCTATATAAATATGACAACGGATCAGAACTTATAGTTGTTCCAAAATCTATGCAAAACGAGATTATAAAAAAAGCACATGAAATAGGACACTTTGGTGTTGCGAAAACTGAAGAGGTAGTAAAACGAGAATTTTACATACCAAAACTGAAAGATAGGATTATGAGTTGTATAACGAACTGTGTGGCCTGCATCTTAGGAAGTAAGAAGGAAGGCAAAAAAGAAGGGATGTTACATCCGATAAATAAAAGCGACGTTCTACTGAACACTTATCATGCCGATCATTTGGGCCCATTGCCATCTACAAATAAAAATTATAAACACATTTTAGCTGTCATCGGTGATTCTAAATTTGTATGGTTATATGCAACCAAATCAACTACAGCTAAAGAGACCGTTGATAAGTTGAGATTACAGCAAAAAACTTTTGGAGCCCCGGCAAGGATAATAACCGACAAAGGAACCGCTTTTACAGCTCAGGAATTCACGGATTACTGCCAGCAGGAAGGAATCCAGCATGTGACGATCACGACAGGTGTTCCCAGGGGTAACGGCCAAGTGGAAAGGATCAATAGAATAATAATTCCAGTTTTGACCAAAGTTAAGCTTGGATGATCCACAAAAATGGTACAAACATCTTGATGCTGTGCAAAGAGCGTTAAACTGCACAATACAAAGAAGTATTGATGCTACCCCGTTCGAGGTGCTAAAAGGAGTGAAGATGAGGAATAAAGAAGATGTACTTATTAAAGAGCTTTTAGAGAAGGAAGTTATAGATTCTTATAATGAGAAAAGAGAGGAGCTAAGAAAACAGAGTAAGTGTCAGATTCAGAAAATACAAGAGGAAAATCGAAAACAATATAATCTTAGACGAAGACCAGGAAAGAAGTATAAAGAAGGGGATCTAGTGGCTATAAAGAGGACGCAGTTCGGACCTGGTTTGAAGTTGTCTAAAAAGTATCTTGGACCGTATGAAATTTTGAAAGCTAAAGCTAATGAAAGGTATGATGTTACTAAAGTTGGATATCATGAAGGACCAATAAATACATCAACGTGCGCTGAATATATGAAGCCGTGGATAGGAGGTTTTAGCGAATCCGAGTCGGATTGCTAGACAGGTATGGCCGAGTGTAGGATAGTTTTTTCTTAAAATCTTTATTTTAGTTATTCCATTATTTATTTAAAGAAATCGTTCCGCACGTTGTTCACCGTACCGATAAGGGATGGCTCTGCAAGGCACAGCTGTCACGGCGTAGGAATTATTGATCGATCTAGGGGAAGGGGAAACGGGTCTTTTTCTCAAGGGTCGTGTAGAAAGTAGTCGCTTGACGACGGAGCAAGGCGAGCTCAAGAGACGAAACGACGATTTGTCTTTTTGCGATTAAAATACACCCAGACGGGGTTGTTTATTGTTAAACTTCAGTCTTAAATGATCGAGACGCGGTCGAGAGTAGAAATAAGATAGTTAAAGTGCGCAATTACAGTTAGACGGGCTGTTTGTGTAGTATTTTCAGTAAGACGAAGACGAGATACCCGATTTAACTTTTGTGACGTAGCTGGTGAACCCAATAACCGATTGATAAGTATTTTTAGTGCCTGTCAAACATTTTTTTCATCAATTCATTCTCTTTTTATATTATTAAACTGTGTTTATTCACTATTTGACTTTCATTGAAGCCCTATATCTCTAGATATCGAATAAAAACCTACAATATTATATTGTTCTTGTTGGTTTATTTGGATGAGTTTTTATATAGGTTATCTTAAGATATTGCTTTTCTATGAACTAGTTCTGCTCCCTTAAATCCTCTTCAATTTGATTTTTGGTGAGGTCTTTATCTTTGGTAGATCCCACAATTTTTATCCGCGGAGTTTTCAGTGTTGTGACCTGCACCTCATAATCTGGACTTAGTTTTTTTTCAGCTTCTCGTTTTAGTTTTTCTATTTCTTCTCTTTTTCCACATTTCTGACCTCTCTCACATTTTTGACCCCAATCTTCAGTTACTCAGGATTTATATTCTTGCACAAGTCAGTTCTGGTTTTTTCTACATTTGGCCTCTGTTCAGGTTTTATAATTAACCCTGGTACCTACTTACATTTGTTTTATTTGGTATTGCTTGATCATATGTATTGTTTACCCAGCAGTTCTGAGTCTACGGAAGGAATTCGGACCTTAATGTACGATGTCACGTTTAATTATAAAAAAGCGAAAATACTAGGCATGAAGTATACAGGGTGACAATTTGAAAACGAGCAATCGGGAATATCTCTTAGACAAAAAATTCTATCAGGAATATCTCAAATACGTATCGCAGATTGGAGGGGGAACCAAAATGAGACACTTTTTGAGTCACCCCGCCTCACCCCTTGGGGAGTAGCTACCTTTTGATGCACATCGTTCGATAGCTCGTTGCTATCCCTTTACAGTCATATAGCAAAATCTTAAATCAGACGATTGGTTTTTGAGATATCGGTGTTTAAAAGTGAGCATATTTTGAAAACTAAAACCGATGACTAAAACTTCCATATTTGTGTTACACCCCCTTTAATTCAATGTTATCTAATTTTTTTTGTATGTACATTGATGCTGTGATAGGTGATATTACCAAAAGTTTTCACGCCGATAAAGGATGTATTCAAGAAACTATAAGACACGACATGAATACATTAGTTTTTTAAACGCATCTACGGTTCGCAAACGACAACATACTCATTTTCAATAGTTGATGACTAGTTAGTTCATAAAAGCATGAAAAGAAATGGGCCTAAACATGAATATTGGGAAACCAAAATTGATGAGTAGAGTAGATGAAGAGTGGCCTCTTTCTGGAGAAAGTCAAAGAGTACCTAGGACTAGGAAACTCTCCAGCCAATCTGTATTTATAATGACAATATGGTTGTTAGACTAATTGGACATTCACAAATAACAATGTCGACGAAGTATCTGGGACTCAAACTACCATTGTAGCATTTTCAATTTCTTGTTTGATATGCTACTGTGTTTTGCTCTAGTAGATATGATTCTATATAGAACTACAATGAAATGAATGAATAAACAACTGTCTTTTCTGTGCCCAGATTTTGTTACCTTGATTACTGCCTTCTACTGAAAGTTTTTTTGTGCAGGTTTGCAAGTTTTGTTGACTGTTCTAGGAAGGTTTGATTCAGTACGGCAGGGCCCGCTGTTATTGATTAGAATCTTAGGAAAAGGAGTTAGTACCATCATCATATCTGTTTGCAAATCCAATCAATAATCTGAGGTTATGATAATAATTGTTGTTTACTCTTTGACTTTTCATTTCCATCATGTCATTGAACAGCTGTTTTGTCTAGGCGTTTTCTTTAGACCTGTTCTACCTTTTGTTTTGTCTGTTCTATAGGCACTTTTCAACATTCACCAGTCATTTTTTACACAACCGATTCTCAGTTCGTACTTTTGGGGTGAAACTGAACACGTCCTTTTCTATAATTTTCTTCAATGTCAAAATTAGAAGTTTGACAGATGAAAGTCTTCTTCCGAAATCTAAATTCGAAATGAAGGATCTCCCCTTTTGATCTGCGACCTCACGCTGAGTAGTCGTCCGGTCTCGGGCCTCGGCCCTAATTATTTTTGGGGCGAGACTTTTTGGAATTTTGTGCCAGGGAGCTCAAGTTTTAGACTAATTTCTTGCTGATAATTGTCTAGAGTCGTCCCTTGGTCATTTTTGGATTCTGTTTCGGACTGTTCCGAGCAGCATTTGGAAGTTTAAGACTTCACCTTTGGTCTAGAGTATCCCTCAATTTGAGGGTCCTACTCTCAGGCTATAGTTGGACAATCCTACTCCGTCCTAGTTCTAGGCTGTAGCTAGACAGTCTTAGGCTATAGTTGGACAGCTCCTAGAAAGAGATTCTAGACTAGACCTAGATTGCTCTTAGTTGGCTTTCGTAGCCTTTCTCCAGCAACTCTCTTGGTACCGCTCTGCTAGAACCACATTGAGTTCTACGTAAAACAGATACCACGTGGATAGGACTCATGACTCACTTATCATACCATTGTCTATCTACAGTGAGACCAAACATGTAGCTAACCTCACTCTTGGAACTTCTGGACTTACACATACATGTGAAGATAACAAACACTTGTATCACACGTAAGTTACACCTTTTACTATATAGGCAAATCCTATGTAAATCACTGGATACTGAATTAGGTTCGGTAAGTGCCCCTTAAATAAAATTCTAGTATTTTACCCTAAGGTTGCCCTAACAATAACTTTCATCTTTCTGTGTTTAATTTGCCTGTTGGTAAAGTGTAACCCATACTGTTTTTTCAATCTTCCACAAGTGTAAATACCAAAAGGTTTTTACTCATGTTTACTTAAAATTCATATTTATATATGCATTATTTACATTCATTCTTTTGATAATCAAATATTTATAAATTGGTACAAGTCATAATGTATACACATTTTTAACAACGTCCTGGCTATCCCTATTCATTATTGTTATTATTTTTTAATAAAGAAGCCAGATACATTATTGTACCTAATTAGTTGTTTTATTGATAAGCTCTCCAATTGCACAGGTTTTGTTTATAACATCATTAAGTTATCTTCCTAGTTAAGTCACAATTAACTTGGTGGCGCCCAAAGGTAAGATGTATACAAGGAACCCAGAGACCCATGGCCTCCGAACTGAAGCTGACTAGCCGTATGCAGTATAATTAGGCAATTGCCAAAATAAGTACGTTACAAGTGGAGCGAAAAATTCTAAATACAAAAACTCTCTGACAAAAAGAAAAACGCTCGGACAAGAGCGAAAACCAGATTGGTGCACCCTTTATTTAGTTTGATACCTTCAAGCTGCTGATGTATTGGTCATTCTGATGTGGAGATACATCTTTAGATTCCAGTATAATCTACTCCTGCAATTAAAGCGCAGTGTTCTGTTCCAGAAAGTCAATGGGGCTGCAACACAGGAAAGAATGTTACATACTGAGCATTTAAGCTTGTTCATTGAAAATACCAGTTTATTTTGAAAACAAGAACTTTCAATCTAAATTCCACAAAAATTTGCTGCCTTCCAAATTGTATTATCAATGTTTTTATTCTATCATGCTCACTCTTTTTATTATTTTCAGGTTGATAGGTATCCTCGGCCTAGGATTATACTGTCTCTATCATCTCAACTCCAAGTTACTCGATCTATTCGATGACTTCCAACCGCTGTTCATGAAAATATTAATCGAATGCGACTTCAGTGTACCAAAATTTGAGCTGCCAATTTCCTCTGATCTAACTTACGGAAAGCTTTTCTGTTTGGCCCATTTTCTTTTCAAAACCATGCACCAACAGAAAAAACGAACAAGTTCAGAAGCCGACGTTAAGAAATTTGCTTCTGTTACTGGCGTTGTGGAGTACCAGGACACAAGTGTATATATGTCGAATCAAAAGTTAGGGTCATTTTTGAGTTATATTTATGAATATTCAGGTACATTATCTAAATTTATAAATAGCAGCACTTTATTGTTCTAATGTTTGTTGTTTTCTAGGTCTAACGGATCCTTGGATAAAAAATCTCAATTCCAACAATGTAGAAAAAACTTCAGGCACGCTCATGTTATTTATAGCTCAGCAAGTTTTCTTAACTAAAAAAAATCTAGAACCGGACCAAGTGCGACAGTTCAACAAAACTTTTCATTCAGAACTACAATTTTTTAACGACTTTGTTAGAAAACATACATCTGAATTAATGACAAGATCTAGTGTTTCTGGGCATATGGGGGATATGGACTATTTAGACCGATATTTAGTTGACCAGTGGCAGAAGAATAGTAGAGAGAAAGCCCTAAGTAATGTCAGCGAGAATAATTTTCTGCTACTAATCTATTATTGGTTCACAAATATTTGTGAAATATAATAGATATTATATTATCAATATATTTTTTTTCATTTATTTAGTATTAGGCTAGGATAGAATTATTGTCTATTTATTTTTTACTTTGCTTAATATTTAAATTTTCAATTATTATGATGCTTTTTGTTTGATATTCCTTTCCCAGGTGTTAACAAGAAGGCAGAATAGTTAAGCAACTCGTTTCTGAAGCTGTTTTGAATGAGAAATGTAACTTTGTATTGTCAGAATAAAAAAAGACCCAAATATGTGATGAGCTGCGATGTATAGAGACTTGAGACTATAGAGAGAGACTAATAGGGGCCCAAGGATGGTTGAATTTTGAGGCAAACCACACCATCCTCATACATAGTCCCTGGCATTGAGATATTATTTAAGATGCGTTGGATCATTATCAAACCCCAGATAGTAGAGTATGGCCGAAAGAAAATCATGATACGATCGGACTCCGACAAAAAATATTGCGAACCAAAAATAACGTAACCATATTTATTATTTATTTATTTCGTTTATTTAGCAATAACTAATCGTGCAACTTACATAATATATAACATCACAAAAGTTATAATGAGGCTGTAGTGTTAATTAAAATACTAACAATTCAAAAAACAACAAACGATCTAAAAATAAGAAAATTAAAAACAAAGGAGATAAACCGAATCAACATAAATGACTTTAAATGAATGAAATGAATTTAAAATTTAACATTTTAAAGAACATTCTGAAGGTAATAATAAAATTTTAAAAATCTGTAAAATGTTAAGCCTATGAAACTCCTAAAATATGGTAACCTATATATTCCTTTTTCCCTTCACAAAATACAAGATCAAAAGACCACAAAACAAAAAAATTTCAAATCAACAAAAACAATAAAAATAATGTTACTTATTCGTGCCTCACTCTGGGAAATACCGTAAAATGGGGTGGATAGCAACTTCTGGGTGAAAAGAAACGAAACCAGGAATCTATTTGAAAAATTCCCTACTGCATAACAAAGCCACCCAACCGCGTCCAAATTGTGCTCAAATAGCCAAAAGATGTCAGTTAAACTGCTCTGACAGTCCAAGTGGAACATCATTTGGCAACCTTGCTTGTTGTTCTAAACACCTGTGGGAGTGATAGAGGCCGAGTTCGTTTTAGTCATCTTTTTCGTCAATTTGCTCCGAAATTTTGACAGGCACGTGACTGGATAAGACAGTTTCAATTTACAAATCACGTGCCTGCCAAAATTTCGGAGCAAATCGACGAAAAAGATGACAAAAACGAACTCGGCCAGTATAAGCATTTTTGATCCCAAGCAAAACTTTATTTGCCGTGACTAGATCAAAACAGGTAAGACAATAAATTTTTCGTCAAACTAGCCTTCAGGTGTCTGATTGAGATTTCCGTTTTCAGAAATTTCCTATGTTGCTTGCTTTTCCAGCGAGTTTTCCACTTTTTCCAAATATGATGCCTAACCTCACTTCCAAATTATTTTTGGGTCGAATAGAAACACCCTGTTTCTATTCACCCCCCGGTTTCTTTTCACCCCATATTTGTTTGCAATTATTTTTTTTTTTGCAGAAAAATGCCTCGCGTTTACCATCCAGATCCTCGAGGTAAAACCTATAAGAAAATTGATGAAAATACCATGAAAAGAGCTCTTGCCTCAATTGATCAGGGTATGAGTTATAGGCTGGCGAGCGAAACGTACAAAATTCATACGTACCAAATCTAAAGCGTCAAGGAGATCAAATAGCTCTAACCAAACAAGAGGAAAATGTATTAATCCACCAATTAATAGTTTGTTCTGATTGGGGCTACCCACTTGACCATTTGGACGTCAGGATGATTGTAAAACATTATCTAGACGGTAGAGGTAAAACAATACCGAAATTTGAAGATAATCTTCCTGGTAGGGACTTTGTCTATTCTTTTTTGAAACGTCACAAAGACCAATTAGGAACAAGAATTTGCCAGAACATAAAGCGCTCAAGAGCCGCTGTTTCTCCGGCTACTATCAACGCTTATTTTGATAATTTAGCGAAAGTTAAAAGATGTCCCTCCATCAAACATAATAAATTATGATGAAACCAACCTAACCGATGATCCGGGTAGAAAAAGAGTGATATCGAAAAGAGGATGTCGTTATCCAGAACGCATTTGTAATACATCAAAATCAGCTGTTTCTCTGATGTACGCTGCTTCAGCTGATGGAAAATATCTTACCACCATACGTGGTATACAGGGCAAAAAATCTCTATTCATCTTGGATATGTGGAGGCCCAAAAGGTGTCCGATATAATAGAAGTTCGTCTGGTTGGTTTGACGCGATATCCTTCTCAGATTGGGTGCTGAGAATAGTAATACCAGCCCTAAAAGATCTACCAGGAAAAAAGTACTTAATTGGCGACAATCTCAGTTCCCATTTTTCTGCAAGTACAGTGGCTATTTGCGAAAAAAATAATATTTCATTTATCTTCCTCCCAGCTAACTCTACTCATTTGACCCAGCCCCTTGACGTGGCATTTTTCCGACCACTTAAAACAGCCTGGAGACACATTCTTGAAAAATGGAAAATGGGGGCTGGTTCAAAGCATTGCACGGTTCCAAAGGATAGATTTCCCCATTTGCTGAATGAACTGCTAAAGGCTATTGAACCTAACGCTGCAAAAAATATAGAATCTGGTTTTAATAAGTGTGGAATCGTTCCACTGAATAGGAATAGAGTCTTGGAACGTCTTCCGCAGCAAAATCCTGCTGAGGTAAATGATGAGAATGTTGAGGAAGGATTTAATAACTCTTTTGTCAATCTTCTAAGAACAATGAGATATGGCGATGGTCAAAATGAAAGGAGGCGTCGCCGTAAAATTCAAGTTCCTGCTAGCAAAAGTGTTAAAGGCGCAGATTTTGAAAGCTCATCTGAAACAGAAATGTCAGATAAAGAAAATCAAGCGGAAAATAGTGATTCTGGAAGTCACATGGAAATTTCGGATGAAGACTCAGACCCGGAAATGAATTTGCCCCTTAGTCATTATAAGCAAATGATGGAAAAAGCGCAAGAATATCCTTCAGAAGATTCAGATGAAGTCGAGGAAATTGATATTCCACTATCTCATTTCGCTGACAAGTCAGACAAAAATAATGTTTCAACATCAGTCTGGTTTGAGGGTAAATTGTTTGAGCATGTTTCTCCTGTTTCGCTTGATTCAATAGAAGAAGGAATTTGGCTTTTGGTGTGTTTCCCAACAAAATATAGGAATTTACAAAAAAATAAATTCTTTATCGGACAAGTCACTAATATTGAAGAAAATGACATTGAAGCCACTTTCTTAAGAAGTCGTCCCACCAAGCAGCTTTCAGGATACATCTATGGATTTCCAGAAGTTCCCGATATTATTTCCACCTTTAATTTGAAGCAGGTTGTTGGAAAAGTTACTCCAGTTCAAGATGATGGACCTGATTGGACCATCTACGTCGAAAAGAGATATTTTACGATTTAATGTACATCAAAATTATCTCAATTAAATATTAGATACCTTTGTATTTGAGTTTGTCACGTTTTTACAGAAATAAATGCTTTTTTTTCGTAAAATTTGTGTTTCTTTGGCGTTTTTTTTGATTGATATATGTTTCTGTAAATGTTTAAAAACATTTTAAGTGTTTCTTTTCACCTCATCCGAGTGGGTGGGATAGCAAATTTCTCTGTAACAGACGGATGTTTTTATTCACCCCACATTAAGTGCGAATAGAAAAATGGTACTTTTTATTTTTTTGAGAAAAATCTATTTTTTTTTTTTTCAAATTGCGCTATGTGCCCTTTGATCTACTAGTCGTGACTGGTAAACCCCATATTTTTCATTGTCGAAAAAATTACTACCCTTCTAGGGACAGGGTTGAAAAGGTCCGAAACTGTTTCTATCCACCCCATTCTACGGTATATATCACATCACATTGAGTCAGCAGAACTTTTAATTTTCTTTTAAAATTGCTAAGAGTATCACATGTCTTAATTTCATCCGGTAACTGATTAAACTCATTCATACCCTTGAAGAATACTGATCTTATTGCTGATGCCCCACATCTATGTTGTATATAGAAGTTATTATGATCATGCACCTGGCTATTATGTCTGTTTCTGCAGAAATCACAAACCAGTCGGGGTGAATTTCATTGGTTGAAACCGATTCTTGGGTTGAAACTAGTTTTCTGACTGTTTTTAATTTTCAACCAATGAAATTTGCTCTGACTGGTTTGTGATTTCTGCAGAAACAGACCTAATATCACAGCTAATAAATTACGGTTTTCTGCTGGGTTGGAACAAAGCTACAGTAAACAAAATTTTGTTACGCCAAAATTTTGTTACGCCAACATCTAGGAGAGCTATCCTCCATTCCACCAATTTGGTTGCCAAATTGTTACGGATTGATATTTTATCCTGTTATGACTTTGCTTTCAAAAGTTGGACGTTAAAGACTAAAAACGACTACTGGCAACGGGCAACGCCACTAGGCTTTTATACGGAACGGTTTTCCAATCGCAGAATCGCCGCCGGTGCGATGCCTCGGTGACATGTTTGTCATAACCATTTTCAGGAACGGGCACTTTCCAAATTTCACCAACAAATTGACCGGTTAAATAAACCGGTAGCTGTCAAAAAATTCCGGTAAAAGTTAGGTGTAAGAGCCGTTTTACACGGCAAAGTTTCTTCACGAAATTATTGCCGAAATATTTGGTAAGTTTACTATTCTTGTTTCGCTTGTTACCTGTTTGACACGACAAATAAAATTTAGCAAAAGTTTCGTGAAAATATTAGTCATACGCCGGCGCAGTAACGTTTTGCCATCAATAATATGAAATCATAACCTCATACGTTGGAAACCAAAACAAATGAAACTTGCGTTTTCTAATTTTTGTTGAATCTTTGTACTCTTCAGCAGTTTCATAAAGTTGAATTTCTGTTTCCCTCCCATAAATAAAGTTTTGTTTACTTTTGGCTTTGCCCAGCTGGTCTTCTCCCTCCCACCTAATTTTTTTGGGCGCAACACTTTTTTCACCGGTTGATCCACCGATAAGCAGCCTATCTTTATCTATTATATAGGAAATCCAATGAAGGATTCATAAGGCTCGAAGAAAAAGAATGCGCTTTTTATTTTGTAATTGACGTGTCTCGTAATACCTGGTGTGCGCGCGCAACTCGTGGGTTGCAGGTGAGCGTCCAATTAAAATCGAGTTTGTTACGGGCTTGCGTCATATTCGTATTCAGGGACGAGTTCAGAATACGAGTTCAGAATTAATCGTTCCTTCTTTCTTTGTAACGTGTAATTCGACAAAGAGCAAACTAATACTTTACGTATTACTTGAACTTATCGCAGTGTCGTTTAAGGTTATGTTAGATTATACTTGACATATTCCTAGGCAATTTTATTGTGCGATGTTGCCGGATGGAACATTTATCAAAATAAAAGTGCCATCGATGTTAACATACACTTCAAAGCTCTTCTTTTGTCGGATTTAAGGCGTTGTAAAACACTTGACAATATATCATTTCTTTAAGCCCAATTTATAAACTCACCGTCGAACGTTAACGTTTGCGTTTAGCACGCCGTTACCAAGTGAATATAGTGCAGGAAAAAGTCGCTTCTTTCATGAATTTTTTTTTTCTGAGGTATAACCTTTATTACATCACTAGATACGTCATTAGACATCCGAAATGGCTGTTTTCAACTTTTTTAACGGTACCAATTATTTCTAAATCAAAAAATATGTAAAATTTGTGAAAATTTACGTACTTTTTTACACATAACTCGTAATGTCTCGGAAACTAATTGAGATAATTGAACAATTTTTTTTTAAATCGATGGAGAAAATGTGGACAAACGTAACTGTGCTAATTCGGTTTCCTCGAAATACATAGTTTTTTCTGCATATTGGGAGGAAACTTGGACAGATAGTTTTTTGCAGCACTTTTTTCGGTAAGCGAGAAACTTTTTTGTTTTTAGGAATTTTGCCATACTATCGCGTATGAATTAAAGGTAAGGCTCCGAGAAAGTTTTTAAAAAAAACTTCAGTACGATACGATGCCTACTGTTCAAGCTATCGGTACTTGAAGTTGAAAACATCTCTGGCCACGCTACCCTTCTCCCTTGACGCGCCTCCTGTGCGAGTTTCCTCCCAATATGCAGAAACAAACTATGTATTTCGAGGAAACCAAATTAGCACAGTTACGTTCGCTCATGTTTCCCTCCATCGATTAAAAAAAAAAATTGTTCAATTAATCTCAATTAGTTCCGAGATATTGCGAGTTATGTGTAAAAAAGTAACGAACAATTATTTTCACAAATTTTACATATTTTTCGATCTAGAAAAAATTGGTACCGTTAAAAAAAGTCGTAAACGGCCATTCCATATGTCCAATGACGCATCTAATGATATCACAAAGGTTTAATCTGGTTATACCTCAAAAAAAAAAAATTGAAACATTTTTCACCCTATTTCGCTGCACTAGTATCAGAAATCTCATAGACGCAAACGCAAACGGAATCCCGACGTCAAGTTTATAAATTGAGCTTTAATGTTATAATGTTCGATTTGTATTGTCTACATTTGTTCTGCAACAATACAATCTGGCTACACTGCAGCCGCGAGTTGCGCGCGCATGTCATTTTGTATTACTTTCTAACTTGTTTTATTACAATTAAGCTCTCTTTTTCTATTTCTGCGAGACACGTCAATTGTGTGCGCCGAAACTCACGCATTTTCTCGGCCGCGCCCACAAAAACTATAGAACATTTTCGAAAGTTTATTGGCGAAATATTTCGTATGTTTTTCTTGTCGTGTAAAAACAGGAAAAGTTGACTTACGAAATATTTCGGCAACATTTCGTGAAGAAACTTTGCCGTGTAAAACGGCTCTAAGGGCCGGTTTCTCAATAGCGAGTCACCCTGGGTTAAGCATAACTCCAAGGTAATCATAGCAACTGCACACGCTTACCCTGGAGTTAAAACTAACCGGAGGTGACTCGCTATTGAGAAACCGGCCCTAAGTCCGGTTACAAGATTTTTTTGATGCATTTTGGAACGCCTTAGTTGTTTTCACGTGGCTCCGGTTTAACAAACCGGGTTACAAAACGGTTAGAGAAATGACATACCGTTTTCTAACCCGGTTACAAAGTGACGTGATGGATACCTACCACTCGAATTTGAGCGGTATGTTGCGGTTTGTTAAACGGAGCCACGTGAAAGGCTTATTGGTGCATTAAAGTTTGGTTGCAGTGTTGCTAGGTCTACCGTTTTAGCGGTAGATCTACCGTTTTGATGTATGAGCTACCGTTCTACCGTTTTTGATTATAATTTCTACCGCTAAATATTTAATGACATTGAGAGGACATTTTTTATTGTACCGTAAAACGGGTTACTTTAGAACGGCCAGGTGACTTTGTGACACATGGTAGCAGGCGCACCAAATCCTCAACAGTTCGCGCATTTCTGAACCGACAGCCTCGCGATTGCGTTCAAGGCATTCCAAAAAGTGCGCGAACAAATCAGTACATCAATTGACGTGTCTCGTAATACCTGGTGTGCGCGCGCAACTCGTGGGTTGCAGGTGAGCATCCAATTAAAATCGAGTTTGGTAGCAAATCGCCCCAAGTACTCTATGTAAATTTGTTGGATGGTAAATGGCGAGCGGTATATTGATGGTGTTTTATATACTTGGAGCTTGCTATCTAAAATCTGTGGAAGACGGTCTATTTGCAAGAGAGAGAAACAAACTAAGGAGGTGTACTAAATTATATTTTATTTCACATAAAACTCAAAAATCAATTAGCCAAAGATCTCCCAATACTTTACATCCTTCTTTAATTCTGTAAAATTAATACTTCACATCCGTTCTAATATTGTTATTATACGGACCACTGAAATATGCCTACTTAATAAGAAACGCCCTATTCATACTATTCTCAAAATAATATTTCTATTTATTTTACTACATCCAAATCATTCCTAATAACTACCCTTTACCTCGGTCAAATAATTCCTTAAAATCTCTAAGTCCATTACTTATAAAAACCCAAAATAATTACCTATTTGTTTAACAACTAATTTATTCTCATAAAAATCTTACTATAACTTGAAAAATTAAATCTCTAATCCATTAGTTCTGCCTTTAAATTATTTATTTTCTACTTTACTATTATAGATCCATAATACCTAGCAAACGAAATACGTTAACACACCTATAACAACCTGATCCATAACGCCCGCTTTTGCGGGCGTTATGATCTATAACGCCCGCTTATAATACCTTAAGGTGTTTTTGTTGTTGTTGTTCTATTAATTTGCACTTTACCCTAGGCAGCCACTAAATGTCTGACCGAAAATAATTTTCGGTCTAGCCAGGATTCGAACCCGGTCTACCATCAATGTTTCCATGTAGTCCAGCGCGTTAACCCACAGGACCACCACCGTGCCTTGCCTTATGAGATGTTTATAGATATATTTAATTTATTTCGTTTCTATGTACAGGTCGCAGGTACAGGTACAGGTCACAGGTACAGGTACATGTCAAAATACAAAACAATATTCTGTCACACAAGTTTAACTGATTTTGTTAATAACAAATTGATGAAAAAACATTGTGTGAGTAGAAAATAAAGCATTGTATGCACCACGGGGATTTCAAGATTATAATGCCCTTCAGGCGAAATATATCCCTCGGGCCATAGGCCCTCGGGCTAGTTTCGCCTTCGGGCATTATAATCTACATAATCCCCTTGGTACATAAATAGCTATTATTTTCTACTTTACTATTATAGGATCCATAATACCTAGAAAACGAAATACGTTAACACACCCTATAACAACCTGATCCATAACGCCCGCTTATAATACCTTAAGGTGTTTTTGTTGTTGTTGTTCTATTAATTTGCACTTTACCCTAGGCAGGCCACTAAATGTCTGACCGAAAATAATTTTCGGTCTAGCCAGGATTCGAACCCGGTCTACCATCAATGTTTCCCATGTAGTCCAGCGCGTTAACCCACAGGACCACCACCGTTGCCTTGCCTTATGAGATGTTATAAGATATATTAATTTATTTCGTTTCTATGTACAGGTCGCAGGTACAGGTACAGGTCACAGGTACAGGTAAATGTCAAAATACAAAACAATATTCTGTCACACAAGTTTAAACTGATTTTGTTAAGTACAAATTGATGAAAAAACTTTGTGTTGAGTAGAAAATAAAGCATTGTATGCACCACGGGGATTTCAAGATTATAATGCCCTTCAGGCGAAATATATCCCTCGGGCCATAGGCCCTCGGGCTAGTTTCGCCTTCGGGCATTATAATCTACATAATCCCCTTGGTACATAAAATAGCTATTAATTAACTACTCAAAATATTTAGCTTCACGCACATAATTGATTGAACGAAATTTCAACTGTTATTACTTTCTCGATTTTCCGTAATTTTCTAAGTTAAAACATACCCGAGGCCAAACCATAAAAGAAACTTTTCGCGAAACTGGGCAGACTTTACTTCAACTGGACTAGGCTGTTCTACAGATTTCAGGCAACTATCTTCAGATCACCGGGAGCTCTCTTCTGCGAGTTTTTATATCAATTCGCTCTCCCCGCAAGAATATTATTAAATTTCCCCCAAATCGTCAATATAGGCGGTCATTAACTTAGGAATCCGAATTTCATTGGACGACCTCATTATTATTAAAAGAATGATGCAATTTCCTTGAAATTTATATCATTTTTTTAGCCCAATAAATTCGACTAATTATGTGGTAATATACTGATTTATCGAGGTCGAAGACATTATTGGTTCAAGAATGCGATAAATAATCAAATTAATTAACATGCTGTCCTTGGCTAAGAAAAAGTTCATTGATCGGTTATTGATGTCATCACCTCGTTTTTATCAGTTTTTAAGAATTTAATTTAGATGACAACTTCCGGGAGTCGTAATAATACATTAGCGTTAATTGGTTTTATTTTTAATTTATTGGTACAGATTTAAAAATACCGGAATTAAATTTTGATTATTTGATAAAGTTTAATTTTTTACTGTAACGACTTTGTAATTATCGGGTCAAATTTCTGGATCATCACAAGTTTGTTACGGGCTTGCGTCATATTCGTATTCAGGGACGAGTTCAGAATTAATCGTTTCTTCTTTCTTTGTAACGTGTAATTCGACAAGGAGCAAACTAATACTTTACGTATTACTTGAACTTATCCCAGTGTCGTTTAAGGTTATGTTAAATTATACTTGACATATTTTCATTGTGCGATATTGCCAGATTTAACATTTATTAAAATAAAAGTGCCATGGATGTTAACATACATTTTAAAACTCTTCTTTTGCCTGATTTAAGGCGTTGTAAAACACTTGGCAATATATCACTTCTTTAATGTTATAATGTTCGATTTTTATTGTCTACATTTGTTCTGCAACAATACAATCTGGCTACACTGCAGCCACGAGTTGCGCGCGCATGTCATTTTTTATTACTTTCTAACTTGTATTTATTACAATTAAGTTCTCTTTTTCTATTTCTGCGAGACACGTCAATTAATATTGTGAAAGACGGCATCCAGCTGTACGTGCGGAAAATATCAACAATAGATAATTTCAATATTTTACTTTTGCTGTAAACTTTACCTTGGCCAACTAAAGACTATCTTATGTAGCCAGGATTTGAGTTTAGGTAGTGTTCTTTGTAGTTTTGGCTATTTTACTGATGAATTAACATTTTCATAATTCTAATCAACAAGCATCTGACGCCATATTTAATAAAATTTCAACAAATTTCGTGGTGAAATTGTGACACCATTTATGTAGTACCAACAATGTTAGTACCATTTTACCTCTTTTTAGTTTATTTTTTAAGTTACCTTAGTTCCAAGTAAGGTATTATGTTTTTTTACTTTTATCTACAAGCGTTTGGTTATGACGTTTTTACATAACCATTTTTTCTGGTATTTGAGTTATGTCATGAGACTCATAACATAACTAGTTGTGTTATAGCCTAGGTTATGAATTCATAACACAACTAGTGGTGTTATGGAGACTAGGTTATGAATCTATAACACAACTATTTTTGGTGATTTGACAAATGTCAAAGGTAAACCTGTAAAGGTAAAATGAAGGTAGACTAATAAACAGGGGCGTCGCGTCGGGGGGGGTACTGGGGGTAATTACCCCCCCAGGATCGAATTATGAAGAGCAAAATCACGATGTCAAAAAGAAAATCCATAATATATTGAAGAAAATACATTTTTGTTTTGTTTTATTTTTCTCAAAAATGAAATGATTGTTCTGGAAAAGTGAATGACCTTGAAATTTGCAAAAAATTTCGCCTGCGGCGCGTTTTCGGAGGGCGCCCCCTCAGCTCCCCGTACCATTTACCCCCCCCCCAGACTACTGGTCACGCGTCGCCACTGCTAATAAACGGAAATAATGGAAAAAACATTCTTATTTTTCGCTTTGCAGATAAAACGTTGTACATCAAACGCACTTGTAATGTAAATAACTATTATATGTACAGTCGCGGCCATTGGAATTGGCACAAACTTTAAAAACGCACCTCGTATTGCATCAAAATTTGACAAAAACTGTAACCAACAAAAGTGTTCAGTGGCGTGTGTAATGTTATGTCCACCAAGTTCAATTTTGGACCCCAACTAGAAAATAAAGAATCCTTTTGTATCTAGCCTAGTAAAAACTAACTCCTTACAAAAAATGTTGATATTTGGTAGCACCTCCATTTTTATCAACTACTGCTTGCAATCTTCGTGGCATTGGGTAATTGAATTACGAAAATTGTAGTTGTCTGTTAATGATGTTAAAGCATACCATTATTTGATTATGCAGTGTTTTAAATCTTGTTTCGAAGCAGGTCTAAATTCTGTATTGTAAATTTTTTTTGTAAGATAGGCCCAAACATTTTCGCTCTTAACATGGTCTTACATGCTGGAACGTAAAATTATATCCAAAGCGTTCATTAGCGAATGGCAGCATTACATCTAATTATGTATTTCTCGCTAGTCAGACGTCCATCAATAAAATAAATCTGCCCTGGACCTTCAGCACTTATACAGGCCCATGCATGGACAGAAAATCTTCCGCTAGACTAATTGAATTGGATGTAGGCCTCATACCTGGTTCGTCGTGGCCTTCAACCGTCTTGGGCTATAAAAATTTAATGTTGAGCTACTATTGCATGACTGAAAAACTTTTTCGTCAAAGAAAACTATATTGCTCCAGAAATTTTCAGGTTCTTGAGAAAATAACTGGGCAAACTGTAATTGGCACTGTCACAGGTCTATTTCTTTGCACTGAAAATGGTTTACGAGCCGCTAAATGACATTTAAATCCAGTTTCCTTAATACGCCTTCGCGCAAAGTTGCTTAATTGTTTGGATTCGTTTTTGGACATTTCTGAGCGCTTTAGGAGCAGTTTCACCCCATTTTTTCTCCAAATTCATAATTATACTACTTCCACAACCAAGGGTTAGGGCGACTGCACATATAGTTTTCCCTTGTGAAATCATTAGAATTGCTTTGGCTTTTTCATCGTTGGTTAAAATATGGTATTTTTTTTCAATCTTTTCCAAAAACTTAATAAAACTGTTCTAGTTCGCCACTGACTTATCACTTTGACACAGTTTTGGCATAACTAGCTTGTTAAAAGTCAGATTTTGATGCAATACGAGGTGCGTTTTTAAAGTGTGTGCCAATCAATGAACTATAACCAAAAACTGGAATGCGCACACATATTGACGAACGTGAAGCCTAGTGCCGCTGCTGCGAAGGGGATACCTGTTTTTGTCGCACTCATTACGTTAAATAGCAAAATTGCTTCCCACACGTATTCCAATCAATGAAATCTGTGAAGGTAAATATGAGAAAACTTTCCAAAACGTCATATGTCAGCAAGCCACAGAAAAGAACAACATTCCCCCTTGTGGCATCTGTCTTTCATGGCTTCATTTTTTTGGCAGATATGGCAATGTGTGCGCATTCCAGTTTTTGAGTATAGTTTATTGGTCACTTTGTGACACATCAGTTACACGTGCTCACGACTAGGGGGGTGAATTTAAGACAAATCTAATAAAATTAGTCCCATTTGTATCTAATTTGTGTTATATTCTCGGACCGCTAAACGACGACTTTGGACTTGTGTGCAAATTTTTAGTTGTCACAAAGTTTGATGGAGGTGAAATTGTGGCAATTAATTTTGTAAACCACAGCTCTACTTCTAAAAATTTTCAAAATATCTTATTGTATTTTAAAAGCCAAATGATGTAAGTTTATCATTGACCTACCAGAAATTAATGTTTGCTTTTAAGGTTCAGAAAAAATCAACCGAAACCATAAAATTTGTCACAAAGTAACCTCGTTTTACGGTAGTACTGTAGAGTAGAAACAATCGAGAAGAAGCCACACGCGTTATCGTTTGTCTCACTTTAAATGGGAAGGACCCGGAGAAAAGGAAATCTGCTTTCTTTGTCAGCGCTAACGATAGTGGCTTCTTCTCGTTTGATTTTTACTCTAGTAGCGTAGCGCGGTACTCGACGTCGACATCAGCTGGGTTCCGCTTGTTCACTCCGAGTAACTCCATTCGCACTCCAGCCGTTCGGGTATCACTTTTTGGCGTATCAGATATCGGCTGGAGTGCGAACGGAGTCACTCGGAGTGCACGGAGTGAGCAAGCCGAACCCAGCTGACCGAGACACGCCCACGGCCGACCGACCGACGCGACGTCAGCATGGTCGTCAGGGTTGTTACAAGCTATCGATTACACAGGTGCACCCCAATGACCAATTTCATCTATTTGCTACAGTTTTTAATAAACTGCACAGAAATGCTACATAGTGGATAAATCACGTATTCCGCAACTCAAAATTCTTGAAACGGTAGTGAATTTAGCCACATTTCGACCATTTGTAGAGCCTGTTTCTGAGATAATTTCCCCAGACAAAAATTCAGTAACTATGTTGGCAACACTCGCCTTTTCTACATGAAAAATTTGCAGCATGCATTGAGAAGTTTACATTGTGAAGTCTGTTTTTTTTCTAAAGATAATTTCCCAAGTTAAAAATTTAGTAATTATGTTGGCAACACAAGCCTTTTCTACATAAAAAAAATTGAAAGCATTGACAATTTCACATTGTATATTGTATTGTTAACATATTGTTATTTTGACTTTTATATCTTTAAAAAAAAAACAGACTTTTTCTATTTTGGTGTCATATCGTCTTTTCGACACTAAAAGTAGTTTCGAAAAGAAGCTCTTTGTGACACTCCTTTTTTACTCATCGGAGGTTGGTAACACTGGCTGACTGATGGCCATCGAACTGTCATTCGCGATAAAAATAGGGAGATTTTGGACCAGTGAAAACTGTCTTATTAGGTCTGTTCGTAGAGAAATCACAAACCAGTCAGAGCGAATTTCATTGGTTGAGAACAGTCAGAAACAGTCAGAAAACTAGTTTCAACCAATGAAATTCACTCTGACTGGTTTGTGATTCCTCTACGAACAGGCCTAATAACGATTTTTGTGGTTATTCCGATTTTGAGCATGCGCACTACTCAAAAAGGAAAGAGGCGGAGCTTGTAACGATAACGAAGGTACTTTATTTACGGCGAATAACTTTAGCGAATTTTTTCCTTATTTGACACTAGCGACACGCGATATTCGACTTTATGCATTTGACAGCATAATGTTCTAACCTCAAATATTTTAGTTTGTTTAATGTGGACAATGGCCTATATGGTTTATTTTTTTCTGGGCGAATTTTGTATTTTTGTTTTGATCAAATACAGGTTCGGGACTCGGGTACCTCTTGAACTTGCGGTTGTTGTTGCCAATCAAAAACATTTCTCAAAATTATTTGTCGAACAAGATCTATGTTTTCTGGTAGGCCTCTTCTAATAACATTTTCTATATTTTCATTCATTTCAATTTAGCCAGGAAATCACACAAAACAAAACAATTTTACAAAATACAAACGCAGAAAAGAAAAAACAGCGAAAAAGAAAGTCCGAAATATTTACTAAAGAGTTATGTTAAACAACAAGATGATAAAATAACCACAAATATCGTTATTCATAAATCCACTCCAAAAACTCGTTTTTATTTACTTTCCGTTATCTTGAATCTAATTAAAGTTAACGAATATTTCTGTAATTTTTGTTATGTTATTTTCACTGGTCCAAAATCTCCCTAATAATAGAATATTTCTATATTTGGCATGTAGTGTTACCAACCTAAACAAATGAAATCAGGAAATATGAGAATAACATTTCCAAGAAAAGTTTTTTTTTTAAATTAAACAATCCCAAAATACAAAAAATAGTATAAAATATTCGTTTCATAAGACATTTTATCGCACTCGCCCTCGCAATATAGGGCTCATGCGATAAAATGACGTCTTATGAAACTTGTATTTTAATGTACTATTAAGCTACATCCTCAATCAATCTGGTAGCGAAGTGGCACTTTGGCACGCGTGCTGGAAAATTTATACCCATCCTCAATGCTGTCAATTTTCAGTTTACTGTGCGTGTAGTACGGTTACATACCGTGCATTCGGTATTTTGATCTAAGTTCTCTGATCATGAATTTACCGTTCGTTTATTCAAAAAGTGTACTCGGTGCTCATTCACGTTCGTTTAATAAAATTTCGAGCCCTCTGATACAGCGTTTAACTGCTCTGTGCGCTCGCTGTTCACGTGATTACGGCTCCGCTCTGCTCTTTGAGGAAAATACCGAACGCAAGGTTAACCTAAATTATTTTTCACTGTACTGCGCATGACATAAGTCGGCACGCATCAAAAAAGCTGGCAGCTTGCAACCTTCACTTCAGAGTCGACGTGCATGCCAGCACGGAATTGAATTGAGGATGCCAACGTTAAACAACATTTTCCTAGCTTGCGTGCCGAAGTGCCACTTCGCTACTAAATTGATTGAGGATGAGCCTTTAGAGTTTTTTTTTTTTTGAAACCGACCATAAGTATGTTCACATATGATATGATTCACCCTAATAAAATATTTGGTAAAATCTATATAGTGTTTTGTGTTTATCCTAATTTGTTCTTATTTATATATTCTATGTATGTACATTTTGTTGTACCTATAACTTATCATTTCTAGTCTATTTTTAGCCCAAATCGAGTAGTGCGTTTTTTTTTTAAAGATAAAAGTCAAACTGACATTAGGTTGGCAATACAATGTAAAATTGTCAATGCTATCAAATTTTTCATGTAGAAAAGGCTTGTGTTGCCAACATAGTTACTAAATTTTTGACTTGGGGAATTATCTTTAAAAAAAAAAACAGATTTTAATATCTACCGTTTTTCTACCGCTTTTTTTATGTCATGCCTACCGCTTTCCTTATTTTCAACCTGGCAATACTGTTTGGTTTGATTGTGTTGTGTGTGATTTGGAATGCATGGTGGGTGGTGTGGTGTGAGCAATGAACTATAGTCAAAAACTGGAATGCGCACACATTGCCATATCTCCCAAAAAAATGTAGCCATGGAAGACAGATGCCACTAGGGGAATGTTGTTCTTTTCTGTTGCTTGCTGACATATTATGACGTTTTGGAAAGTTTTCTCATATTTACCTTCACAGATTTCATTGATTGGAATACGTGTGGGAAGCAATTTTTGCTATTTAACATAATGAGTGCGACAAAAACAGGTATCCCCTCCGCAGCAGCGGCACTAGGCTTCACGTTCGTCAATATGTGTTCGCATTCCAGTTTTTTGTTATAGTTCATTGGGTGTGAGTGCAGTAAATTTGGTGAATAATAATTTTTATCATTTTTAACAGTAAATAAACGGTAGTTTACAGTACGATTTTTGTAGATTATTTGAGTTGAGATGAGTGTTTGGTTTGTAGAGTTCATGAATGAATGAATAAAGATCATAGAATAAGATTTATAGTGGGAATAGAATAGACACTCGCGTGATACGGGTCGGACAACCATTTGGGGTGCCATCTGTTGTCTATGAAAAGAGCTCATCCCATTGCAGCAGCTTGTAGAGCAGTTTCTTTCTAATTTTTTTAGATTTGCTTTTCATTTATTTTATTTTGAAGACACAATTTGATACTCCAACAAATAAAGATTTATTACAAAGAAAGAAGAATGTTATGTTAGCGTTTCGCAACTTGTCAACAAAAGCCGCTTTCCAGCTGTGTCCATCAAGCACGGTGCAGCACAGTGTTCTGTGTTTGAAACGCAAAAGTTAGCAGCTCTCTCGCAGTAGGGCTGGAACACGAACACGCGCTTGAAGCATTTGCGCGCGCAAAAGCTCGATTGCGTGCTCAAAATGGTCAGCAAGAAAGCGGCTAACAGTGTTACCAATGTGTGAGCATTTGCTCACATTTGTGAGCATTTTATAGATCTGGGGGTAAAAATGGGAGCATTGGCAAGATGTGAGCATTTTGTGGGCATTTTTGGTGTTTATTAACCGAAAAAATTAAATTCATCCCAGCACGAGTCCACGAGAGCCAAGTCATAACTCGTGGCATAGCAAAGACCAAGCGCCCAATTTTTTAGAAAAGAATTATGTATTTCACGTCACGTGTCAAGATTGTCAAGAGGCCATTTTAGAAACGCTGATTCCATCCAAGGATGATACCCACTCATTGCTACTACAGAATGGCCTATTCTCATAAGGCCTGTATGCAGGGATGTGCGTCTACACGTAGACTTTCATTGTCTACTTTACGCGTAGACAATGTAGACAATGTAGACAACGTGTCAACAATGTAAAATAATATAAATGACCTTTAATTCTAACCTCACACTTTCCTTTTTTTAAATTATTTTTATTTTATTATTGGTTTTCCTGATATTTTATAATCAGTGAATGCTGATATCGAAGTGATAGTGATAGTATAGTAACTTTTGATATTTTTTTTCGAATTTTTTAAAATAAGTTATTGTTTACGCCGCGTGTCGACAATGTGTAGACAAATGCTCACGTAAACAATTCGAATTTTCTACACGTAGACAATCAATTGTTTACGTTGACATTGTCTACAGGCACATCACTGCCTGTATGTAACAAATCCCTCCCACGCCAAAATACCAGTTGTGACGTAGACAGAATGTCATTTGCACTTCTTGCTTGACGGAGGCTGTTTAAACAGCTGACGTCGGAAATGGTATCACACCAATATGGCGGCGATTACCAAAATCGAGGCTGATAAGCACTCCTTATGCCCCATTCTCACTTGCGCGAAATTCGCTCTTTTTTGACATAAGCCGCTTTCCAGCTGTGTGCTTCAAGCACGGTGCAGCACAGTATTCTGTGTTTGAAACGCAAAAGTTAGCCAGCTCTCGAAGCGCAGTACGGCTGGAACGAACACGCGCTTAAAGTTTAAAGCATTTGCGCGCGCAAAAGCTCGACTGCGTGCTCAAAAGCGTCAGCTGGAAAGTGGCTATTGCATCGACAAATTGACGTTTGATACACGCATAAAACGTCAAATTGTCGAAGATATCCCCTCTTTTTTATTTTAATCGGTGACTTCACCGATGAATTAGCTATCTTCGTTTAGTGAATGGAAAATGACAATGACCGACATAGAATGGTGGATCCATCGCTAAAATTTGATGAGAATAAAAATGCAGGGAATGTCAAAAAAGGGCGAATTTCGCGCAAGTCAGAATCAGGCATTAGAGTGTGTATTGTGTATTCTCCTTGGATTGCAACAGCCGATCACAGAATCACAGCTGTTTGTTATTTATCTTTTTCTAATGAACACGACTGAAAAAAGAAAATGTACATCAGCCTGGGCACAGCCTCCTATAGTTAACAAGCCATGAAATTGGAAATGACGGCAACGTCGCGTATGGTGCTATTTTGTTATTGGGTTATCGCGGCTGAGCTGGCAATATCTCCTATCTCGCATTTTTACGATTTTGAGCTTTATTGTGATATAGATACAGATGCACGTTCCGCAACCGTTAGTAAACATCTCCTATTGGCCAAAAATCTCGTTTGTTTGAAAATTTGGCCTTGAAATTTCTCCTATTAAAATGCTGCCCAAAAACAGTATTGCAATATCTCCGATTACACAGTTTTATTTGCTGCACTGCACAAAGATATGATCCAGACAACCCCATAGTGCACGGTCCGCCCTACAAGAATCTACCTATCTATTTTGAACCCCCATGAACACTTCCCTATCCTGTACCTGCTAACCACAAGCCCAAGTATTAACCCAAACCAATGCACAGCTGCCTTAGCCTAAAGCAGGAGGCTCTGGCAATCCCAATCAAAGGTCTATTTCTATCATCTGTTCTTCGGAAAATTCCAACTGGTCAGCGATCTAGTGTGTTAACATCTCCTTTATCGCTGGCTATGAGGAAATGCAATTGTCTAATCAATCATCGGACAACCCCAATCTGACCACTACACTTAGGCGAAAACTGCCCAATTTAGCTGCAAATGCATGTCCCAATCCCGGTAGATTCTTGCACCCAATCCTCCCAACCCTCATTCTCTGACATCCCTTACAATCTTCCTTCACCTGCACCCAAACCATTACCTGGGACTCATCAGGTCTCAGGATTGGTCGGGGTGCAGGGCTTTCGACCCCATTTAATCCAAACCCGCGCTCACGCGCACAAATCCCTAGCTCACACTTTGCTGTTGAGGTAGCGTCCATGACGGACCACATCGCCCTACGGGGTACGGCTTTTTTGTTTTCTTTATACTATTAAATTAATTGGAAGTGGGGTTTTTTGGAACTTTTCCCCACAAAGAGGGCGCTGCGCGCTCGACATCACACATCCTGCATCAACCCCTTATTTTTTGAGCGGGCCAGTATAGTGGCCCAATGCGCGCCATCCGTGGTACTTACCAACGACTGAAAGGTCACATAATAACGTGAAAGGGCAACCAGGGAACGTTGAGAACAGATCCAATGGGAAAAGGGCGATGGCTTGTCGGCCAGAACATCGGCCAAGCTGGAAAAAGCGCCACATAGCTCGCCAGGCGCGCATGTGGCGCGCAGTGTGCTGCGCACACTGAGTGTTTTTAGTTTTAAGCCTTGTCCTTAGTTTTAGTCCTTGTTTATATATGTATTGTTTGAGGGGAGCCTCACTCCCCCACCCCCATATGTATGTGAAACTGATGAATTTTGAAAATAAAGAGATTTGAGTTGAGTTTGAGTTGAGTTTTATTTGAGGCAAGTTGTTATGTGTGTCGTGCTCCCGAATTTTCCTATTTTTGAAGCTAATAGTGGCTTAGGCGGTAAGTTTTGAGTTATTATACTTTTAACCTTAGTCTTCTCATTATGAAATTTAATTCCAATATTGAAAAATAGAAAGATTATTGCCATAATAGCCTTATAAGGTTTTTCTTTTAGATAGGAGCTTTTGCCTCGAAAAATATCTAAGAATATTGTGCAAATAGGAGGTTTTGTCAGAATGACTTCACGCGGCAAGAAAATTTTAGCTATGATAACTACCAACCAAAAATCCAAAAGTGATATTGATAATAATGAATTTAATAAGACTGATGAACAAACGAAGAATACTAATGATAATAAACAAAATAAGACTTATAATGGAACTAACTGTGATAATATTAACGTCATTGAACCTACCGAAAGTACAAAAAAAATAAAATTTGATATTGAAAATCTACCGGTGGTGATGCTAGATGGACAGAATGAGCTTGAGAATTCTAAAGAAGATAATGAAGAAAACAATCTTGTTTCCCTGTGCTTTGATAGCCTGTTGGAGGATAACGCTACAGTATCGCTTGAAGAGGAATCTTATATGTATGAGCTAGATGAAAATGGTGTGCTGATTAATCAAACTCTGCTAAATCCTTTGGAAATATCGATCAATTCAGAACTTGAACAATCAACAAATAATCTAGAAAGATCTGAAGTAATGAATGATTTGCTTGATAACAATGAAACTGGCAGTGAATCAGTGAGGAGTAGCTCACTAGAAAAAAACGATGGTAATTATTTGATTCAGCATTAAAATCTACAAAAGTATACTGACCTATTTTTTGTGTTTTAGGAGTCGTAGAACAGAATTACCAATCAACCTATGATAATGAAAAAGATAACGATTCAGACTACCAACCCGAATCGGAAATCAACAATAATAGTTCCGATTCGGAGGATTCGGAGATGATTGATCGAACAGAAAATGCCAATTTAGATGCAGAAATTGGGAATCAAGAAGAAAATAATAAGGCGCGTAAAAGAAGATTAGTTGCCAATTCGGAAGAGTGGAAAAGAAATAAAAATAAAAAACTAAGGCTAGAAGGAAAACCTTATCTCGGTTTTAGCAAGAAGAAAGGAGAGAAAATGAAGCAGGATACTCAAAGGGTTGAACGAAGATTGAAAGAAACATGCAAATCTACAAAATGCAAAAAAAGTACTAAGAGATTTTGTCAACAATTTACAGAAGAAACACGACAACAAATTTTTAGTAAATTTTGGAACGAAACGGATTGGGGTCAAAGAAAGGTTTTTGTATCTTCGAATGTAATCAAAACAAAATACTGCACGGGGTAGAGAAGCATCGCGAAGACAGGGTACATACTTATATTATTTGAATTCAGGAGACAAAAGACTTCAAGTTTGTAGGCAAATGTTCATAAAAACTTTAGACCTAGGATATAAAACTATCCAAGATTGGGTAAGTAAGGGCACATTTGGCATGGGTTCCGAATCTTCCAGGAACACCAACTATAACAAGGATAAATACGCTAATCAGTACAAAAATCTAAATACATTTTTTGAGCAGTTACCTAAGTTGCCAGCACATTATTGTAGAAAAGATACCTCAAAACTCTACCTAGAGCAATCCTTCCAGACCTTCACTGATCTTTATAAAGCTTACACAGACTATTGCACAGAAGTCGATACTGGTCAGCCACTCAACAGAAAAATTTTCAGAAAAGCGTTTAAAGAGAAAAACCTCTCTATATTTTCACCTAAGAAGGATCAGTGCAATACTTGCTTTTCCTATAAATATAATAACATTGAGGAGTCAAAGTGGAAAACACACATTGAAAATAAAAATAAAGCTAGGGAAGAAAAAATCAAAGACAAAAAGTTAGCAGAAGAGGGTAAATGTATTGTTTTGACAATGGATTTGCAAGCGGTTAAGTTGTCGCCTTATGTTCCTGCAGGAAAACTATACTTCAAGACAAAATTATGCTGTCATAATTTCACTATCTATGATCTTGCCACAAGGGACGTCACATGCTATTGGTTTTCTGAAGATCAGAATAGTGACTTATGTGCATCTACGTTTACAACGTGTATTATTGATCATTTAGAATCCAAATGCATAACAGAATCCAAAGTACCAATTATCATCTACTCTGACGGATGTGGTTTTCAAAACCGAAACAAAATGTTGGCGAATGCTTTGCTGAACTTGGCAATGAAACATGAAGTTACCATTTACCAAAAGTATCTTGAACCGGGGCATACCCAAATGGAATGTGACTCGGTTCATAGCCTAATTGAGCGTAAATTAAAAAACAGAGAAATTCACTTACCAAGTGATTATTGCTCAGTGTCAAGAGAATGTAGGGTTACTCCTAGACCTTATGATGTAAAGTTGCTGGAATTTAATTTCTTTAAAAACTATGCAGAAACTAAACATTTAAGATACACTTCTCTCAGACCTGGCAAAAGAGCCTATGAGCCAGGAATAAATGACATAAGATGTATCAGATACACTGCGCTGCCAACTCCTGAAATAACTGTTAAGCTTTCCTATGAAGAACCCTATATAAGTCTGCCAGTTAGGCCCAAATCGATCCCAGTTATTGATTCATACCCACCCCTGTTAAGTGCACCTAGCAAAATTAAAAAATCTAAATGGGAACATCTACAGGAACTTAAATCGGTACTGCCTAAAGACACTCATGCATTTTATGACAATATTTTGTATACCAAATAAGATGTAGTTTTTGTTGTTGTGTTGTGTTACTCTTAGTTTGTTTTACTGAATTTGAATGTTTTTTTATTTTGTGTTAATCTCAGTTTATTTTACTGAATTTGGATATTTTTTTATTTTGTTTTTTTGTATCTATGTACCTACTTTTGAATATTTTTTATATTTCTTAGAATTTTTAGAAATGCAATCCTGAGTTACTTTTGAAAATAATAAAACTAATGTAAGCTCAATTTTTCCTTCATTTCAATAACTCCCTTTATAGCAAAAATCGAGAGCATAATGTCCTATATTCCAACTTTATAAAAGCAATCGCTCCTAAAGTGCATTTAAAACCAATGGTGTTACAATTTTTTCTCAACTATCATAAAAATCTTATTCTTGTGTACTATTTTATCATCATTCCAAATAAAAAAGCAATCTAGCAAGCCATTCCAGAGTTACATAGTTTTTATGACGTCCTGAAAAGTGAGGCAAGATAACATAGGAGGTATTGCCAGCTCACCCGCGTTATGTGTTTCTGTGTATTGCTTTCATTGTGTATTGTTGCAATTTAGTATTTTTATGGGCATTATTGACGAAAAAGTGGATAGAAACACATCAATATTTGCCCATATTTAGTTGATACCTGTTCCTTTGTGCTTTGATTGCAAATTTTTAGCAAATGGGTACAGGAGCAAAAATAAAGGTAAGGTAACGTAAAACAATAAAAACAATATTAATATTTGTCTGCAAGAGCATAGGTCTCGATATATTACCTAAGATATTTAAACTTGTTCCAGATGCCATGAAACTACTGTGTTCCTGGGTGCAAATCGAACTATTAGGAGTTCCTTAAAAACTGAAGAAATGCAAACATTTTTATTTCCAAAAAAATTCTGAAGTGCAAAAAATGTGGATGAAAGCAATACACCAAGATAATTATACCCGAGATTATACAATAACGAAAAATTCTGTGGTGTGTTGTAAACATTTTGAAGAAACCGAAATAATTAGATTTGAAACAAACAAGGATAAAGGCGTAGTTCGAGAGTTCAAACTAAAACTTCCAACTCTTAAAAGTAGGTACCTCTTATTTTCGAAAATCAGCTCAAGTATTTGAATGGACTTGCCTTCCGAAAAAATCCCGAAGAAAGAAAAAGTTAGATTTTCAAAAGACATACTGAAACATAGGCCTATAACACTTTAGACTCTAGAAATATATTCATTTAAATCAATTATTTACTGTTCTTATTTACACAAATAGTTAAATTATTCATTGAATTACTGTTTTTGGCCCTTTAGTACAATAAATTATGTATTTTTTGTGATTCATATTAATAAAATAAAAAATATATATTTATACAAACAAACACCACCAGCACCACTTGGCGGTAAGATTGCGGTGTTGCCTTTTTAACTTCATGGCTTGTTAAATGTAGGGGGCTGTGGCCTGGGTGATCCCCTAGTCAAATGTGGCAACATGTATTTGGCCGACCAAATGTTAATTTTTCAATATTCGCCATACTCAATCGTTTGGTGGTCTTTGGTATCCCACTTTTAATATTTGGTGGTAATTACTTAGGCAGTAATTAACAATTAAAAATTTCATATGACGTTGGCCGACATAACCTGATTCTAATTTATTTTTTGGCCCATTTATAGTCAAATCGAACGGAAATCGTTTGGTGGTCACGAATTTACCGAATTTAGCGTTTGTTAGTCAATAATACCGGAGTAATTAATCAATTAAGATTGTTTTCTGATATATTTTAATTAATCGTCGCGCATGCGCATATATTATCTGTTTTTCATTGAGCCGCCTCGATCGCGGCGTTGCCGTTGCGATCCGGAACTGGCGGTGGGAAAAATAAGATTGCAGTTGGATCAAATGCTATCTCTAGTAATCCACTTGCAACCTAAAAAACTTCTTATTAATGCACGGGCTAAGTAAATCACGATGTATACCTATTTTCAGTATTCGAGTAAGTATAGATACCTACCTAATTATTCGTTGATTGTAATGAAATAATTGATTTGATTGAAAATTATAGAATAGGTAGGCAACGCCGCGATCGAGGCGGCTCAATGAAAAACAGATAATATATGCGCATGCGCGACGAATAATTAGAATATATCAGAAAACAATCTTAATTGATTAATATCTCCGGTATTATTGACTACCAAACGTTAAATTCGGTAAATTCGTGACCACCAAACGATTTCCGTTCGATTTGACTATAAATGGGCCAAAAAATAAATTAGAATTAGGTTATGTCGGCCAACGTCATATGAAATTTTGAATTGTTAATTACTGCCTAAGTATACTTAGGCAGTAAAGGGAAGAGTAAAAAGTGACAACGATGAAGTGACATTTATTTTAAAATTGCTCTTCAAATAGGCCCAGGAAATAATACAAACGATTTTACAAAATTTTGGCTTTTTCCGAATATCTTCTGAAGTATCCGGAATTTTTCAAATTTCAAAACGGCGTTTTATTGGTTATAAAATTGCGCAACTTTGTCCTAATTTAACCGACCCTGTATCTCTTACCGTTTCCTATATCCCAATGATACTGCTCGAATTTGGGACACCCTGTACAGCAAGCACAATCGAAACATTTTTGGAATAATGCTAATATGTATAAAGTTATTCTATATTTTCGTCTGTACAAAATGCTGGTAAAATACTGCTTCATTTTTTGATGATGCCTATTTGATGTTACAGAAAATGGCGTCTCGTAAAAGAAAATGTATTCTTGACTTATCAAAAAGACACTTGCGTCGTCTTATTCAGACAAACGAACAAATTAAAGATTCTCCGGCGTTCCATGACAATTCAGCGAGTTGCAGTTCAGTTTGCATCAATGAAATAAATAATAGTAACATCAATGAATTTAATTACTCCTCCAATTGCCCTGATGATCAATTTATGGGTTCGCCTTCAGAGTTGCCAAAATCGATAAATGAAGACCCTAATAGTTTTTTAGACGCTGTCGATATTGCATTCGAAGAACATCAAGTTAATCACAATAATTATATTGTGAACAATAATAGTGAGAACGATTTAGTAGTAGAAAATCAGGTAGAAAATGAAGGAGAAATTGAAAATAATGTTACACCATTGAAACTGCAGCTCAGTTATTGGGCTACAAAACACAAAATAAAACGGAGCGCTGTTTCGGACTTACTTAAGATATTACAAAAACATGATAGTGGAGCGAACCTCCCTAAAGATTCTAGAACTTTACTGAAAACACCTAGGACTACTAATATCAAATATATAAGTCCAGGGCAGTACTATCACTTTGATTTAACCTCAACTTTACTAAATGCCATTGAGGCGGATATAAAAAAATATCAATTTAAAGAAATTTGCATAAAAATTGGCATTGATGGATTACCCATATCAGACTCCAACACCAGTCAACTCTGGCCAATACTTGGTTGTATTCATCCTACTTCGAGAGTTTTTATGATTGGTGTTTACCATGGGTATAGCAAACCTGCCGACTCCAATGAGTTTTTGCAGGCCTTCGTAGATGATATTAGTATTTTAATTCAAGAGGGTCTGACATATAAGGAAGTTAAATTTAATATATCAATTCATTGCTTGATAGCAGATGCACCAGCGAAATCCTTCATAACTAAAACAAAAGGTCACACAGGTTACTTCAGCTGTACTAAATGTGAACAGGAGGGTATCTTCATTCAGGGACGTATGAGTTTCCCATCAACCAATTCTAAGAAAAGAACAGAAGCGTCTTTTATTATGCAAGAAAATGCTGAATATCATTTAGGCACCTCAATTTTGCTCAATATTCCAAATTTTGATATAGTCCTGGATATCCCGTTGGACTATATGCATCTAGTATGTATCGGCGTCGTCAAAAAAATTATTTCTTTTTGGATCAAGGGTCCCCTACAAGTACGTCTATCGGCAGCGAAAGTCAATATCATTTCCAAAAGTTTAATACAAATGAAACCATTTATTGTTCGAGAGTTTGCTAGAAAGCCTCAGGAACTTCAGTGTTATAGTAACTGGAAGGCTACAGAACTGAGACAGTTCCTTCTTTATACAGGACCTGTGGTTTTATATCAGGTACTCCCACCCACTTTATATTACCATTTTTTGAGTCTACACATAGCAATCAGAATTTTCTGTGACGAAAAACACGACGTAGTTCAGCTCCAATATGCTCACGATTTGATTTCACATTTTATTCAATCATTTATTGTTATTTACGGAGAAGAGTTCGTTTCCCACAACATTCATGGTTTGATCCATATTAAAAATGATGTTGAACGCTTTGGACACCTCGACGCTTTCAGTGCTTTCCCTTTTGAAAATTTCATGAAAAATTTGAAAACGTTTATTAGTAAGCCTGAAAAACCATTGCAACAGATTCATAGACGGTATATGGAAATTCAGTCATCGTCAGCGTGCAATAAGTATGAAGAAGATCAAAAAGAAAATAAAATGTATCACAATGATGGGCCACTAATACCAAATATTTCATTTAGAGATCAGTTGCGGACAAAGCAGATATTAAATTGGTTTTTTTCTATCAAAAACCCAGATAATTGTTGTCACATAGGAAGAATAATAATAGAAATACATAATTTTGCATATTGCAATGAAATTGCGCAATATGTGATTATTGGAAAACAGTTTCTTACTGTCACTGACTTTTATCAAAAACCATGTCCATCTTCAAATAATTTATGTTTCTATGTGGATAATTTAAGTGAAAACTTTGAAATGTGGCCTGCTAATGAAATAAGCGCTAAATGTTTGAGGCTCCCTCATGCCAGCGGTTTTGCTGTATTTCCCCTACTTCACAAGTAAAATTAGCAAATTGAATATTATTTTTACAGCCCATGTAAATGAATATATATTTAAACACAATGTCCAAGTCTTGGTGCGTGGTTGAGTTTTCCGATGGCGTTCAAATTGTACCTCACTCATGGATAACTGGTGACAAATGTTACTGGCCAACCTATAGTGGTATTAATGCTCAATCATTATTCAAGAAGGCAGTAGTTGAGTACCAAGCACCTGATAAGAATAACTGGGCGTTGTATGCAATGAGGATTTTGGGTATTTATGGTATGTTTGGTTAACATCATCAGATCGCATGTTAATTACTTATAAATTTTGTAGACTCTTACGAACAGGCTGCGCCAAAGCTGAAAAAAGCTGAAATCCAGTCAGATATAAATTCTTCGGATAAGGATGAGTCCCGCTCCAAGAAAAGCCGTCGCGTGAGAAAGAGGGTTGTTCATTCAAGCGAAGAGGACAACACGGATCCTGAAGATGAAATTGAGGGAATCGAGCCCTTTCCAACTCCGCCAACGAAGAAAGCGAATTTGAAAATAACCCCTAATAGTCGAACTGACACACGCATATCTCAGTTACCTGATCAGGATCCAAGTCCATCAACCTCAACCAATAAGGCTTGCAACTCATCAACATTTAATTTCTTCACTGCAACTCCAAGATCATTGACTAATCCAAGAACAACTTCACAAACAATAAGTGGTGGAACTTTTAAAACACTGAAAAAAAATCTGACTTTAGAGAGTGATGAGGAGAATGGGATAACAGAAAATAATGAGAACCATTCATCATTTATTTCACAAATAACCCCAAGAAATGAACAAGGGAACTGCGACTGTTGTAAATCATGTAAAGGTACTAAAAATATCAATTATTTATATATTCTACTTAAATGGTTTTTATTCTAAGTCGGAATTTTTTTTTCCAGATTCCAGAAACAAAACAAACAATGATATCACGGAAATAAAAAATCAGTTAAAATTACTGCTACAGACATTAAGGGAGCGTCAAACGGACATCCAAGAAAACCCAAACACTGATGAAATTAATAGCTTTAGAGAAAAGCTACCTATGAAAACAGCAGCTGATGTTGATTCCTGGGAACAGATATTGAATTCTGTTGATGAGCGCAAAAAAATGGTACATTTATTATTCATTCATTCACTATGTTTTTCTGTGCCTATCCTATATACTTTATCTAAAATTATTCCTATAACTTCCTATCATTTTAGGTGACGTATCTGGCTAAAATAGGTGGACACGATATCAATACCATTGTAAAAAACATTTTGAAAGCCCTCTTCACTGATTTTGTCGCATCAATGTACAACTGGGAGGGAAAGAAAAATAAAAAAATGTTGTCATCCCTCAAACATTGTTGAATGTATTAAAGGTAATAAAATATTTTTTTCTACAAACGTCACTAAAAGTGTCATTTTTAACGGATGCTGTCAGTGTCTAAAATGCCATTTTATGACACTGGTGTTAAAAGTGATTACTTTTAGCACTAGTGCTAAAAGTAATCACTTTTAGCACTGATCAGAAAATATAAAAACATAGGAAATTTTAAATCAAAATAAAATATTTATTTAATTAAACGTATAATTAGCGAAACTGCAATTAGAATAAGAAACTCCATGGCCAATCTCGTTGGTAGCAAATACTGAATTTATTTTGGTAAAACTTGTACCAGGAGAGTAAAGAGCAATGTTATTCTCCGAACTTTTGGGCAGAATTTGATCCGCAATGTTCTTTTGTATGAAAACTCGTACTGTTGCTTTGACTTGCTAGGCAATAATTCGAAAGTAGTTTTATTGGCAGCTTCTTCAATTTCCGCCGGGAGAAATTCATTGTCTTGATCACTTTCCATCGCCCAGAAAATAAACTACAATGAAACTGGATGAAACCACGCAAAAACCAAAAATTGTGCAAAAACCTTAAGCAAAAATTCGTGATTATTTGACGTTACTAATCAACAATGACAAACAGAGATGACAAATAAAAATAAACAAATTCGTTTTTTTTTCTTGCCAGCAACCTATTTCATAAATAAATTAGATGAAAGATTTGAAATTGAGGATTTCAAGGATGCGTTAATTTGGACTTTTAAACAGTGTTTGTAGAAAAAATAGTGTATGATATTCGTGCTAAAAGTGATTCTATTTTGTTCAAAGGGA
Organism: Ceutorhynchus assimilis; assembly: GCA_917834065.1. Taxonomy (NCBI): domain Eukaryota; kingdom Metazoa; phylum Arthropoda; class Insecta; order Coleoptera; family Curculionidae; genus Ceutorhynchus; species Ceutorhynchus assimilis. Next base: position 14,449,291 of record OU892279.1, read on the forward strand.
TGGAACACTCCGCCTTCGGCGTCGTGTCCCAAACTTCCCTTTTCACAAAATAAAATGTCACTTTTAGCACTTATATCATAAATAACTATTAATGGAATTATGGAATCGACTCAATATTTTCATTTGTTACAGAGGCATCAATGAAAAGTCCAAATAGATCAACAAAAGTAACAAATCAGGATATTATTGACTCTATCAAGAATTGGCTACGACATGCGTCTGCCAGACTGAATAACAGCCAGTAAGTGAACTATATTTTGAACCATTAAAATTTTTCACAGGACAATAATATAGTTTATTTAAATAACTACCAGGGATCAAGTCATTATGTATTTTTAGTTATTCTATACAGGGTGCCCTTAGTTAAACTGGCATATTTCGCAAGTGAACATTATTTTTTTTGTATCTATGTATACCTGCAAAATGTGTCAGTTTATCTCAGAAAACCCTGTATTATAATATAAGTTACATACTCATCTGCGCAAAATGCTTTATTTACACCTGTTTTTTTGGGTTATAGCTATTGATTTAAAAATTATATGGATAAATTTGTTAAGAAAATCTATATCAGTGATGCATCCCTGAGCAGTTTCTTCAAAGTTTTATCTATGTCCTATAACCTATCAAATCTGGTGATGTGAAAGAAATATCTAAAAAAATTTTTTTTCAGGAAGAAAAATCGAGATGAAACTGGTTGAATACTTAATTTGATACGCTATTTTATATTAACATGCATATTGTACTGTATAATAATATACATTAGGTACTTAATCATACCTAACAATAAAACATAATGTTTATTCATAAAATTGCAATTTATTATCCTAATTATTTTTCAGAAAAGCAAATAAATGAACCATGGATTTCATTTATAAAGGACACCCTGAAGGTCCTTACGGAAACGCTGATCCGGTCAAATCGATCACCAGCTGATGTGATTTCTGTTTTTTTGAGAAAACAAAAAGCTGGTGATCGGATTAATTGAATCAGTGTTTCCGTAAAAGGCCCCATTTTGGATATCCATAATAAAATAATAATGGATTTCCAGTGGATATGGATAGGTTATCTACAGGTTGTCTATGAACCTTTACTAAAGATATCCATAAGTATATCCATAGGATATCTTCTATATCCTGGATATGGACGGACATTTGGATATCTATATCGAATCCACTAGATATCTATGGATATCCAGGGGATATGGTGGATATCCATAAAAGATATCCTATGGGTATCTCTGGGATTTGGCGTGTTGTCTGGGTAATTACCACCAAATACTAAAAGTGGGATACCAAAGACCACCAAACGACCACCAAACGATTGAGTAAGGCGAATATTGAAAAATTAACATTTGGTCGGCCATACACATGTTGCCACTCATAACTGCGAAATTCGCATTTTTTTGACATTGCGTTGACAATTTGACGTTTTATGCGTGTATCAAACGTCAAATTGTCGAAGCAATGTCAAAAAAATGCGAATTTCGCAGTTATGAGTACTAGGCTTAACTCAAATGGGTCACTGGAAAGCACCTCTGGCTTCCGTAGTTTGGTGAGTAAACTGATAGCGTTTTCTGTTGGTAAAACTCGTGCTGCCCGAGTTCTGCACTCAACACTGTATCAGTTCACGTTTAGTGCAATCCCAAAAGAACATGAATTTGGCGGGTTTTGTCATTCTTTTCAAATTTATTATTCAACGATCCCTGACCCCTAACCTAACCCAAAAATAAATAACAGATATTTCTTGGGATAAAAATTGAAAACGTTTGTGTGTATGAAAAACTTGAAAACAGTTTTTCCTGTGTGTAAAGTACATTATTATGCTGTCTCCCAAGATGTGCAGCAATAATTCCATTGATACCTTCGTTGAAATTAATTTTTATGTCAATTTCAATAAAATTTTGAATTTTTGGTATTTATCTCATTATACCTGGCCAACGTATGTAATAATTTTTCCTCTTCATCGCTGTCGCTCGACGAAGATAAAAAATATAGAATTTTATCAATATCGATATCCATAACCCTGCAGTGGTGGCGCCTCTTTTTTAGCATAAGTAGTGGCGCCAAGTCTGAGAGACCCATATTTTTGAAAAATCATGGAATATTGGAAATAGATGAAATATTGAAACAGACCACTATTTTTCATTTTAGAGAGTGTTTGCTTCTATTCTATTGTCAAATGTGGAAATAATTTTTGTTTAGGAGTGTCAAAAATTGACAGAATCACAAAAGGGGACATAAACAGTAAACATTAAAACAACATAAAACAGGAAATTAAAATATATCAGTAAAGACTTGAAAGAGACTCCTAAACTACTTTTTTTTTCTTAACTATATTCTAAAAAACATATTCCGTATAAAATTAGGGTATTAGCCTACAAATGAGATACATAAAAACAGCATGTGATAAACAAATAAAGTTTTCGATTTTGACCATGTTTTTTTTTCAGACAGAACCATCCTTTCCAATGAAAGTAGGAAGTCGAGGAATTTATGCACTTGATTCTGCTTCTAGTTTATCTTCACCATTTTGCTCTCACGATTTTTCCTCAATATTGTCTTCCTCTGCTTCAGACTCCTCATCATCGAAATTTCCCTCGGTATCAGTCTCTACTTCCTCCAATAACATAAGCACTCGAGGTTAATCTTTTTCATAACTCATTATTGTACAAATTCATAAGAAATACAATAATTGTACATATAAACTGAACTTACAATAGACTTACCGGAGGTGGAAATATTCTGAAACACCACCATCGACAAATCGGCAGCAGTGGCGCCAAGTCCACCAGACCCGAAACTATTACCAAGCCGCTCAAGAAAATATTTAGCACATAACACTTATGACGTTCGCTAGTAAACTACATTATAGGAAGGTACTGGAACGGCGAAGACCGCAAATTAATCCTCACACTTTTTATAAACAGTGTGGATAATGTTACGGAACTTCCGGTCGATTTTTTTTTTTTTATTAACCCGGAATTTCCGAATTATTATTTTATTATTATTCGTCCGGAAAATAATACACCATGTACCCCTTCAATGACACAATCATTACTCCCCATACCCCAGGCCCCATTGCGCTGGCGCCGCGCCGCCAATTTCGAATTTGAATTTTCTATTGTGTGTCGGATTCCCCCATTTTTTTTCTGATCAAAATCGAAATTTCCTTTTTTATTTTTTTTCGGCCTTAAGATGTACCGCAGCGAGGAGGGTCAGATTTACTTTTTGATGTATTTTTTGCTCCTCTATCCGATAGAATTTTTTTTTTTTGAATTCGATATTTGAATTTTTTCGACAAAAAAATTCAAAGGTAAGCCTTCGATTTTTTTTTTTAAATTTTGAAACCGTCCTAACTCAAAAACGAAAAGCTTGGGAGAAAAACTTCAAATATAAAACTTATAGATCTCGTCGAGTACTACAAAAAATCCTATTAGAAGTATCCCTCCACGGGGATCCGTTTTCGAGAAAATCGACCTCGAAAATTTTAACAAAATTACAATAAATTTCAACTTTGACGGCCAATATCTCAAAGACAAAAACGGTCTAGAAACTCCATAAAATAATATTTTGTAGATAATTTAATCCTCTTTCAAATGAGATATGACTGGAAACGATCGGTTAAAAAATAGCGGAGTTATAGGCGAAAAAGTGGTCTCGTGTCGGATACCCACAATTTTTTTCTGATTAAAATCAAAATTTCCTTTTTTATTTTTTTTCGGCCTTAAGATGTACCGTAGCGAGGAGGGTCAAATTTACTTTTTGACGTATTTTTTGCTCCTCTATCCGATAGAATTTTTTATTTTTTTGAAATTCGATATTTGAATTTTTTCGACAATGCAAGGACTAGTACGCATTACGTGGACGGGTTAGTTTGCATATTTTTGATTAGTTTCGTTGCAGTTCATTTAATACAGGTTATAAGTGTACTGGACTACTAGTTAATAACAAAGCGCGCTGGTTTTTTCTAAATTCAATACATGCAAGGACTAATACGCATTACGTGGACGGGTTAGTTTGGGCTAGTTTGCATATTTTTGGCTAGTTTCATTACAGTTCATTTAATACTGGATATAAGTGTACTGGACTACTGGTTAATAACAAATTTCTAAATTCGATACATGCAAGGACTGGTACGCATTACGTGGACGGGTTAGTTTGGGCTAGTTTGCATATTTTTGGTTAGTTTCGTTGCAGTTCATTTAATACTGGTTATAAGTGTACTGAACTACTAGTTAATAACAAAGCGCGCAAATCGCGCTGTTTTTCTTTCTAAATCCAATACATGCAAGGACTAATACGCATTACGTGGACGGGTTAGTTTGGGTTAGTTTGCATATTTTTGGTTAGTTTCATTACAGTTCATTTAATATTAATTCTGGATTTAAGTGTACTGGACTACTGGTAAATTGGTACACAAGTAAAAAAACAATCCGGACGAATAATGATATAATAATAATCCGGAAATTCCGGGCTAATAAAAAAAAATATATTCAACCGGAAGATCCGGGTGATTAGGGACACCCTTTTATAAATTGGATTATGAAGCTCGGGCCCGAGAGACTGGGCGCCACCACTGCAGGGATAATTGGTTTTGTTTATACACAGACTTTTCGGCACTTCGCGCCATTTTTGTTGTGCTCTGATATTGGCACGAGCTCTTTGACCTCGTGCTGGAAAAGTTGCACGAGGGCAATAATTGATTGCCCTGGTTTTCCAATAGAACATAAAAACCCGCTCGGGAACTGCCAACAGAACATAATTTTTGCATGAGTGCAGCACGAGTTTTACCAACAGAAAACGCTATGATAAACTCTATGCCTAGTACTCATAACTGCGAAATTCGCATTTTTTTGACATTGCGTTGACAATTGGACATTTGATACACGCATAAAACGTCAAATTCTCAACGCAATGTAAAAAAAATGCGAATTTCGCAGTTATGAGTACTAGGCTTAAGGGAGGATTTTCATGCATCCGTTTTTCCGTCGAAATATGTCTGTTTAACATTCTATTTTGACATATTTATATACGATTATGTCAGAATAGAATGTTAAACGGACATATTTCGTCGGAAAAACGGATGCATGAAAATCCTCCCTAAACCGGTATCCCACCGGTTCAGAAACCGGTGAATTTTGGAAAGTGCCCAACCGCGTTCCGTATAGACCGGTTTTTCAGTCTTTCAAGCACCAGCAAACATTACGGAACGTGTAGCCGTAACCAAGGTTGGAAACGGAACCCAGCCGAAAAATAAACAAACAACAACATCCTGAAATTATTGTAAACATCTCATTATCATTAATCATTTAATTTATTTCATTTCTATTTTATAAAATTCCATTGTCATCGTCATCATGGGTATAATCCACTGCCAAATTAAAACGGTTCTCGTTTAAAATCTTTATTAGATATACGCATTAAGTTCATTATGCGCACATCTCAATTTTGTTGTCCAAATTTTAAATGTTCAACATTTTCAGCAGTATCAGTGAAAAATCTACATTAGAAAAGATGAGTGAAATTGAAAATCATCATAAAAGAAGCTGGTGGACTAAACACTCCGAGAATCGACTTGCCGAATTGGAAATTACCATTTTATCAGGTAAATTTTAACAATATGACGTCTATTTTAATGAATTTAAGAATAATATTTGGTCAGAACTATTTATAATTCTTGGCCCCTAACACCAAAATTGGATAAATTTTTGTTAGTTATAAATCTAGAAAAACAGCATCTTGATTTAGAATTCTAAATAATTAATAATAAATACCACGATAAATACTAATCTCTTGGATAATCTAGCTCAATGCTCAATATCTGTAAAATCTATGACTTGTTTATTATAGTACAAGAGCCAGTGAAAAAAATTCCGGCTGATTTTATTATGGCTGAAAAATTTAGGAAATGTAGAATCAATCATGAACAATACGAAATCGCGTGCCTGCCTTCGTTCTTCGTTTTGTGAAAGCAAAAACCGACTCATCGCGTTTTGCATGAAAATTTGTGTGAACATAGAACAAACACTCCCAAGTAATGAATGCCTGTCTACCTAAATCTGTTGCCAAATAGCGCCTGTCAAATAAAAATTGATTGAAAGTTTTTTTCAAAATTCGACTGATCGCGTTTCGAGTGAAAATTGAATATATCACAGTTAAAACCATTAGAAAAACATTTCTGACTGCCTGCCCGATCAAAGCCGTTGCTTTCTAATGCCTGCCTGGTCCCAAAGTTCACAAAGTACTTATAAAAATATGCCAGGAGGAATACTCAAATTCAGAAAATCAAAACACATGGACCGTGCCGACCCAGAGATGCACAAATAATAATGATTTCGTTGCAATGTTGCCAGACTTTTTGACATCAACTGAGTGACAAAAACCCTTCAAAATCCTTCAAAACAGTGGCGGTTGGCCGGCCACAAAATATTTTTCCTACAGCCGTGCGGAAAAATCGATTTTCCGCACTGATATGCGCGCGGAAAATGAGTTTTCCCGCACGGTGCGGTAAAACTTTTTTTTTTGACATATCAGTGCGGAAAAAGTTTTTCCGCACGGCTGTTAGTGCTTCGCGTCGTTCGTATAACTATGTTTGCGTGCGGAAAAGTAACACTTTGCGCACGTGTTAGGAACAAAATTTTTCCTACGAGCTTCATATCAGGTAGGTAATAACAAAATTTAAAAAAAAAACGATAATTTGTTTAATTATTTTTATTTACAATCATACATGTAATGTTGACTTTACTGACTTTTAAAAAGTTCGAAAATGTCACTTTTTTGACTTTTACTTTCGGCCCACGGGTCGAAAGTTTACTTTCGACCCGTGGGCCGAAAGTAAATGAAATTTTTAAAATTTATTGCATTTTTTGACTTTTACTTTCGGCCCACGGGTCGAAAGTAAACTTTCGACCCGTGGGCCGAAAGTAAATGAAATTGTCAATTATTGTATTTTTTAGTTTTAATTCAAATAAAAATTTCAAAATTCGAATGATTGTAAATAAAATAGTATACATACCTCGGTGAAAAGTTTCATTACTGTCTCGAGATTTTAGTTAGACCTCGGCTGTGCCTCGGTCTAACTAAAATTTCTCGACAGTAATGAAACACTTTCCACCTCGGTATGTAATATACTATTAATTAACTTGAATGGACCCTATGCAGTCATCAAAAAATTACATAACAAAAAAAAATAACAGAAAATCCTCGTCAGAGCTGTTCATCTTAAAGCGTTTAAATTTGATGAGAAAGTTTGTAGATTTTTGCATATAAATAGAGAACAAATCTGATGTTTCAAAGTTAATTTATAATTGGTGTTTGTATAGATGTTGGCTGATATGATTCAGGAAATGATTTCTGATGGCAAAACGTACACTGGACCTCAAAACATTGCTAACGGCTTCGCGGATTTTTTTAAATCAGTTTTTATTGATGATACTGACGTAACTTGCAGTAAATTTCCTGTAAAGTCGCACTTCTGCGACAATTTGATTAGCATGACTGAAATTCAAAAGGCTATCATAAAGATTAAGGGTAACAAAGCAATAGGTCCTGATGGAGTACCTGCTTATATCATAAAGGGCTGCAGTGAATATTTGGCGTTGCCTCTTGAATTTCTATTTAATTTTATTTTGAAAACGTCTGTGTACCCTGATAAATGGAAAACAAGCAAAGTTATACCTGTCTACAAGGCTGGTGCCAGGAAAGACATAAAAAATTATCGTCCTATCTCAATTGTATGTGCAATCTCTAAAGTTTTCGAGATAATTATTTTTGATCGATTGTATAGTGAAATTTCGGGCAAAATAACATCATGCCAACATAGTTTTTTTCCTAAAAAGTCAACTCACACCAACTTAATCACATTTTGTCAATATATTCATGATGCAATAAATGACAAGTCACAAGTTGACGTAATATTCACAGATATGGAGAAGGCGTTTGATAAGGTGAGGCACTGCGTAATTTTAAAAGCCCTAAACGATATGAATGTATCATCTTATCTATTTTATTTATTACAATCCTATCTTAGCTATAGATTTCAATATATAGAAATCAAAGGATCTAAATCTGTTGTGTACAAGAGCACATCAGGGATACCCCAGGGCTCTAATCTTGGCCCTCTTCTGTTTTTAGCAGCTATAAATGGTATCATGGGCAATCTTGAAGACGTCAAGGGCTTACTGTTTGCGGACGATTTCAAATGTTTTCACTTAATAAATTCCATCGAGGATTGTGAAACTCTTCAAAATAACTTTTGTAATGTATCTAATTGGGGTACTGCGAATAGCTTTAATCTAAATGTGAGTAAATGTAAGTGTATGTCATTTACCCTTAATAAAAACTCTTATCAGTATGATTACACTTACAATAATACTAAAATTGAAAGAGTTGACAAACAAAAAGATTTAGGTCTGATCTTTGATGTGAATCTCACTTTCACTGATCACATTCTTGCAAAAATTGAAAGTGCTCAGAGGGTAGCAGGATTTATTACAAGAAACACTAGAGACTTTGGCATAGACATAAGTTTACATCTTTTTGACAGCTTAGTTTTGCCTATATTGGAATATGGTTCTGTAATTTGGTCCCCTCAATATGATGTGTGGATTACGATTATTGAGGGGGTGCAAAGGAAATTTCTAAAGTCTCTTTATTTTAGAAAATATGGATTCTACCCACAAAGAGGTTGTAGTAATGAATATTTGTTGGGTGTCTTTGGAAGAGTGTCATTGGAGAAAAGGAGATTTAAAATAATTCTTTGCACAATGTTTGGGTTGCTGAAGGGTGAAATTGATGGTCCTGATATTCTTGGCCAGTTGCCATTCGCGATAAATAGAATTAATTCTCGGAATTCAAACAGTTTCTATTTAGCGTTTCCCAGAACCAATCTGTACAAGAACTCACCTATATTTAGAATGTGTTCAGTTTTTAATCGGTATGCTTCAGGTATTGATATAGACATGATAAATATTGAAAAGTTTAAAAAACTAATTGATAGTAAACTGCGGGATGAGATTTAGGACGTTTGTGTTTTGTACAGATTTGATTATAACCAACCATTTTAATTATGTATTGTTTAGTTTTAGTAAAAATGTTTTAGTGTTTAATACATGTCTTTATTTCTTTTAAGTGTATTGTTAAGCTTTATGTTACTGTTAGTCTTAAGTGGATGTCTGTAATTGGCCCCTGGCTGTTGATGTCTGATTGATGAATAAATAAATAAATAAAATAAATAGATATAGAAATAGAGAAAAAAATTGTCATCATGTGTCAAAGTCGACAGGTGCACTTATTGTTGCTTGACAATTATAATTACTTTTCGGCACTCAGTGCGGATAAGGCCTGTATCCGCACTGAGTGCGGAAAAGTGTAACTTTGAGCCCGGAAATGCGTGCGGAAAAGTACTACTTTGCGCACGCTCGTAGGAAATTTTTTTTACCGCACTGATAGGTCAAAAAAAAAAAAAGAAAAATTTTACATTTTTACGCCTGTAGGAAAAATATTGTACCTAACACTTGCGGAATAGTTATTTTCCTAACAAGTGCGCAAAGTGATACTTTCCCGCACGAAAAAGCAGTTAGACGAACGACGCGAAGCGGAGTTCGGATAAGCTTTGAGTGCGGGAAAGACACTTTGCGCAAGTGTTAGGAACAATATTTTTTCTACGAGTATCTTAAAAAAGTAGACTTTGAATTGTTAAAATATTAGAAAAATCAATCAAATCAAAATCTTCAAAAATCGTTTTAAATCTATTGGAATTCCTCAAAATGTCTTTTAAATGAAATCCCCAAAAATCTTTTTAACATCTTCTGGAATTTCTAGAATACCAGCTAGAATATTTTCATGAGAGTCTCTCAAATATCAAAAATTCTACAAATTCCTAGCAGTACAGGCTGGTCCAATTTGGACACCTTTGATAGGAAACATCATGTTAGCTAAGCGCTAATTTCAACTAGAAGCCTTCATTTTGAATATTAGTTTATTCAGAAACCATCAAAAACATTGAAAAATCAAGTATAACTATGGTAATTATGCATAACAAAAATGAGTGCGCAAAGAGTTTCCGTGCGCAAAGTTCAACTTTGCGCACGCAAATGAGTGTGCAAAGTGATTACTTTGCGCACGCAAGTAGAAAATAGTTATTTTCCTAACAAGTGCGCAAAGTGTTACTTTTCCGCACGCAAACACAGTTATACGAACGACGCGAAGCGGAGTTCGGATACGTGTTTGCGTGCGGAAAAGACACTTTGCGCACGTGTTAGGAACAAAATTTTTCCTACGAGCTTCATATCAGGTAGGTAACAACAAAAATTTAAAAAAAAAAACGATAATTTGTTTAATTATTTTTAATTAACTTGAAGGGAACCTATGCATTTATCAAAAAATTACATAACAAAAAAAAAATATAACAGAAAATCATCGTCAGAGCTCTTCATCTTAAAGCGTTTAATGGCGATTTCCATTTGTCATCAGTGCCGCACTGAGTGCATCCGCATCTTTTTCTAAAAGCATGTAACATGTAAGGATAAGGATACATTTTTTTGCCCTGTTTCGACAAATGGAAAATGCTATAAATTTGATGAGAAAGTTTGTAGATGCATATATATAGAAAACAAATCTGACAATGTGTTGAAGTTAATTAAATTTGGTGTTTGTAGGTATAGATGTTAGCTGGAACAGGAACAGAGGAAAAATTTGTCATCATGTGTCAAAGTCGACAGGTGTACTTATTGTTGCTTGACAATTATTTTTACTTTTCGGCACTCGGTGCGGATAAGGCCTGTATCCGCACTGAGTGCGGAAAAGTGCAACTTTGAGAACCGAAATGCGTGCGGAAAAGTACTACTTTGCGCACGCTCGTAGGAAAAATATTTTTCCTACGAGCGTGCGCAAAGTAGTACTTTTCCGCACGCATTTCCGGGCTCAAAGTTACACTTTTCCGCACTCAGTGCGGATACAGGCCTTATCCGCACCGAGTGCCGAAAAGTAATTATAATTGTCAAGCAACAATAAGTGCACCTGTCGACTTTGACACATGATGACAAATTTTTCCTCTGGTCCTATATCAGCCAACATCTATACAAACACCAAATATAAATTAACTTTGACACATTGTCAGATTTGTTCTCTACTTATATGCAGAAATCTACAAACTTTCTCATCAAATTTAAACGCTTTAAGATGAGCAGCTCTGACGAGGATTTTCTGTTATTTTTTTTTGTTATGTAATTTTTTGATAAATGCATAGGTTACCTTCAAGTTAAATAAAAATAATTAAACAAATTATCGTTTTTTTTTTTTTTAATTTTTGTTATTACCTACCTGATATGAAGCTCGTAGGAAAAATTTTGTTCCTAACACGTGCGCAAAGTGTCTTTTCCGCACGCAAACACGTATCCGAACTCCGCTTCGCGTCGTTCGTATAACTGTGTTTTCGTGCGGAAAAGTAACACTTTGCGCACTTGTTAGGAAAATAACTATTTCCGCACTCGGATGCATCACCGAACTCCGCTACGCGTCGTTCGGTGAACGGCTGCCGCGTGCGGAAAAATTTTGAATCAGACGTTTTGTGATAGAGCTACCATCATCAACTTTATTTTTTAAAATACGTACCTGGTTTTTTTATGTCATTGTAAGGAAGTGCTTTTTATGCCCTTTCTAATGATATGCCTCTTAAGTATGATTGACCCACGTTTCTGCTCCAAAAAGTGATAAAATGGATTTTTACCAAAATCTTACCTTAATTCGGCCCAAGTTATGAACCTGTATTTAATAAACTAAAAGGAATTTGGCAACACTGTGAAAGAGTCTTAAATAAGCGTCAGGAAAGGCAACTTTTTTCTTATTTAACCGACCTTATAGCTCTCACCGTTTCCCATATAACAATAGTAGTATCACCTAAAATATACACCCTGTATAGGAAAAATTGGCACAAGGTTACCTGATTTGGGCTTTCCATGGTGGCAGTCAACGTGTTAATACTGCAATTTACCAAGAAATTTTCCAAATTGAACATGCCCTCTATTTTCAATAATACCAAAGTAACTGAGTGTTCCAGTTATACACAAACACCCAGAACCAGATCTGAGATCAGAACTCTTGTCTCCGATGACTTCACCTGTAACCGACTTGGCAATGGCGTCAAACACTCATCCCAGAATCCCAGCAGCACCAATATTATAGACCCTGAGATAGGGCCTGTTTAGTGGAGTCATTTTTTTTTTGTCTGGCATTTTGAGGGATGAATGTGACTAGTTAGCTGATGAGAATATAAGTGGTTTTAATGCCTGCCTCCTGTTCGAAATGTCCACAGAATGTTTCGCCGGAAAACTCGATTTCGAACTGTGATTACCGTCTGGCGATTTTTCAGCGTTATTTTCACAACAAAACCTTTCATTCTCTCGATTGCCAGACAAAAAGTAAACGCGGAAGGTTCTTTTCTTTTCTCTTGGAAGTTGACACCCATCCCCATTTTTTCAGCTATTGAATAGCATCTGATATTTTTCATGGGTGAATTATTTATCAATGTCAATCTTTTATTTAAAAGATAGAAAATTTGAGATCATTAAAAAAAATTCTTCATGTAAATCAATTTTTTTCTTCTGCAAATTTTCGAACGGGAGGTCGGCATTAAAATCACCCATATTCTCATCAGCTTAGTAGCCACATTCAGCCCTCAAAATGCCAGACAAAAAAAAATGACTCCACTAAACAGCCCCTATCTCACAGTCTATTACCAGCTTGTTGAAAAATCATTATCAGTATCTATCTAGGTATAATAATAAATAAATGTCGATAATTTAAATATGTGTGTATGTACAATATAATATGTTTAATAAAAAAAACCCATATTTTCTTTGTGACCTACTTTGCTAAGGTCGTAGAAAAAATGTTGATCCTAACTCAGGCATAAAGTCTTTTTCCTGCCCTTGACTGCTTGCTTGAACTCCGCTCTGCGTCGTTCGGGTCAACGGCAGTTGCGTGCAGGAATAGTATATTACAATCCGAGACGGGAAATGCTTCATTGCTGACCGAGAGGTTATATAGTTTATCGAGACGCGTAGCGTCGAGATAAACTGAACCTCGAGACAGCAATGAAGTTTCCCGTCGAGGTTTGTATACTATTTTATTTACAATCATACATGTAATGTTGACTTTACTGACTTTTAAAAAGTTTGAAAATGTCACTTTTTTTACTTTTACTTTCGGCCCACGGGTCGAAGTGAATGAAATTTTTAAAATTTATTGTATTTTTTGACTTTTACTTTCGGCCCACGGGTCGAAAGTGAACTTTCGACCCGTGGGCCGAAAGTAAATGAAATTGTTAATTATTGTATTTTTTTAGTTTTAATTCAAATAAAAATTTCAAAATTCGAATGATTGTAAATAAAATAGTATACATACGTCGGTGAAAAGTTTTATTACTGTCTCGAGATCTTTAGATCTCTCAACAGTAATGAAACACTTTCCACCTCGGTATGTAATATACTATTATTTACAATCATACATGTAATGTTGACTTTACTGACTTTTAAAAAGTTCGAAAATGTCACTTTTTTTACTTTTACTTTCGGCCCACGGGTCGAAAGTGAATGAAATTTTTAAAATTTATTGTATTTTTTGACTTTTACCAAAGAATATTATAGTTAACACTTATAGAAAACCCACTCTTATGGGCGACGGCAGGCCGCTAGAGGCGCTGCTCCGGAGTTAAAAATTGAAATAATTTATAATCGCGCTAGCTTTCCGGCAAATAAATTTTAACAGCGTTGCGCGCTTTTCATCTCGGCATTTATTATTTTCTGTGATTTTACCTTGTAAGATGATAGACTAACTGGCGCGGCGGTTTTAGAATATTATTTTTTACATCATTAGATGATATGCTCGATAATATGTGAAAAAAAAGCAAAAGTTACAATAAATCATATAATAGACATTCACAAAATAATACAGTTGCTATACTAAATACCTAGTTGCTACGTCTAATTTGCTGTATTTAGGAAATAAAATCGGTCTTCTAAATAGGTAATGTAATTTAATATATAAAAAAAAAAACATCTATTTTGATTAATATTAGGTAGGTAGGTACTTAAATATACATAAAACAGAAAATATATAAACTAAAACAAAATTATGCTGTAATCTTCTTAACACTATTTATTAATAACAAATGGGCAAATAACAAACAAAGTTATTTTCTAAATTAAACACAACATCTCAAAGTTTTACAAATAAAAATTTTGTTAATAAAGATAGGGAATGTTGAGTGGAGTCATTTTTTTTGTCTGGCATTTTCAGGATGTGGCTCGTTAATAGATGAGAATATGGGTAGTTATAATGCCAGCCTCCTGTTCGAAAATTTTTCGAATTTACATGAAAATCAAATTCTTTTAAGATCTTAAATTGTCTGGCGTTTGAATAGAAGATTGACATTGAAAAATAAATCACAAATAAAAAATGCCTGACGGTTTTCAATGTTCGAAAAAGTGAGGCATAGGGGTCAAATTGCAAGAAAAAAGCAAAAGTTCCACATTTTCTTTCTGTCTGGCAATCGAGAGAATGAAATATTTTATCATGAAAATAACGCTGAAAAACTGCCAGACACTAATTCCAGTTCGAAATCGAGTTTCCCGCGGAAAATTGTTTGGAACATTCGAAAAATTTTGATATTTCTGTAAGAAACTGAAGTTCGAACTGCGATTATCGACTAGCAATTTTTCAGCGATATTTTCAAGACAAAACCTTCCATTTTCTCGATTGCTCGAAAAAAAAAAAAAAAATGGAATGTTTCACTTTTTTCTTGCAAGTTGACCTTCATCCCCCATCTATTCGAACATTGAAAACCGTCTGGCATTTTTCATTGTTGAATTATTTCCCAATGTCAATCTTCTATTCAAATGCCAGACAATTCAAGATTATCAAAAAACAAAAAGTTTCATGTAAACGAAAATTGATTTTTTGAATTTCCGAACAGGAGGGAGATATTGAAACCATCCATCATCAGCGCGGTCACCGTCGTTCGTGCAAACGCCGTTGCGTGCGAAAAAGTAAAACTTTCTGCACTTGTTAGGTAAATAACTATTTTCTATGAGCGTGCGGAAAAGTGTACTTATTTTTAGGTATACAGGTACTTACAGGTAAACCGGTATACTACAAAAAAATATCTTAAATTGATAAATATGTAGATAAAAATATTATCTTTCATCTCGTAGAAAAAATAGTGTTCCTGATTCGTGCGGAAAGTCTCTTTTTCGCACTTGATCGCTTGCCGACCGACGCGCAGTCGCGTGGGGAAAAGCGGTTCTTTCCGCAGTAGTTAGGAAATATACTAAGTATTTCAACTTAGAATAAAGTTTATTCAGTTGTAGTGTTTTATTCAGTTATCCGAAAATATATAAATAAATTTCTCCTGGAATGATTTTTCACTGGAAAATTTTGAAATTTTCCTCTAATGAGCTCCTCACTTTCCTCTTTCTCCTGTAGAAATTTCAAAATTTTCCCGTTGCCAGTTTTCCAGAAAAAAATTAAAATGTAAGAGGGTGAATTTTTCTCAATTTTGGCAATTTTGCCTTAATAAGTCAATTGTCTTTGAATTTTTCCTGGAATGATTTTTCACTGGAAAATTTTGAAAGTTCCCTCTAATAAGCTCCTCACTTTTCTCTTTTTCCTGGAAAATTTTCAAAATTTTCCCTTTGCCAGTTTTCCAGAAAAAAATTAAAATGTAAGAAAGTAAATTTTCCTTAATTTTGCTTAAATAAGTCAATTTTCCAGAATTATTTCTCGAGTGGTTTTTCACTAGAAAATTTTAAAAATTTGCTATAATGAACTCCTCACTTTCCTCTTTTTTCTGGAAAATTTTCACGATTTTTCTTTTGCCAGTTTTCTAGAAAAACAATAAAAAGAATGAAAATTAATTTTACTTAAGATAGTCAATTGTCTTTGAATTTTTCCTGGAATGATTTTCCACTGGAAAATTTTGAAATTTGCCTATAATAAGCTCCTCATTTTCGTTTTTCTCCTGGAAAAATATCACAATTTTCACTCTGCCAATTTTCCAGAAAAGAATTGTAATGTAAAAATGAATTTTGCTTAAAAAAGTCAGTTTTCCTGAATTTTTCCTGGAGTGAATTTTCACTGGAAAATTTTGAAATTTTGCTATAATGAAATCCTCACTTTCCTTTTTTTTCTGAAAAAATTTCACAATTTTCCTTTTGCCAGTTTTCTAAGAATAAAATAAAATCCAAGAAAATGATTTTGCCTAAAAAAATCTATTTTCCAGAATTTTTCCTGGAATGATTTTCCATTGGAAAATTTTGAAATTATCCTATAATAGGCTCCTCACTTTCGTCTTTCTCCTGGAAAAATTGCACAATTTTTCCGTTGCCAGTTTTCCAGAAACAAATTAAAATGTAAGACGGTGAATTTTCCTCAATTTTGCCTTAATGAGTCAATTGTCTTTGAATTTTTCCTGGAATGATTTTTCACTGGAAAATTTTGAAAGTTCCCTCTAATAAGCTCCTCACTTTTCTCTTTTTCCTGGAAAATTTTCAAAATTTTCCCTCTGCCAGTTTTCCAGAAAAAAATTAAAATGTAAGAAAGTAAATTTTCCTTAATTTTGCTTAAATAAGTCAATTTTCCAGAATTATTTCTCGAGTGATTTTTCATTAGAAAATTTTAAAAATTTGCTATAATGAACTCCTCGCTTTCCTCTTTTTTCTGGAAAATTTTCACGATTTTTCTTTTGCCAGTTTTCTAGAAAAACAATAAAAAGAATGAAAATTAATTTTACTTAAGATAGTCAATTGTCTTTGAATTTTTCCTGGAATGATTTTCCACTGGAAAATTTTGAAATTTGCCTATAATAAGCTCCTCATTTTCGTTTTTCTCCTGGAAAAATATCACAATTTTCACTCTGCCAATTTTCCAGAAAAGAATTGTAATGTAAAAATGAATTTTGCTTAAAAAAGTCAGTTTTCCTGAATTTTTCCTGGAGTGAATTTTCACTGGAAAATTTTGAAATTTTGCTATAATGAAATCCTCACTTTCCTTTTTTTTCTGAAAAAATTTCACAATTTTCCTTTTGCCAGTTTTCTAAGAAAAAAATAAAATCCAGGAAAATTTTGCTTAAAAAAATCTATTTTCCAGAATTTTTCCTGGAATGATTTTCCATTGGAAAATTTTGAAATTATCGTATAATAGGCTCCTCACTTTCGTCTTTCTCCTGGAAAAATTGCACAATTTTTCCGTTGCCAGTTTTCCAGAAAAAAATTAAAATGTAAGAGGGTGAATTTTTCTCAATTTTGGCAATTTTGCCTTAATAAGTCAATTGTCTTTGAATTTTTCCTGGAATGATTTTTCACTGGAAAATTTTGAAAGTTCCCTCTAATAAGCTCCTCACTTTTCTCTTTTTCCTGGAAAATTTTCAAAATTTTCCCTTTGCCAGTTTTCCAGAAAAAAATTAAAATGTAAGAAGGTAAATTTTCCTTAATTTTGTTTAAATAAATCAATTTTCCAGAATTATTTCTCGAGTGATTTTTCACTAGAAAATTTTAAAAATTTGCTATAATGAACTCCTCGCTTTCCTCTTTTTTCTGGAAAATTTTCACAATTTTTCTTTTGCCAGTTTTCTAGAAAAAAACTAAAAAGAATGAAGATGAATTTTACTTAAGATAGTCAATTTTCCAGAATTTTTCCTGGAATGATTTTCCACTGGAAAATTTTGAAAAATGCCTATAATAAGCTCCTCATTTTCGTCTTTCTCCTGGAAAAATATCACAATTTTTTCTCTGCCAATTTTCCAGAAAAGGATTGTAATGTAAAAGAATGAATTTTGCTTAAAAAAGTCAGTTTTCCTGAATTTTTCCTGGAGTGAATTTTCACTGGAAAATTTTGAAATTTTGCTATAGTGAAATCCTCACTTTCCTTTTTTTTCTGAAAAAATTTCACAATTTTCCTTTTGCCAGTTTTCTAAGAAAAAAATAAAATCCAGGAAAATTTTGCTTAAAAAAATCTATTTTCCAGAATTTTTCCTGGAATGATTTTCCATTGGAAAATTTTGAAATTATCGTATAATAGGCTCCTCACTTTCGTCTTTCTCCTGGAAAAATTGCACAATTTTTCCGTTGCCAGTTTTCCAGAAAAAAATTAAAATGTAAGAGGGTGAATTTTTCTCAATTTTGGCAATTTTGCCTTAATAAGTCAATTGTCTTTGAATTTTTCCTGGAATGATTTTTCACTGGAAAATTTTGAAAGTTCCCTCTAATAAGCTCCTCACTTTTCTCTTTTTCCTGGAAAATTTTCAAAATTTTTCCTTTGCCAGTTTTCCAGAAAAAAATTAAAATGTAAGAAGGTAAATTTTCCTTAATTTTGCTTAAATAAATCAATTTTCCAGAATTATTTCTCGAGTGATTTTTCACTAGAAAATTTCAAAAATTCGCTATAATGAACTCCTCGCTTTCCTCTTTTTTCTTAAAAATTTTCACAATTTTCCTTTTGCCAGTTTCCTAGGAAAAAACTAAAAAGAATGAAAATGAATTTTACTTAAGAAAGTCAATTTTCCAGAATTTTTCCTGGAATGATTTTCCACTAGAAAATTTTGAAATTTTCCTATAATAAGCTCCTCATTTTCGTCTTTCTCCTGGAAAAGTATCACAATTTTTACTCTGCCAATTTTCCAGAAAATAATTGTAATGTAAAAGAATGAATTTTGCTCAAAAAAGTCAGTTTTCCTAAATTTTTCCTGGAGTGATTTTTCACTGGAAAATTTTGAAATTTTGCTATAATGAAATCCTCACTTTCCTCTTTTTTCTGAAAAAAATTCACAATTTTCCTTTTGCCAGTTTTCTAGGAAAAAAATAAAATGTAAGAAAATTAATTTTGCTTAAAAAAATCTATTTTCCAGAATTTTTCCTGGAATGATTTTTCATTGGAAAATTTTGAAATTTTCCCATAATAAGCTCCTCAGTTCGAACTGCGATTATCGTCTAGCAATTTTTCAGCGATATTTTCAAAACAAAATCTTCCATTTTTTTCCCGCATATCGTGCTTTTTCACATCAGCGCGGTCACCGTTTTAAAGTTATTATACATATTTATATGGACATATGGCAACGCCGACTAGCCATCAACTGGAGCCCCGTTGATTACGGCGAGCCTACCTCTCCGATGGAGCCCGGCTCGAAAAGTCTGGCTCCATTCAGGGGTCAAAAAATATACATGGAATAGGTTTTCTATAAGTGTTAACTATAATATTCTTTGCTTTTACTTTCGGCCCACGGGTCGAAAGTAAACTTTCGACCCGTGGGCCGAAAGTAAATGAAATTGTTAATTATTTTATTTTTTAGTTTTAATCCAAAGAAAAATTTCAAAATTCGAATGATTGTAAATAAAATAGTATACATACCTCGGTGAAAAGTTTCATTACTGTCTCGAGATTTCAGTTAGACCTCGGCTGCGCCTCGGTCTAACTTAAATCTCTCGACAGTAATGAAACACTTTCCACCTCGGTATGTAATATACTATTATTTTTAACCATAATTTCTTGACTCGTTTCTTGAAAAAAAAATAAATTCGTGACAACCAAATAAATGAGGTCGGGAAATGAGGACGGGGAACAGGTAATGGACCAGGAAAATGAAAAGACAGAAATGTGACATTTTCAAATTTTTGAAAAGTCAGTAATGACAACATTTCATATATGGTTGAAAATAAAATATAACTTCCTGCACTTGCTAGGATAATAACTATTGTTGTGCCGGCAACCTGCTACTTTTTTGGAGGAGTTTAAAGGGTTTTTGTCACTCAGTTGAAGGAAAGTCTTCAAAAAAAGTCTGGCAACACTGCTACGATATCACTGTTCTTTGTGCATCTCTGGGTCGGCACGGTCCATGTGTTTTTATTTTGTGAATTTGAGTATTCCACCTAGCATATTTTTATACTTTGCGAACTTTGGGACCAGGCAGGCATTAGAAAGCAACGGCTTTGATCGGGCAGGCAGTCAGAAATGTTCTTCTAATGCCTTTAACTGTGATATATTCAATTTTCACTCGAAACGCGATGAGTCGAATTTTGAAAAAATTTTCAATCGATTTTTATTTGACAGGCGCTATTTGGCAACAGATTTAGATAGACAGGCATTCGAAATCATACTTGGGAGTGTTTGTTCTATGTTCACACAAATTTTCATGCAAAACGCGATGAGTCGGTTTTTGCTTTCACAAAACCTCGTTAAACATTTTTTTGTATTAATAAACGCAACCGATACAAGCAGGCAGGCACGTGATTTCGTATTGTTCATGATTAATTCTACACTTCCTAAATTTTTCAGCCATAATGAAATCAGCCGGAAATTTTTTCACTGGCTCTTGTACTATTATTCTGGAGGACTACTTTTTTCCGCATCTTTTTATCTTAATATCTTCTACATCTTTGCTGTTTGGTCTGCTTCAACATTAAAAGCTTTCCAAACATCCGAAGCTCAATTTTATTGTACCTATTTTAATCTTAATACCTAATCCACTAGCTATAGGGTGAATGTGCCTGTTCACCGACCTGCTCTAGATCTCCACCATTCAGCTATTTAGGGGCCAATAATAAATAGAATAACCGGCAAACCTTGCTATGAAATGTTGAATTTGTTTTTGATCACTTTAACCCATTCAAAATAGGCGGCATTACTGAAAAACACTTATCAGTTTTCCCGTGAAAAATCAGTACAGTCTTGCTTGTTGTACGGATAACCCACATGTAATCTAAATTTGATGCATTGCTTAGTGGCATCATATCTGAAAATAGTGAATAACTTATGTTTTATTTTAAACTAATGGATGAAATATTTTCTTTAGGGTAGAGGAAGGGTTAAATGTTGAAATTACCATGAAGAAACTGCATTTAATGATTTTTCTCACGTTACTATTTGGTTGTCGAGAACCAGCTTTTAAAAATTGACGATTTTTTGTTTCCGACCGCCAACAAAAATGCAGAAGCTATTACTTTTATTTGAAAAAATATGTTAAAGAAGAACTTTAAAAAATTTAATTTTTGTTTATTGTTTATAAATAGTCTTCAAGAACATAAATTTTGGTTTGCGACCACCATTTTAAATTGAAAAATTATGAAAATGTTCTTTAAAAGAATTGCTGAAAATTGGTGGTCGAAAACCAAATTGATCTTAGTCTATTCTTGACCACCCTCCACCCTAGAAAATTGGCGGTCGAAAACCAGATCGATCTTTTTCTTTTACCGACCACGTTATAAAGATATATGAAGGAGTGACTTCTTGTGTGACTTTTGAGCGGTCGAGAACCAACCCTAAAGTGGTCGAGAATTGTGACCGGTGGTCGTAAATAGAATAAATTGCACTTTTTCAACATTTATTCAATTTATTCACTAATTTGAAATAAAATCCCAAAAAATGCAATTGTAAACCTATCTTAAGAGGTCAAAAATTAAAAAAAATATGTCTGTCTTTTTTTCAAAGATAATTCTCCAAGTCAAAAATCTAGTAACTATGTTGGCAGCACAAGCCTTTCCTACATAAAAAAATTGAAAGCATTGACAATTTTACATTGCATTGCCAACAGAATGTCATTTTGACTTTTATCTTTAAAAAAAAAACAGATTTTATTTCAGTTGAAATTTGACTTAATTTTCTGGCATTTATCAGATCTCAAAATCAAATTTTCTGTTAGCTGGTCGTAAACAGGCACATTCACCCTATTTTGTAGTTTTTATAATATATGTATGGTATTTTGTATTATTATTATTAAGAACTTTATTGGTTTTCCAAAAGGCCATTGACCGAAGTCCTTTAGCCAAGGTAAATTTTACAATGACATAATATTTACAAAATGCTATATTGTATAACTAAGAATATAACTTTTGTTTAACAAAAAAATATACTTAATCTAAAAAATTAAATTAAATGGGGTTTTGTAACTGTAACTGTTGTGTTGAAGCTTCTCAATTGTCAAGAGTATGGGGAAACTGTGTCTGGAAATTCTGTTTTCTATTGTTCTACATATTGGCTCTAGGATCTCCATGTTATGTGGTCTTAAAACAAATTTCTTGCTGAGCTGGTGGACTCGCTGATGGATTGGTTCGATTCCTGTCTTCTAATTTTGTATTTGATCTTGTCAGGTTTTAGCGTTTTTCTGTCTGTATCCTATGGTCCAATTCTTACTTTCAATTTTCTGTGTTGTTGTTTGTTGTTCAGTTTTGTTGGGTTTCTTTACCCTACTGACACTACTACTACTACTTGCAAGACTACTTGTAATGTTTTTTAAACAAGAAAGTATGTACTTTTCATGATCATCATCTAATTTAGGAAGTAAAATTTTTGCTCACATTTTTATTTAGGTAAGTATTTACCATCGTCACCAAAAGTGGCCAGTATGATTAAAAAGAGTATTTTGCTTGTACTTCAAGTAAGAACTTTTACTTCCTAGTAATTTGTGGAGTATAATCTTTTACATGAAGCAAATTCTTTTATGGGAAGTGTTTACTCAGGTTAGAAGTATAAACTAATTAAACTGCTGGACAATTGCTTTCGAACAAGGTAAATATCGCCTAACTTTCAAGCTCGATATTTTTGGAACCGGACTAGATATCGACCTTGCGGTTTTCACGGGCTGACAGATTGACTTTTTGTGAACAAAATTACTATTTTGAAATTTTTTTAAATGTCTACTTTTTTTTATACAGGGTGTTAAAAGAGTTCATGATTTTCATCCCAATTTTGAATGTGTGTAACTTTCTCAGATAATTTTTTAAATTTTATTTCTATGCGGCGTTTTAATCAATGATCTTCTGCAAAAAAAGTAATTTCTCAAATTTTTTATACCTGCCTTAGTTTTAAAAATATCGACTTTTTTCCATAACCTCCACTTTTTTCAACTTTTAAGCACCTAAACCATCCTGTACAATAAATCTTGCATCTTCTGCTGCTGTTTGATATACCCCACGATATCCTGGTTTATTTTCAATGAAAAAAAAATACTTAAATAATGTGGTGTCCAGTAGCGTACTAATAATCGCCCGTTTTCCTAATAATTTATTAATGGCTCACAGATTTTTACATTCAAAGGTGCATAATATTAAAATAATCATCTGAAGTCTCATTTGTTTAGTTCACTTCAATCATTGACATATTATCAAGAAACCAATTTCTCAAAATTTTGATATTTGCCTTTGGTTTTAAAATATCGTTTATTTAACATAACCATATTAATTTTTCCGATTTTTCCGTTCTAAACCATCCTAAATCGTTCTTACCGGTGAATTTTTTAGCAATTGTTATACCTTTCAGCCAGCATATTTACTATGATTAAAAATATCGAATACCTCAATAATATGCTATACAGTGGCGTGCTAATAATTATTTATACCACTGATAAAATTTAAATATTCGGAACCGATTTCGTTGTGGTGAGAGGAAACCCGAATTTTTATTACCTGCTAATTTTCTTTGTAGCTTCATGTTTAAAGGTATTTCTATTAAAAATTCTTCGACTAATGGTAGCAGTATCACAAAATAAAGTTAAGGATGGTAAATTACATTATCTGCCAAACAAAAATTTTATGAACAACGTTAATGCTTCGTAAACTAAAAAAATCAATAAAGAACGGCCGATAATCAAAATTATTTAATTAATAGCTAGTAAACCCTCCCCTCACATTCACAACCTCTTGGCATGGCCGTGGCATGTTGTCAACCAAGAGATTAATGAATGCCTGAGGGATATTTTGCCACTCTTCTTCTATGGCAAGTGCGAACTCGTCCAGCGTTTGGGAGCATTTTCGCGCGATCGTCCCAGTAACTTAAGCTGAGACCACACAAGATCAGGAGATTTTGGAGGCAGGTGTAACTGTTGCATTTTATGCTCCCCCAAAAGCTCCTAAACAATTTTTGCTTTGTGTGGTCTCGCATTATGGTCAACCATGAATAAATGCTCCCCAATATTTTCTGCATATGGAATAACAATGTCATTTATTATGTGATTCCGATAAATTACGGCGTTAACAGTACCCCCGTGAAATGTATAGGTAAGTCGGATCTATCGTTATGCATCACTCCGGCCCAAACATAAAACCCTCCTCCTCCAAAGGTTTCCTGAGAAGCCATGTTGTCTTCTTCAAATCGCTACCCAGGTTGCCTCCATACTAACACCCTACCATCGGAGTGTATCAGGTTGAACCGCGTTTCGTCGCAAAAGAAACACTTTCGCCACTCATGTAATGCCTTCATTAACAGAAAATGAAAGGAATAATTAGCTTATTCGCCTTTTAAATGAAGAGCTAAGCTAAAGATATGTAGCTCGAATATATTCGGTAAGCGGCAGCACTATAAATTACCTAAACAGCTTTTTCGCCTGAACGGTCATGTCCGCTATGTGCACAGAGGTGGGGCCCCTGGGAAAATTGAGGGATGAGCAGCATGAACTCTATTAAGAGAGGTTCACAATAACCAAACTTCGTGCTCTAGTGTTTTGAATGATAGCCTAAGAAGGCACACTGGTATAGTGGCATTTAACAGGACCGTTAGAAGAACGCTAGCGCGAGCAAAATGTGTTCACCTTTTTTTGTGACGAAACGCGGTTCAACCTGATACACTCCGATGGTAGGGTGTTAGTATGGAGGCATCCTGCGGAGCAATTTGAAGAAGACAACATGGCTTCTCAGGAAACCTTTGGAGGAGGAGGGTTTAATGTTTGGGCCGGAGTGATGTACAACGATAGATCCGATTTATACATTTCACGGGGTATTGTTAACGCCGTAATTTATCGGAATCACATAATAAATGACATTCTTATTCCATATGCAGAAAATATTGGGGAGCATTTCTTCATGGTTGACCATAATGCGAGACCACACAAAGCAAGAATTGTTTAGGAGCTTTTGGGGGAGCATAACATGCAACAGTTACACCTGCCTCCAGAATCTCCTGATCTTGTGTGGTATCAGCTTAAGTTACTGGTACGATCGCGCGAAAATGCTCCCAAACGCTGGATGAGTTCGCACTTGCCATAGAAGAAGAGTGGCAAAATATCCCTCAGGCATTCATTAATCTCTTGGTTGACGACATGCCACGGCCGGCGATGCCAAGAGGTTGTGAATGTGAGGAGAGGGCTTACTAACTATAACTTTGATTATCTGCCGTTCTTTATTAATTTTTTTAGTTTACGTTATTTATTACTTAACTTTCAGGTCACTTTGTTGTTGTTATTAAATTTTAGTTTGATTAGTTTTTTAGTTCACTTATTTTGATACGTTTTACCTAGGTATCTACCTAACTAAACTGAAAGTACTTCTTAACGCATTTAAAGTAGGGGAATTTCAGATGTTACCGGTTGACAACGGCGCGCGACGTTGTATGATTTGAATAAACATTTTCAAATAAATAACACGTGTCGATTCATTTTGTTATTTCTAACTGTCAGTGGTCTTGATAATTTATTATTACATTCTGGTAAATTATAAGGAAAAAAAAGGCATTGACAACATTGTCAGTCCTCGTCGTAACGTTATCCTAAATATAACGAAAAAAACCTATAGGAACACTTTTTGTATTTTGTTTTAAATCAACTTAAAGAAGCATTAACGTTGTTCATGTAATTTTTTGTTTGGCAGATAATGTAATTTACCATCCTTAACTTTATTTTTTGATACTGCTACGATTAGTGGAAGAATTTTTAATTGAAATACCTTTAAACATGAAGCTACAAAGAAAATTAGCAGGTAATAAAAAAAGTTGGGGTTTCCTCTCACCACAACGAAATCGGTTCCGAATATTTAAATTTAATCAGTGGTATTAATAATTATTAGCACGCCACTGTATAGCATATCATTGAGGTATTCGAAATTTTTAATCATAAAAATACGCTAATCGAAAGATACCTATAACAATTGCTAATAAAATTGATTTAATGAAAAATAATAATTTCTGATTGCACGCCACTGTACAGCATATCATTGAGGTATTCGATATTTTTAATCACAGTAAATACGCTGGCTGAAAGGTATGACAATTGCTAAAAAAATTTACCGGTAAGAACGATTCGGGATGGTTTAGAACGGAAAAGTTGAGAAAATTGATATGGTTATGTTAAATAACCGATATTTTAAAAACAAAGGCAAATATCAAAATTTTGAGAAATTGGTTTCTTAATAATATGTCAATGATTAAAGTGAACTAAACAAATGATTATTTTCAAAATTATGCACCTTTGAATGTAAAATTCGGTGAGCCATTAATAAATAATTCCGAAAATGGGCGATTATTAGTACGCTACTGGACACCACATTATTTTAGTATTTTTTTTTTTCATTGAAAATAAACCAGGATATCATGGGGTATATCAAACAGCAGCATAAGATGCAAGATTCATTGGACAGGATGGTTCAGGTGCTTAAAAGTTGGAAAAAGTGGAGGTTATGAAAAAAAAATCGATATTTTTAAAACTAAGGCAGGTATAAAAAATTTGAGAAATTGCTTTTTTTGCAGAAGATCATTGATTAAAACGCCGCATAGAAATAAAATTTAAAAAATTATCTGAGAAAGTTACACACATTCAAAATTGGGATGAAAATCATGGACTCTTTTAACACCCTGTATAGAAAAAAATTAGACATTTAAAAATAATTCTAAATAGCAATTTTTTTCTCAAAAAGTCAATCTGTCAGCCCGTGAAAACCGCAGGTCGATATCTATTCTGATTCCAAAAATATCGATCTTGAAAGTTAGGCGATATTTACCTTGTTCGAAAGCAATTGTCCAGCAGTTTAGTTGTAAATAATTAGACTATCCAAGATGCTGTCAAACTTAAATTAAAATGTCCGCCAAGAGGCACACAAACCCTTTGTTGGTTTGTCTAAGTCACGTGTTTTGGATAGGCTATTTATTTATTCATTTATTTAGAGATACACTTTCCAAACACCCCTCCTGAAGTAATCACAGGAAAAGGAGCAGTAAAAACAAAAACAATAAAAACACAACAAGAAATAATAAAAAAACAAAAATGTAAAAATGTAAAATGTGAAATAAAGAATAAAGTTCAAAAGAATAATAGCAGGTTCCTGAATATGTCTTAGACTCAAGCCACAGAAATCAGGCACGAAATGCTTTTCTAGGAAGTTATTGTACATAGTCAACATATTGCTGATCGGGGAGATATTATTACAAACATAACAAATCTTTATTTATAATTCTCAGCCGAGTTCTCAGTTCTCAGCCTAGCCTACTTAATATGATTCACAATAAAAGAATCTCTGTACCTAACATTATTGATAATACAATATACGAACAATTTTGCTTGTTTCTCTCTCCTTGTAGACAGTTTTTCTATATTAAAACCTATCAACATCGAATTATATGACACCATAATATGGGTAAACGTCATTTTTTTTCACATAAAGAAACCTTAAAAATCTCTTCTGTACTTTCTCTATTAGATCTATACCTACTGCTGTTGTTGGTGATCATACATTCAATGCATACTCCAAATGAGGTCTCACAAGGGCATTATACAGTTTTATTATTGTTTCAATACTGAAACTCCCCACTGTTTCGGAATACAAAGCCCAACACTTTATAAGCCCTATTCACAATACTAACAAAATGATCATTAAATTTTAATGTTGATTCAAAAGTCACTCCTAGATCTTTGACTTTACTACTTCTCTTCAATGATACACCATCCACATAGTAATCGTGTATAATAATGTTTTGTTCTCCAGTAAAAGTAACAACTGAACATTTATCAACATTGACAAAACCAATGGACCACAGACTTCAAATCAGACTGGATCAGTCTTGATCACACATAATACTGGTCTAAAACAGTTTGAAATAATCTGCATACAACAAACTGGCTGATGTGGTTACAGAATATGGTAAATCGTTAATAAAAATAATAAATAAAAGTGGTCCTAGCCAGGCGCGGCTTCTCTTTAAGGTCATTCGGTCAATGACCCACCAATGAACATCAAACAATACATTTTCAATTAAACATCTTGAATATTACGTTTTAAATTAACCAACATCAACGCTCAACAGAATACAGAAATCGAATTATTTTGCGCATATTGGGTACCCGCCTTTTAAAATTACAAAATACAGGCCTAGCTGCGCTGGGCCGTATTTAAAATTGGGCTTATAGCTTTGAAATGATCATAGGCGAATGCAATAGGAATCAGAGAGAGAGAAACATAACGGGCGTAAATGAGTAAGATAAAGAGGCACATTTGCTTCCATATGTTCCATCACGTCGACGGCCGGCAACAGCGCCAGCTCCTTGATCGATCGAAATAGGTATTTATCGGAATGGAACAAGAGCGCTCAGAATTCGACGATTTTATTGTCGTTTTTTCAATCGCGTTTATTGAAGAAAGATGAAAAACAAAAGGCCTAGAATGTTGTGGTGTCCAGAGTTATTTTTCTTAAAACAATTACTGAATTGACATTGTGCACATTGTTTTTGTTTTGATTTAATTTTTTGAGTAATCTGTCCTGAGGGCTGGAACTCTGTAACGGATAGAGATCGTTTTCTCTATCGCTATGGCACTTGCTATCTTTTTTTCTCGTTCAGAAATCAATAGAGAGGGGACGTCAATAGAGATAGAGAAAATATCTCTATCCGTTACCGAGTCCCAGCCCTGAATCTTTCTTTAATCGCTTCACAAAAATGGGTTCCCTTGTTCAGGAAATAATATCTTTAAATTCCAGTGGGGGGATTGACTTTTGGAATTGAAGAAAAGTGGTCGTCCAAATAGGCCAGGGCAGTTAGCTGAAAAAATGTCCTTTAGGAGAAGTTTTTGCAATCAAGCTGATTTTTTTCACAGATGATAGTAGCCATCAATAGTACTCTGTAAAAAAAAGTTACACCTCCTAGGAGGCTTGCTTTTTCCGCCATGATGAATTGAAGATGGCGGCTGGTGCTATTCTTGAAAAAAATCGTAACTTTCTTATTTATTAACCGATTTTCGTCAAGTAAAAAAAAAAACCTTTGTTTTGGACTAAAGAATGAATAAAATCATTTGACAGGTAGTATTTCTGTCAAAAAAAAAAATAGGAAAATAAATTGAATTGGTTTTCTTCAATTTTCTCTGAACCGTAGCTGTAAACTTTTACTGTAGGTACTTCTTAGCAAAAAAAGTTTAAAAATATGCGCTTTTTTTTTCTGATTTTGAAACAGTTTTTGAGTTTGTCATAAGTTGAGTAGTTGGGAGTGGGGAGATATAGTCGAAAATAACTTAAGAATCCAAAACAAACAAACTTATGCAGGATGTGAAAACTTTATTTTTTAGCTCGATTGACATAATACCAGTTGATTTTGATTTTAGCTAACAAATATTTTTTTTCTACTACTGTGCGTAAAGTACTCACTTTACGCACTATTCAGAAGACGTAAAATTCCTCTTCACACACTAGTGCGTAAAGTAATGTCAATGACAGATGTCAACACTGTCAACTTACTATTTTTCTGGTAAATTACTTCACGCACTAGTGCGTAAAGTGAAAATACTTCACGCACTAGTGCGTAAAGTATTTGTCTAAATTTACTTTTTTACACATATTTGATTGGTAGTAGAAGAAAAATTGTATGCAATATGTGTGTAAAGTAACTTTTTTCACTCATGTAATTGTCGCGCTCGCCTTCGACTCGTGCATCAAAATTCACATTCGTGAAAAAAGGTTCACTTTACACACTTGTTGCATAAATAACTATTTTCTACTACCGCGCGTAAAGTACTTACTTTACGCACTGTTCAAAAGACGTGAATAGATTTCACGCACTATTGCGTAAAGTAATTCACAACAGCAAAAAAGTATATTAAGGGTGGGTATTATAAAACTATTTTGACAGATAACTAAAAGTTAACTTCTGGAATTACCATCAGAAGTAACGTCATTCGAGAAGTTAACTTTTAGTTATTTTGTTGAAATAGTTTTATAATTCCTGCCCTAAATTGTATTAGTTTTTTCGCAAAAATTAAATAAATACCCACAAGTATGAAATTTTATATCATAAAAGCCTTTGCTGCCATTTTTTCTGCACTAACAGATGTCTAAAGTGAACCTTTTTTCACAAAAGTATGAAAAAAGAAGCTTTACACACCTGCTGCATACATTTTTTTTTTCTACTACCGTCAATATTGTAAGCTGGCGATATAGATCATAACGCTCGAATGCCATAAATTTGAAAAAAAACATACCACAACTTTACGCCCTAGTGTCTAAAGTAACTTAGTTCACAACCTAAGGTGTGAAGTAAAAGCACATTTCTAATGCAGAAAAAGGGCAGTTAAGGCTTTTATAATATAAAATTTTATACTTGTGGGTATCTAGGCATTTTTGCGAAGAAACTACAATTTAGTAAACTTTTTTGTTGTTGTGAATCACTTTACGCAATAGCGTGTGAAATCTAATTTAACGTTTGAGCAGTGCGTAAAGTAAGTACTTTACGCAAGGCAGTAGAAAAAAAAATCAACTGAAACCAAAGGCAACTGTTTTCTTGTCAATCGAGCTAGAATATGTATTTTTTGTAACAAGTACAAGTAGGTACCTAAAAAACCTATATTTTAGATACGTTAAACAAATAATACTTTTTTGTAATAGCTCAAAGATGTGAAGTGAATGGAACAACATGAAACATTTTAAACTGATTATGCATTGGCAGGTGTGACAGGTACATGCAAACTGACCAGGTTGCTATGACGACTTTTAGGAACTAGGCCGAAAATGGAGCATTTTACGCTGTAGGCCGAAAATGAGGATTTACGGACTAGGCCGGAAATGAAGCAATTTACGGACTGAAATGAGTCCAAAAAATAGCTATTTTTGGGAACGTATACAAAAAATTGAGTTTTCACATCCTGCATAAGTTTTTTTTTTTTTTTGGATTCTCAAGTTCTTTTCGCCTATATCTCGCGAATTACTCAACCTATCACAAAATTCAAAAATTGTTTCAAAATCAGAGAAAATAGCGCATATTTATTGAATTTTTTTTACTAAGAAGTACCTACGGTTCAGAAAAAATTGAAGAGAACCAATTCAATTTCTATTCTTATTTTTTTGACAGAAATACAACCTGTCAAAATAATTTTATATTTTCATTTTATTCTTTATTCAAAAATAAAGGTTTTTTTTTTTACTTGACGGAAATCGGTTAATAAATGAGAATGCTACGATTTTTTTCAAGAATAGCACCAGCCGCCGTCTTTAATTCATCATGGCGGAAAAAGCAAGCCTCCTAGGAGGTGTAACTTTTTTTTACAGATTACTATTGATGGGTATTATCATCTGTGAAAAAATCAGCTTGATTGCAAAAACTTCTCCTATTTTTGCTAACTGCCCTGGCCTAAAAAGCAAAGCTTGATTTATGCCAGACCACGAAAGAGCAGTCAGTCTAGGTTGAGTGCATTGGCTATGCTCAGTATTGAGAAGGCATTTATCAAAAAAATTGGGAACTTCAATGAACTAGTCATTGACCACTTTGCTCATCAGAAGGATAGGAGAATTGATTTGTTGTTCAAACGTGTCTAAAGTTGGGACTCAGCCGACTTGAACAATAATAATTAGACCCACCCAAAGTAAGTTAATTTTTTATTTAAAATGTAGGGATGGGTCTAATTAAACTAAATTGTTGTTGTATTTTCATTTTCTTTATTAATTAAATATTTACTAACATTGCACGAATTCTAAAAAGGTTTCTAACCTGTTGTTTTCTACTTGACGTAAAGTAAAGACATAAAGACATAACTTGAAATTAGGAGCAAGGATATTACACCTCTCCTCCGCTAACTGAGCCAATATCTACGTCATCAATTGTCATATTTCAAAATGACCATAAATGGGCGCGAAATTCAAATATTCAAATTTAAATTCCTACAAAAAGACAAAAACTAAAGCCAAAAAATTTAGTTTAATACCAAAAATTTGTCGCCTAAGGCGCTATTTTAGCCTGCGGCGCTGTCCCTCTTAATTTGACCCACCTGTAAAAAAACTCACGAGCCGCGCCTGGTCCTAGCTTACTACCTTGAGGTACCCCAGAGGTCGCAATAAACTGATCTGATTTAGCCTGTGCAACTTTTACAACCTGAGTTCTGTTGAAAAGATATGATTTCATAAAACTGTAAGCTTCCTTGGAGAATCCAAGATCAACCAGTTTATCCAGCAGAATACAATGGATTACCTTGTCGAACTCCTTAGCACATAGTCAGTATATACCGGGTGTCCTACCCAAAAGTGTCAATGGCCTATGTCTTGAAAACGGTAATCGATAAAAAAAAAGAAAACCTGTTTGGAGGGTTGCAAGGGGGAACCAAAACAAGGTACTTTTCAGCTCTCCCCGAACCATCCCTACGGCGGTAGCCACCCTAACCTCAAAATCTTTAATGGCGCTATGAGTCATGTGATAGCTTGTTCGAAAATTTTTAAATTCTCTAAACGAATCTGCAAAAAAAAATTATCTAGATACAATTTTAAATTGTCACAAAATAGCCCATTCTTCAAGTTAAAAAGTTGGCCCTCTTGAGCAGGTGAACACTGTCAGGTGCAGTGAGGGAAAAGAGGTTCAAAAAAATAAAATCTTGATGATTTTTTCAAAACTATTCACCCGATCTAATGAGGTTTTCATCAAAATTAGAGTCACATTTAAATCTAGATAAGTTTTTTTGCAGATCCATCTAGAGTAGGGTTGCCAGATTTACGAGAGGGAAAAGCGTGACAACGAAGGGAGGAGGGAGGGACTTATTTATTTTTTTTTATTAGTTCTATTCCACGCACAAGGAATTTGGTCACCTTCAGTGGGGGTAAATTTTTTATTTCCGTAAATGAGAAAAATGTATACAGGGTGTTTGGTACATCGATAGGAATATTTCAATGAGAGACCACATTTACCCTTATGCAAAGTTTCATCGTTTTTGAGATATCAGCATTTCTAGATATTTTTGAAATATTCCTAAAACATATTGTTTTTTTTTTGGTTGTAAACACTCCACTCTTTCTCAATTTTTTTTCCGATATTCCTAATATGTACTCTTTCGAAAAATCTGGATAAAAAAACCGAATGATTGATACAAATAATTGGTAGCCCAACTTATGTGTTGAAATACATGGATTCAAAATATCTAAAAATGGTGTTATCCCAAAAAACGGCAAACAACAACTTATCATTAGGGTAAATATGGTCAAACAGCTCCCAAATAATCTCAACTATCACTCATTGAAATATTCCTATCGATGTACCAAACACCCTGTATATTAAGATCTGAGGCAAGTCTATTTTTAACTAATAAATAATTTATTTAGAAAGCGTTTACATGAAATTATGAAAAAGCGTGTCGCGCGCATACTCAGGCGTGATGTGTGACAACCATTAAAAAATCGTGACAATCACGCCTAATGCGTGACGCCTGCAACCCTAATCTAGAGAATTAAAAGACCTTTAAAACAAGGTATCACATGACCTATAGTGCCATTTGAATTTTTGAGGTTAGGGTGGCTATAACCGTAGGGGTGGTTCGGGGAGAGCTGAAAAGTACCTTGTTTTGGTTCCCCCATCCAATCCTCCAAACAAGTTTTTCTTTTTTTTTTAAATCGATTACCGTTTACAAGATATAGGCCATTGACAGTTTTCGGTGGGACACCCAGTATAACATCTAGCTGACATTTATTAATTATTGCCTCACACGCATGTTCTGAAAATATACATATATTTGTGACTGTGGACTTATCAGGAACAACTCTGTGAAACTGATATTGATGGTTTGACCAGCTCAAAATAGTTATTTATGCAACAAGTGTGTAAAGTGACACACTCATGTGATTGTCGCACTCTCCTTCGGCTCGTGCGACAAAATTCACATTCCTGAAAAAACGTGCATTGCGCACGTATTGCATACAAAAATTTTTCTACTACCGATCAAATATGTGTAAAAAAAAAATAAATTTAGACAAATACTTTACAAACTAGTGCCTAAAGAATTTCACTTTACGAACTAGTGCGTGAAGTAATTTTCTCAATTTTGGTGTGAGAATGTCATAATTCTCGCACGCAAAATCGTTGAAGAATGAAGCTCATTCTTCAACGATTTTTAGTGACATTTAGTTTTCAAAGTATACCTATTGGTACCTTCAAGATAGTCAAACCTTCTAAAATGAGAGTCCACCTGTCAGTTGGTCAGTAAGTAAGTGTCACCAACTGACATAATTTGCAAATAAAAATTCCCCAGATAACAGCGCCCACAAAAAAATTTAAAAAAATTAAAAATAAAAACCAAAATCGAGAAAATAGTATAAAACACACGTTGCAGAAGGCTATTCTCGCACTCATTCGTTCGTCCACTCGCTCCTTCGTCGGTCGGGGCCAAATATCGAATTCGTGCGGGAATATGTGGCCTTCTGCAACTTGTATTTTAATATAGTATACCAGAAAAATACCAAATTGACAGTGCATCTGGCATTGAAATTACTTCACGCACTAGTGTGTGTGAGGGGAATTACTTTGCGTACTAGTGCATGAAAATAAATTTTACGTCTTCTGGATAGTGCGTAAAGTGAATACTTTACGCACGGTCACGGTATTAGAAAAAGGTTCATATACCGGGTGCCCACGAGATTACTTTCCGGCTGCCATTTTTCTATTCGTTTATCAATATCAACGAAACATGGTAGGCTTGATATTCTAACGGAACGCCATTTTTGTGCATTCACTTCCGGTGTCACCGAAAATTACCGAAACTTTTGATTTTCAAATAAAAACTAGAATAAAAGGAGTTATACAAATTAGGGGAGTTAACTGCCATTGTAATAAAATTGCTGCGCCAAATTTCCCAACATCTTTTTTTGATTATTTCGAAAACTCGTTCGAAAAAGTCTGAATATGGAGTAAGTTCCAAGATCTCTTTTGATACGATAGCCTCCCTTGCTACATTATCAACCAATTATTTCTTCTCTTCGTTCTCCGTATTAATTTGTCTTTATTTCAGTTCAATAAGAATTGTATTCGAGACTTTCAAACACCCACAACTTTACAGTGTGACGCATTTCATGTGCGGTAAAAATCATAATATATCAACTTATGTAATAAGTTTTTATGCATTGGAGGAGCACATGTATTGCGTATTTTGTCTACGGGCAATATCTCATCTTTCATTATTTGTACTTATTTCATTAATTCAGTAACTTCTCAAACCTCTAGTCTAGGACATGGGGTCAATCAATCACTAGCTTATCACAGACCTTTCTAGGAATTTCGACTACATTATTTTCAGAAAAATGTAGGAATGTAATTCATCTTATCTAATTATCACACGATTACTACATTGCTTCTCTAATGCCATTTTTTTACATTTTTTAGGTTTTGTTCTCAAATCATTAAAGTTTTTTTTGTTTTTGTTCCAGTGGTAAAGTCTAAGTTCAAAACATGGTTCGTCCCAATTGGCTCCTCGGTAGGACAAGATGACAAAATCTGGACCATTACGCTGAACGAAGAGTCGAAAAACACCCCGCTTGTAATGCTCCATGGATTTGCTGCAGCCATTGGCTTCTGGTGTAAAAATTTCGATGAAATCGCCAAGGATAGGCCTGTTTATGCTATTGATTTACTAGGTAAAAACAATTTGGATATTTGAAACAAAAATATATTTTTGTAAAGGTTTTGGCAGATCTTCTCGACCTACTTTTGCTAAAGACTGCGAATCGGCGGAGCAGCAATGGGTTGATGCTTTGGAGGAATGGAGAAAACAAGTAAAGTTGGAAAAGTTTATTTTATTGGGCCATAGTTTTGGAGGGTATTTAGCTACAAGTTATACTATGCAACATCCTGATAGGTACTAGGCTAAAATAATAATTTAACTTTTGTTGATTGTATTTTGTTTTAGAGTAAAACATTTAATTCTAGCAGATCCATGGGGTTTTGCCGAAAAACCTCCAAATTACAAACCACCAACTTTCTTTAGGATTATGGGAGTGATACTGTTTCCATTTACATATTTTAATCCCTTGGCTGCTATAAGAGCTGTAGGTCCGCTTGGCCCAGCTTTAGTAAGAAAAATGAGAGGAGATATTGCTAGACGTTATTCAGATTCTTTTGAAAATACTGACGTAATCACTGAGTATATTTATCAATGTAATTCCCAATATCCGAGTGGAGAAACAGCATTTCATTCATTTGTCAAAGGATTTGGTTGGTCAAAAAATCCTATGGTACACAGATTTGACATGATTCACGAATCGACTCCTATTACCTTGCTTTATGGGGAGCATTCTTGGATTGATCCAAGTTCTGGATTTATTTTACGCGAGCAAAGAGAAGATTTTTCTTATGTCAACATTGACGTTATTCAGGATGCTGGACACCATCTTTACTCGGACCAACCAGAAATTTTCAACAAATGCGTCAAGGAAACTTGTAGAATTGCCGATAATAATGAAGATACAAAGGAAAAAGTTAGGCCAGTGAATTTTTTGAAGGAACAATTTAACGAATCCAGATGGAAAGATTTTATTGATCCTTCTTATCCTCAGAAAATTACAAAGGAAGAGATAGATGATATTGGTGAAAGTGAAAATGATGGTGAAGAACGACGTGATATTACTGCCCATTAGTACTCTGTTACAGTCAACCTTGGATGAAAGAAACTGTAAAGGGGGATCAGAAACAGATAACAGCTGACACAATAAGTATTAAAAAAATTTTTTTTTCAATAATAGGTCATCTGGAAATGTTGAGTGTTTTCTATATGGTGGCCTCATTCATTCAATACCTATAGTCCGACCTGCCAGTATTTTAATTTTTCTTTTTTGAAACCCAATTGGTTGTTATGCCCAAGGCCAAGTTTGACTGTATAATTTTGAAAAAATTAAACCTAGAATGTGAATAAATAAATAGAACCAGATTTATTTTTTATTAAGTAAACGTTATTCAGAAGATGTTCAAAATAATTTATTTTCTTTCACTATTGTGATGTTTATTATTTTTATTTATTTATTAAAATATTTATTCTGTTATAAGTTTTTTTTTTTTTTAAACCTAACTATAAACAAAACAGGAATGTTCTTAAATCTTATTCAAATGCTTATTTAGAATATAAACACTTGTGTCAATATTTGAATACAAAAAAATCTAATTTATCAGAAAATTCTACCCCTAATGAAGAGTATTGAGAAAGTATCATCAACCAAGAAGGTTGAGTTTCAAGTTACATAATATTTGAACGGGAATCTTAATTGATCAACTTGATGCTTGGTATTTCCTGAAACATCTAAAACCAATTGAGATTCAGAGAAACACATTCTTGTGAGATATCACTGCAGTATAGCAATTACATAATTAAAAACAAGAAGATTATTGGTAATTTTAGCGTTTATTGATTACCGTTTCGAATACCTGGATGGGTATACTTGGTAATCAATAAATTAGAGGGTTATGGAGAGCATTAAAGGTCATTAGCAATAGACTAGGTACCTAGTTAGTTCAAAAGTTAATTTTATAGGTTTCAAAATACTTTTGATAAGTAGGGAATTCAAATATCCAAGTGTCATCGTCAAGGAACATTATTGATTTTCTCAAAATATAACAACTAAAGTTGTGAGAAAAATTAATATTTTAAGAAGTACCTACCTATGTAGATACTCTAGCAGTCTGCCCGAGTATTCTATTAATTAGTTAGATGGTAAAATGGCGAGTGGTGTTATTGATGACGTTTGTTTCCTTAAGTAGCTACAATTGAAATTGTGGAGAGGAGGCCTATTTGTAAATGAGAGAAATAGTCTAAGAGCTGACCGCAAGAAAAGGAGTCTGTAACTTAAAAGGCTAAACGTTATAGGAATAGATGAAATGAAAATGAAATGAAATTAAATATATCTTTATTAAATAGGTTAGTACTACACCTAATATACACAAAAAATATCCATTAGACATACAAATAACTATCTACAAAATGCAAGTAAAAACCCTACGAAGATAGCTGCACATTACCCAATCACATCAATACAGTAAATGCAATAGTAAATTAATCAATCTTTAGCCTGAATGTAAATTCTCAGCGCATCTTTGAAACACTGGACTGAGGGAAGGCCCTTGATATCATTTGGAAGACTGTTAAATTCCTGAAAGCCCCTTAAAAAACAATGAGTTTATTGTACTCTTGAAATTCGTTCTTGGAATAAATAGATGATCATTATTCCTTGTAGGTACATGTACAGCAATGAGACACAAAAGTCAAAATGAGGCTGAATGATAGTGTTATAAATAATTAGCTTTGACTGACAGGACAATTTTGAATCCATGTATTTTAACACATAACTTGGGCTACATATTTTTTGTATCAATCATTCGGATTCTCTTTCCGAGTTTTTCGAAAGAGTGCATATCAGGAATATCGGAAAAAAAAAATTGAGAAAGGTTAAAATGGTTATTCCAAAAAAAATCAATATGTTTTAGGAACAATTCAAATATTTCCCAAAAATATCTAAAAATGCTGATATCTCAAAAAAATTTGCATAAGGGTAAATATGATCAAACAGCTCTCAAATGACCCCAACTAGTGATAGGAAGTTTTCAATGAGTAATCATTGAAAACTTCCTATCGATGTACCAAACCTCTGCATGATAGGATAGGTGTCATTTTAGACAATTAAGCCAGCATAGTGGGCATTTCAACTTCTCATATGATATCCATTTACTACAAAAAACCTCATCTAGAAGAGTTATCGGAATATTGCGAAAATTTATAATATGTATTTTCTCATGCATGACAATTCTTTCGATGTCAATGTGGCATAATTAGCTGATGAACTATGTGATAGACGTTACTGGAGCCCAATCAAAATCCTTTTGATGTGTTAAAATTAGCACTCCAACTGGATATTGCACCGAATGTTGTTGTGGCCCTCAGATCCTCAGAATTCTATTACCATTGCCGATAACTCTTGCAAGTGTTAAGAAAAGTTTCTCTAAATTAAAATTAATAAAAACGTATTCAAGATCATCTCGCCCAAGAAAAGGTAAGCAGTGAGCATGTTAGCAATGATTGCTATTGAGCATGAAATCGATGCTAAATTAAAAATGAATCATCTACTTGAAGATTTTGCTGCATTCAAAGCTCGAAAATATCTTAAATAATATCCCAATAATTTCATTGAAAATGTACCTACTTACCCTAATGACACAAAAGGTACGATGGACGTTTTTTTTTTTTTAAGTCCGTTCAACGTCGAAACATCCGAGGAATAAAATAGAACGTTGTATAAACGTTTGCACAAAATAATTTTTAAAAACGACGAAAAAAGAGCTTCGAAATATATTCACAAAACGTCCATAAGTATAAAGTTCTGAAAGAAAAGTTTTGGAAACTACTAACTGTTTCTGCACGTGGTAATGTTCATGTCCGAGTGTTTTTAAAAACGTTAAGAAAGGATGTTCTTTAGACGTTTGATTAAGTTGTTTTCAAAACCTCTGTTAGGAACAATTAGAGAACGTCAGAATGTTTTCTATGAGTTCGTTAAAATAAGTTTTCATGAAAAGTCATGAGAGACGTTTTATAAAGGTTTCTGTTGGTCGTTTTCGGGAACACCGTTGGAAACATGTATCCCACGTCCACACGTCCGGAAATTACTTCGAAAAAGACGTTTTTAAAAGGTTGTTTGTAACTGTGATATTTGCACTACCTATAAAATAAGTCTATTGGATGGTATTGGATACTTTGAAGGAAGTCCAGTGAATGTTCATAGAGATCTTTGAAAAACGTCCTTTTTCGTTTTTAAACGTTCGTATTGAAGCATTTTTGAAATGCTCATTTTCGACGTCTATATGACGTTTGAAATGACATTTGAACCAAATAAAAATGCACCTTTGGATATTCCCAGTTACTTTTACTGACGTTTTTAAAACGTTCTGACGTCCGATAGGATAATTTTTTGAAACGTTTTTGTGCTATTAGGGTACATCTACATAATGTATCTGTTGATTGTTGCCAAGAGCTTGGATTGGCTGACTCTTACTATGTTTGTTTGTTTCTTGTTTTCTTATGTTAGTTTTTTTTTTGAGGTTACCTTAGTTACATAATATAGTATGTGGTTTTATTGCTATGATGATATGCCTTACTGTTTCATGTAATTATTTTTTGTTTCTACAATTCAAGATCTCTCACATTTTCCCTAAGCGGGCCATGGGATGGGGCGGCAAATTTACTCATTGCCCAGGGCGGCAAAATACCTAGAGCCGGCCCTGGTGCAGACCAGACATTAGACTGGTGGTGGGACTGCCTAGTAAAATACCATTTAAGGTTAATGGGCAAAGCGGAAGACGATCTCTGCAGATTCTGCTCAGAGGCAATAGAGACCGCAGAGCACCTGCTCTGCGAATGTCCAGCCCAATTCTGCAAGAGGCTCAAATTCCTCGAGAAGGCAACACTCACCAGAAGAAGTGGGCCAACTGACACCCAGGAAAATAGCTTCCTTCGGCAGAAGTCTACGATTCCTGGAGACAAATTAAGATGTAGAGTCACGTACAAAATATCTGCAAAGGTAGCAGTTGTAATATTCCTAGAAAATAGACTCATAAATCACAATGTCAATTACTGTAAAAATCAAATAATTAATCAAACAATCAAAAACTGAATTTCCGTATCTATAAATCTGTATTCGATAAATTAAAAATAAAACAAATTATCGCTAAAGTATTGCAACACCGGCCAAGTCGATCTAAATTAAATTCTTAAAAACTGATAAAAACGAGGTGATGTAATCCTAACACCCGATCAATGAACTTTTTTGTTAACAAGGCCAATGCGTACCTAATTAATTCGAATGATATATGGCATTCTTGAACCCAAAAAGTTTTGACCTCAATAAATCAGATTATTGCGACATAATTAATCGATTTTTAGACTAAAAATAATATAAAATTCCAAGGAAATTGCATCATCTTAATTGTCATGGACAAAGAGAAATGGGAGCGTTGATTTTATATAAAAAGCGCAATTTTAGAAGGAGTAAAACAGTTGCCAGTAAACAGTTGAGTCGTCCATTTGAGTTAAAGTCTGTCCAGTTTCGCGAAAAGTTACTTTTATGGCTTATGGCCTCGGGTATAATTTAACTTAGAAAATTTACGAAAAATCGTGAAAGTAATAACATTTGAAATTCGTTCAATAATTTATGTGCGTGCTAGCTAAATATTTTGAGTAATTAATTAAGTAATTTTACGTGTGTTTTATGGACAAAATGTAAGTACTTTATAGTGACAATATTTATTTTTGATGAACATGACTTTGTGTGAATTTTACTAGAAAACTTTTGATTTTAATCACGGTGGAACTTTATTAAAATAAACTTAATAACTTGAGTGTTTTATAAAGGAAACATTGTCGCATAACTTAATTACCTTCAGATATAATGACATTTAATAGTGAAAAGAACTTAAGAAGGAACGTTATAATGCATTTAACTGAACATAAACAGTTTTGATTTGAATTTGAGTAGAAGTTTGAACTGGTACGTCCTCTTAGAAAATTAAGGGCTATAATATCGAACTCATAAGAATTTAAATAACTTTGTATATTAGCCAGGGATGGCAAGAAATTGTAATTGTTTAATTAAATAGAATAGGAAATCTTGAAAAATAGAATTGCCTTAATATATTGGAAAGCTGTCCAAGAAATTTTATGATAGTAATTTGGTCCGTTGAAAAGGAAATGGGATGTGTAGAAAAGAAACTTGTGTTTGAAACTAGATTGTTGACGATTATCATTCAATATAATGGAGAGATTAGTTTAAGGACTGTGGTCATTCAGGAAATAAAACTTCTAACGATTATCTTTAGACGTATTGAGAAGTTGTATTTGAAATTGGTTATTCATCAAGAGACACTGATGATTTTAAAGGCAGAACTATTAAATTAGGGATTTTATTTTTCAAGTTATAGTAAGATTTTATGAGAATAAATTAATTGATAAACAAATAGGTAATTATTTTGGGTTTTCATAAGTAAAGGACTTAGAGATTTTAAGGAATTATTTGACTAGGTAAAGGATAGTTATTAGGAATGATTCGGATGTAGTAAAATGAGTTGAATTATAATTTTGAGAAATAGTATGAATAGGGCGTTTCTTATTTAGTAGGTATATTTCAGTGGTCCGTAAAATAACAATATAGAACGGATGTGAAGTATTGATTTGATAGAAATAAAGAAGGATGTAAAGTATTGGAAGATATTTGACTGATTTTTTTGGGTTTTATGTGAAATAAAATATAATTTAGTACACCTCATTAGTTTGTTTCTCTCTCTTGCAAATAGACCCTCTTCTACAGATTTTAGATAGCAAGCTCCAAGTATATAAACACCATCAATATACCGCTCGCCATTTACCATCTAACAAAATTAAATATAGTACTTGGGGTGGTTTGCTACACAGTGCTAAGCGGCTGAAATGCCAAAACGACTCCCGCGAAATCTACAATCTACAAGAGAAATTAATATTTTCGTTCCAGGGATATCCTAAAGTTATGGTTTCTGATAATGCAAGAATTTTTGTTAGCGAACAATTCAAATTCGTTTGTAAAACCCATGGTATATTCCAAAAATTTATTGCTACAGGTAATCTTGCTACGAATAGTTTATTAACAGAACGAAATGTTCAGACTATTAATAGTTATTTATACACCAAGTGAGTTAAATGAATGTTTATTCATGAGAAGAAAGTTTAACCCACGAGCCCTAGCGAGTGGGTTAATTTTCTTCGAATGAATAAACATTTTAACTCACGTGATTTATACAAAATTTTATCCCATTTTGATGGACATTTAAAAAGTAAGGAATCAAATTATAGAAAGAATTCATTTAGTAGTTATGAAAGCGCTAATTATTGAAATTGGTGGTTGCTAAGGTATAACTAGTTGTTTGTTTGTATTTGTAGCAGATTTTTATACTGGCAGAGTGACTTAAAAGACCGAGAGTGAGTTAAAAATATTTTAAGTCACTCAGGTGATAAACGTCTACTTACCTTTGTCATTATGCGTTCAATAATGTCAAAATGGGATAAAATTATATAATAGAAAAATCCAAGAAATTTTATTGAAATATCGCGCAACTCCTCTCGCTTGTGGAAAATTATATTTAAAAAGAAACATCAGAATCAAGCTTGATGTAATTTGACCACATAAGCATTTCTGTTGCGCCTGTTGCGGAAATAACCAACAACAGGTTTAATTTTTTATTACTTCTAATTTAATATAATTTTTTTTCTCTATTATTTACCATAAAAATAATATTTTAAAAATAGATGCTTTGAACCAATAAAATTGCAGGTTTCTTCATTACCTTATAAAGTAGTGGACCTTTCTCGCCGCTGTGATTGGTCAGCCGCC
Organism: Ceutorhynchus assimilis; assembly: GCA_917834065.1. Taxonomy (NCBI): domain Eukaryota; kingdom Metazoa; phylum Arthropoda; class Insecta; order Coleoptera; family Curculionidae; genus Ceutorhynchus; species Ceutorhynchus assimilis. The sequence continues at coordinate 14,492,655 of OU892279.1, forward strand.
ACATTGTTTTCTAGTTTTTGCGACCTGCTCCCTGGCAAAGCTAGTCGATGCACATTTTTCAGTATCTATTAGAATAAGCGATGAGTTCGCGCCCTCTGATGCTCCCAAGAAGCGAAACCACAAAACACACTCTCGCCAGACTCCAACGCGCCTGCATATAGAACTGTAATGGTCTCAACGTCTTTGTCTCAACTCAAAGAGGGGAGACCTTTATCAGGCCGTGAACCATTACAGTCCCTCCCAAACTAATTTGTCTAAACGAGACACAACTACTACCAGCGGACAGCCTCAAGCACAAACAGTACAATACAGAACGAATGGACAGAAATCGCAGAGGCGGAGGCGTGGCCTGCCTGGTCTACAATTTAGTTAGCTATAAACGAATCACAACCCTAAATGACAGTATATAACACATAACACTGGAGATAGATACCGGTTTGTGGATATCGGGAGGCTACGCCCCCCCCCCCCCCCCCCCCCAAGCGATAAGAACCGCCCGCGACATTAGGTCTTCTTTCCCAGAAATGGGAGAGCACTACTTCTCGGGGACCTTAATGCCAGGCACACAACTTGGCTTAACCACACGAACAATATAACAGGTAGAAGACTCTTCAAGTTATTAAGCGACAACCCGGACATATCACTACACTACCCAAATAACCCCACGCACTATCCGCTTAACGGACTGAACCCCTCCACGATAGATACACTGAGAAAAGTCCCAGGAGAAAATTCTTTGCTGGTTTTTTTTTAGCTGTTACAGTGGAAAATGTTTTAGAGGTAGCAATGTTATTTTGCTTCTACAGAAAAGACCACTTTGCTGAAACTACTTTATTGAAACTGCAAAGATATTTCTTATTCCAAAACCAAACTTTGCTGCTATAGCAAAATTAAAATTTTATGAAAATATTTCTGCTTCTCCGAAATAGAACTTTTCTAAGATAGATAGATACTTTACTGTTGCAGCAAAAAAAAATTCCTGTAATTTTTGTTATTGTTACAGTAATGTTTTTTGCTACCCTAGCCAAATAACTTAACTAAAAATACCGTTCGGACATTTCCGTGATTTCTTCGGGTCCTAAAATAACCGATAAAATATGTTTCGTGTTCATTTTCTTCCATTTTAGTTTAGTAGCTAACGCCGTACGGTGTGGATCGTGGATGCTGTCGAGTCAAGTCGAGTGTCGGTCGCTGGGAATCTTTTTGGAATGGTGCCAGCACTGCCAGCGCATCCATCAAAACTAGCAGAAACAACTCTAGCGCTAAACTTTTCATTAATTGACATTATTTCAGATCAGGTAATGAAAGTTTAGGGGTTTAAATAGAGTTTGTTTATCTCCTGGTTTTGTTATGATGAACGCGCTACTACATATTTCCAAAGATTTCCAGCAAAATATTTTTGCTATTGGTGAGACAAATAACTTCCCATGGCTAATAAAACACTTGACTGATTCTGGCAACAAATTTTTTGTTCTGAGATAAACGCTTTCCTATTTCAGGAAGCATTTCTAATAACAACAACAAATATCTTTTCTGTCTTAGCAATCTACTTTTCAATAGCAAAAAAGGATGTTTTTGAGGGTATATAACCTCTTTTCTAGGACAGCATAGTTACTTTCCTACGACAGCAAAGTAGCTTTTCTATGCCAGCAAAGTGACCTTGTAGAAAATGTGAGTAAATTCTTTATAAAGTCACTTTGCTACCGCAAATAAACGGTGCCAGTAAAGTTATCTTTTCGGCGGTAGTAAAGATCTTGGCTGTCCCCTATGTAGCCAAAATTTTTGGCTACGGCAGCAGAAAAATTAGCTATGACAATGAAAAAATTTTCTCAGTGTATCGCCCTCTCGAGGGGCTTCAGAGACTTGACTATTAAGACTAAACATTCGAAACTCGGACCACATACCGCTCTTCCTGTACTGGAAAAACCCTTCAGTGCAGGAATCGCAAAAAATACAGAGCTACAAAAACTTCAACTGGACACTCTACAAACAACTTCTGAACAACACCACAACAATCCCCAACCCCATAACCACCGTATCCGAACTTGAGCGGCAAGTAGCACTAATTACGCACAACATTACGCAAATCAGAGATCAGCTAGCTCCAAAAATCACCGCCAAGCCAAGAACGGACAGAATACCAGACTCCGTTGTTGCACTCATAAAGGAGAGGAATAGGATCAAGCGTGCATGGCAAAGGCACCCAAACATACTGGACAAACAATTACCCAACTTACTCAGCCGGGAGATAGAGAGGGGAGTACGTCATCACAGGAACACAACCTGGATGAGGTATATCTCCTCTCTGGAGACCCAAGCCAACTCCGTGTGGAAGCTGGCCAAAAATCTTCGAAAATCAGGCACGACACTGTCAGACCTGGTAGTCGATGGCATCAGCTTCTACAGGGAACAGGAGAAAGCGAACATATTCGCTAGGGTGTACAGCGAAACACCCGACGCAACAAGAACTCACACAGACATCAACAACACAGCCGACGCCTTTGTCGTGCGCAAATACCCTATCCCCCCCGGAGTTCACCAGCGGTTGCTGGCCACGCCTACCGAGCTAGCTGACGAACTGAGAAGACTTAAAAACAGAAAAGCACCCGGACCTGACACTATCACAAACCAACTGATCAAGAACCTCCCCCGAAAGGCTATTAAGTATGCATCTCCTGCAAATCATCAATGCAGTCATGGCACTCCAACTCTTCCCGCAACCCTGGAAGCAGGCGAGCATAATAGTCTTCCCGAAACCCGGCAAAGACTTATCACAACCACAGTCCACAGACCCAGGCGCGTGTCAAACGGCCCCGCAGACGCCGTCACGCGGGGGAGGCCTCGGTATATTGGGGGCCCGGGGGAATATACTCTAAGAAAAAGTAATACAAACATATTATTGGGTTATTTTTGGAAAATATAATGGTGACATAGGGGGCCTCAAAAAAAAGTTCGCGAGGGGGCCCCCAAAAAATTTGACACGCTACTGTTCAGACCAATTTCTTTGTTAAATTCCCTAGGAAAAATTGCTGAAAAAATCATACCCAAAACCAATGACACTTAAGTCATGATGTATGCCGACGATACTGCAATCTACACCAGTGCCATTCTAGCAGAAGACGCGAGAAGGGCGCTGGAACGACACATCGACCTCTTAACTCCCTACCTTCGGACTTGGAAAATCACCCTCAACACCCCTAAAACAGAACTTCTTACGCTTACCAGGAAGCGTACAAACATTATCATGAACCCTCCTCTGACGATTAACAACGTCATAATTGAACCCAAAACCACTGCCAAGTACCTGGGACTGGGAATAGTCCTTGACAAGACCCTCAGGGGCCACCCCCAGGTAGCACATACCCTCACAAAGGCACAGATCGCCGAGCGTCTTCTGTCCCCCATCATGAAGACCAATTCTTTTCTGAGCCCTAAAAATAAAATCAGCATCTACAAGACCGTAATACGTCCAACTTTACTCTACAGAGCACCTGCTTGGAGCTTCATATCCAACAGCGAGAATAAAAAACTCCAAGTATTATAATTCAATACCAAAAAATGATTTCATTAGTGATATCCAGAATTTTCTTGTAGATTCAATTGAAAACGGGGGAATGATTTGAGCTTTTTGTAGGTGACATTAATATAAATTTGCTAAATCTGAACAATGAATCTCAAAACTATCTGGCAATGATGTCACAATTGGGATTTGTATCCTATATTAACTCAGCAACTAGATTTGAAAGCAATGCATGTTTAGATCACATTTTTGTTAAAAGTAGAAGAATGTCTAATTCTTTGAAGTTAGAATCATGTATCCTAGACTCTCAAACAACTGATCATGGACCAACAATGTTAAATATTACATCACAGGATAAGAGCAATGATATTAATAACAGACATTGCATGGAAATAGCTAGAAGTCGATTGGATATAAATGCTTTCAAAAATTATCTTAAAAACCATGATTTGGTCCAACATCTTGAATAATAATAATCCGGACAGCTCCTTTCAAGATTTTCTGCAAACCTTCATACAGATTTCAAAATGAAATCTACAAATACAATTATCATTAAACAGAAACAGCATAAAAAGATAAAGAAATGGATCACAAATGGAATCATTGTATCAATAAAGAAGAGAGATATGATGAAAAAAAGACTGTTGAAGAACTACAATCCTAATCTGGAAGCAGAATACAATACAGAAGGTATCGCAATTCCCTGAATAAATTAATTAATCTCCAAAAAAACAATTACTATAAATCAGAAATAAACGACAATCTGAATAATATCAGGAAGGTCTACGAAATAATAAAGGATGCCTCTTACGAAGGTGAACAGAAAAAAAACAAAATTGTCATTTCCGACACTCAAGGAACAGAATTGACCACGGATACAGAAGTGGCTAACTTTTGCAATAAGTACTTTTCTGAGGTTGGATTAAGGATGGCAGAATCGATTCCTGATATAGATAATCGCCCTTATCTGGATAAACCCATAAAAAATTCGATCTTTTTGTTTCCTTTAACTAGGGATGAATTGATAAAGCATATATCCTCTTTGAAAAACTCGAGCAGTCCAGGCCTAGATGGCATAACATCAAGGATATCAAAACAGACTCACTTAGAAATCCTGGAACCACTCACTCACATTATTAATAGGTGTTTTGAAACAGAAATAATCCCATCTCATTTCAAAATTACAGTTATTACTCCTATACACAAAAGTGGCTCTAGGACTTCTATAAAAAACTATAGACCAATAAGCATGATAAGTACCTTTGCCAAGTTGTTTGAGAGATGCCTTAAGGACAGACTATGTGCATTTCTTCAAAGAAACAAAATCTTATCTGGGAATCAGTATGGCTTCATAGAAAAGTCTAACACAGAAGATGCAATGATTGCACTGACAACTGAGATTGTAAAAGGTTTGAATTTGGGAAGGAAGTGTGCGGCTGTTTTTATTGACTTGGCTAAAGCATTTGACACAGTTCCCCACGAGAAACTTCTTCTTGTTCTAGAACAATATGGAGTGAGGGGGACTGTGCTGGGGTTGTTTCGAAACTATTTATGTGATAGATATCAGATGGTCAAACTGAATGGTGTACTTAGCAACAGACAAGACATCAAAATTGGTGTGCCTCAAGGTACAGTGCTTGGACCTATTTTGTTTATTACTTTCATAAATAGTCTACTATCATTAAATATAAATGGTAAACTGATTTCATATGCGGATGACACTGTTTTGTTGTTCGATGGTGGTTCTTGGAGTGAAATTAAAGAAAAAATGACAGTGGGTCTCGCTATAACAAAAAACTGGTTAGACTCATTCCTTTGAATTTAAATAAAACTAATTACATTGCTTTTTCTCTGACAAATGCTTACAGGCCACACTTCGAGTACTTTGAATTTGCAAATCAACAAATTAGAGAAGTCCCTCAAACAAAATATCTTGGCATTGTAATTGATAAATTCTTGAAAAGGCAACCTCATGTAGAATATCTTTCAAATAGAATTAGGGGACTAATACATAAATTTTATTTGAACAGGCAATTTCTGGGAAGGAGAATATTGATCTCAGTCTATAGGGCCCTTGTCGAATCGCTGCTCAGATATGAAATATTGGTTTGGGGTGGAGCCTATCAATCTGCATTGTCAGGACTGATGATCACTCAAAAATATATTTTGAAAATCATATACAGAAAAGACAGACTGTACCCCACAAGACGTTTATTCTCGAATAATATTTTTGATGTAAGAAATACATTATCTGTGCAGCTAATTATATTTATAAAACTAACAGTAGGGAAAATATTGTAAACCATCAGTATTGCACTCGTGCAAAGATCAATAAAGATAATGTTATTCCAGTAAACCATAATAATGCCAACCTGAAAAGCTTGGCCTATCTGGGCCCTAAAATTTACAATAGGATTCCTGTAGCAATAAGAAGCTTAAATGTATACAAGTTTAAAAGACGGATACAAAAGTATGTAGCTGATCAATCAGTAGTGTTCAGGGATATGTTTTAGGATATGTTTTGGGAGTTGTTTTTGTTTATCTTCGTTTTTATTTATATATATTTTTTTTTAATTGCGGGTAAAATTAGTGTATTACTCACAAAAGGCTTGTGTAGACTGGACTGAAATAATTTATTTTATTTAGGTACCTATAAGAAAAGTATTGTGTAACTCAATGTACTATTTTGATGTAACTTAAATGCTATATGGCACATGTAAAGAACTGAGATGAATAAATAAATAAATAAATAAATTCCAAAATAAAATTCTAAAAAACGCGCTTTCCTTGCCAATGGACACCCGCACCCGAACAGCTGAAGTGCATCGACTTGCTGGTATAAACACCATCCTCGAATACACAGATTAACCCGGCCTAAAGATAGGAAACTCACGGCTATTTGCGCCGCTATAACTTGAGGGATATTTTATCCAAGTGGAGCTTTAAATGAAATTGAATGAGACCCTTGTAGAAACAAAAGTCACATTCAAAGCTCCACTTAAATTAAATATCCCTTAAGTGATAGCCGTGCGACTAGCCGTCAGGCCTTTTTCCCTATCCTTGTCTTACCCAGGCAGAGAGTTGCATGACTGCCACAGCATGGTGGCGCTAGTGTGTGCACTCCGGTACAGTGGCTAAATAAACCTTTACATACAGTGGCGACAATAGAGGTCCCGCCGCCATTTTGTTCCCAACCTCTTGTTACTTTTAAATATGAATTTATAGAATTTAAATGGACATCCTTCATAAAAAATTGAAATCGACGTATTTGATGACTATTATTAGGTCCATCAAATACGTTGTTTTCCATGTTTTATGATGGATGTTCACCTAAATCCCATATATTTATATTTGAAATAAGCAATAGGTGGGAACAAGATGGCGGCGTTTTCAATATAAATATATGGGATTTTAGAACCAATCAAAAATAAGACAGCAATTGTCGCCACTGTAGGTAATAGAGTCACTGTACACTCCGGTGTGTCCAGTATTGTGGCAGTAGTCACGTGATTCCTGCCTTCTTTCAAATAATTTTGTCTAAATCAATTTCATTTCATTATTAAACCCTATTTTTTGGAAATAAAACAACAACATTTCAGTACTATCTGCTTTTTTAACAGAACAGCCTTTAACACAACATAACAGAAAACCGTATTGAAAAAAAAAAAAACACTAAAAAGTTGAAGGGTCTAGTGCAAAAATGAGTTTGTCAAAAATTACAAATAAATACCATCACTAAAACCATTTTCCACAATGTTTACATGTAACATAAAGTCTCTTTGGTTAAAAACATATTAAAAAATTAAAGTTTTACCAAAAATTGATAGAAAATCAAATAAAGAACACCATAGAATAAGAAGAACACTAACACACATCAAATGGCTGACTAATGGCAAATACAATGACAAATTACATTCTTTCACAGATGACATTTGCTTGTGGCTTTGCTATACTAGCGCCGCATAGCTTTGGCAGTCATGAAACTATCATACGTGTAATTTTTTAGACAGCTCCGAACGAACATTTTACATGGAAGTTTCCTATCTTTAGGGCGAGTTAATCTTCACTTCAATGAAGTCTCAATCAAATTCTTCAGCCGTTCCGCATACGGACCCACCCTGACCGCCAACCTTGCCACCCTCAAGTTCGATCCACACAACCCCGTTAAACACCGACCCATACACCATAGGCTCTGCCATAGGTTGCCAATATATTTCGAGCCGCCTTGAAGCGACGACCGAATGTAAGTAAATTAGAAACTTTTCAGTAGAATAGTTCACTAGGATCAGCAATACCATTGGTGCGCCGGGATACCGCCAACCTAATTTAATTACAAACGCCCTGCTCGTGAACTGGCGCAAGCTTTAATATACAGAATATACCAAAGAAACGTGAAGAAGGGTTTTTTCAATTTTCCCTTCGTGAATATCTTGGCAACTATGGAATGACAACTGGGCACTATAAACCTAAAACACGACATAAAGTCAACATTGTGAATTGACCTATAAGGAGCACCATTGCGTGCACCAGAAAAGAGTGAATTGATCGCCACTGCTACCCCTATTATATTTCTCTCAGAGTTCGAGTCACAACATTGGCCGTGCCCTTTTGGCGCACATTAGAATTTAGGATTATGATTGTAGTAGGCTAAGGTAGTTTAAGTTTACATGTAAAATATTGAAAATAAAGACTAAATGTAATGCAATGCCTGCATATCGTTGTGTTTTCATCTCATTGGAAAATTCCCTAGCTGCCAGTGTGAATAGTGATAAATGGATGAATAATAGCCTTGTGGATTTATCTGCATGAACCGGATTAAGCAAGTAAGACCGTTGTAGGTTTTTTACGTTATACAGGGTGTTCCGAAATTAATGCACCAAATTTTTATGGCATATTCTACGTCGAAAATAAGCCCTAGTTTCCTATATAAACATATGTCTGGAAACGCTTCCTTTCCGAGATACAGGGTGTTGAAATTCTAAGAAAAAAACTATTTTTCTATCATAATTTTCAAACCACTCTAGATATTTCATTGAAATTTTGTACACTGCTTTCAAGCAGCAAAAGACATTTTTTGATGTGAAATATTTGAAAAAAAAGTAGTGACGTCACAGAAATAATTTCAACTTTAGGTGTTCAATGTTTAGCATTTTAATCATAATTTTCACGATTTCGCCATGCCCCAAAATGGTTCTTTATTTTTTATTTGAAAATGGTGCATCTTTCAGAAAAAAGTGTAGAGATCAAATTTGTTCCAAATTGAATGTGGATTTCAAAAATTATTTTTATTTTAGAAAAAAGCAGTGGCGAAGCATTTTTTTCTTGAAAAATATTCCATAGAAATCCGGTACGGACGTCATTGATAATTTTTTTAAAAAATAATTTTATATCAAAAAATGACTTTTGCTGCTTGAAAGCAGTGTACAAAATTTCAATGAAATATCTAGAGTGGTTTGAAAGTTATGATGGAAAAATAGTTTTTTTCTTAGAATTTCAACACCCTGTATCTCGGAAAGGAAGCGTTTCCGGACATATGTTTATATAGGAAACTAGGGTTTATTATCGACGTAGAATATGCCATAAAAATTTGGTGCATTAATTTCGGAACACCCTGTATTTAGGATGACGTCATAGAACAAAAAGAGACAATGTTGTCAATGCCTATTTTTTTTCTTATAATTTATCAGAATGTCACGTGACAGTAGACCTATCTATTTTACCAACAAAGAAGTAATAATACGAAAACTTCATTAGATGAAAAAAGACACAGAACGCTCATTGCGCAAGACGAGGCATAATGTACCAAATTTTGTTAAACTTACGTATGGCAATCCATCCTCCTTATTTGCACGGGATAAAAAGAGAAGAAGAAAAACCGCGTGTTTTGCAACGTATTTATCAATGAAAATTTCAAACTACTTTTGAGTGTCACTTGTCAAGCTATGTCAAGTTGAATATCAACCGTACTTTTATTTTTGTCAGACCACGAGCAATGAACAAGGACAAGGAGATGTCCAGCGTGCAAAACGAACACTTCACACCTGTACCAGTTAGCTAATAAAAAGACTTGCCTCATGTTGCGCGCGCATACCAGGTAAAAATAGATAGGTCTTTTCTGTCAAACGAAACGGAATAAAGGTAATTTACTTACATGCCTCACAGCAGTAGGAAGCAAAAATGGTCGCGTTCCTGCTGGAAATACGTTATTAAGTATACTACCCTTTCCTGAGGCCGACTCCGACAAACCCACTGGCATTTTCTGAGTAAGTTTACGCTACGAAGAAGTACTGAATTCTTGAGAGAACTTTTTTCTAACGGTGGGTAACGTATTTTTGGCACTTAATTAGGATTATACAAAATAGTTAATAATAGAAAGTTCTCGTGCTTCAGACGGTACGCTAATACGGTACCGTTAACAATACGGTATTTAACATGGTATTTTATAGTTCTCGGACACATAAATCTTCTAATTCCTTATTCTGTTTACATTTTGACGGCTGAGTTGAGTGATCTAATCTAATTTTTTTTTGTTTGTTTTCTAACTTATTTATCCTGAAGATTTTGAGTTTGATTAATTTTCCCTTGGTGTTTTTTATGCAGGAATTATTAGAAGTTGCTGTTCTTGCAGACGTAAATGGAGCGTAAACGAATCTTGACATAGCATAGCGTTACGGTAAGGCATACGCTAAGTCCCCTTAGATAGCGGGCTCCGCTAACGCTAATACCGTAAAAACTGTATTTCTTGTCAAATAGCGTTACGGTATTTGAAATTTGGACAGCACGAGAACTCTCTAATAAATTATCAAGACGACTGACAGCTTAAAATAACGAAATGAATCGACACGCATTATTTGAAAATGTTTATATAAATAGATAGAAATCATGCAACGTCGCGCGCCATTGCCGACCAAAAATATCTGAAATTGCCCTACTTTAAATACTGGCGGCTAGACATAGGATCGCGATCCAATGTTGCCAAATCCTCCTTTCAAATTTAAAATAGATTTATATTGCGGATAATGTTACAATAATAATTAAAGGTTAATTTCTGTTATACAACAAATAAAGTCTCGCATGATTAGTGGGTAATAAATTAATCCTATTATAGATATTTATGTTATAAGGATCATAATCACGATCATTATGGTATTAGCCGTGAATATTATCAGACAAGGCGTCAGCCGAGTCTGATGATAACACGGCGTGTGCCATAATGATTGTTTATGATCCAAATTTCATACAATATTTTATATTCCAGAAATTGTAAATTATTTTAATCGTTAAATGTTGTCTTCAATAAATTTTTCATATTTTTGCCTACTAAACCTACCTATATTTTTTTCTCATTATAGTACTTATAATGGGATCTCATTATACTACTTAGTACTCTAATGAAATCGCATTAAATTAAAGTACTCAATCCAATAAATTATGTCATTTTGACACTACAAATGAGATCCATAATAATGTCATTTTATTATTATTATCATTAAAGTCCATGAACTTCACGTCGATGTTGATTATAATTACTTTGAGTCGAAAATACTTTTTTCTACTTGCGTGCGCAAAGTCATCACTTTGCACACTCATTTGCGTGCGCAAAGTCATCACTTTGCACACTCATTTGCGTGCGCAAAGTTGCACTTTGCGCACGGAAACTCTTTGCGCACTCATTTTTGTTACGCACAATTACCATAGTTATACTTGATTTTTCAATGTTTTGATGGTTTCTGAATAAACTAATATTCAAAATAAAAGCTTTTAATTGAAATTAACGTTTAGTTAACATGATGTTTCCTATCAAAGGTGTTCAAATTGGACCAGTCTGTACTGCTAGGAATTTGTAAAATTTTTGATATTCAAGAGACTCTCATGAAAATATTCTTGACGATTCTAGAAATTCCAGAAGATGTGAAAAGATTTTTGGGTATTTAATTTAAAAAACATTCTGAGGAATTCGAATAGATTTTAAATAATTTTTGAAGATTTTGATTTGATTGATTTTTCTAATATTTTACAATTCAGAGTCTCTTTTTCTAAGATACTCGTAGAAAAAATATTGTTCCTAACACTTGCGCAAAGTGTCTTTCCCGCACTCAAAGCTTATCCGAACTCCGCTTCGCGTCGTTCGTCTAACTGCTTTTTCGTGCGGGATAGTATCACTTTGCGCACTTGTTAGGAAAATAACTATATCGCATTCAAAGCAAAACACACCCATTTTGAAATAGTATTCATTCGTATTCGCGCTCTCAAAAAAAAATAGAAACAAATCGTACACAAATCAAAAATACAAGCAATAAGCGAGCTACTGAATACAATATACAATACTACTAGCTTTGTTTGTTTATTTGCACCAAAGAAATCAATGAAGAAGACAGACTGACAGAGACAGCCAAACTTGGCTCAATCGGGTGGGCGGGCACGCGCCTAGCATCGAAATCAATTTGGCAACGTTGGATCGCAGTCCTATGTTTAGCCGCCAGTACTTTAAATGCGTTGAAAAGTACTTTTAGTTTTGTTAGGTTGGCAGCAGAAATTTACTAAATGTGACGTCATCCTAAATATAACGTAATAAGCCTATACAATTTCTCTAACAGTCGAACAATAAATACTGATTAGTGATTCGCTTGAAATGCACTATAATTGGAAGTGTCTTCTAACGCATATGCAGAAATTTCTTTTCACACAAGATACTTTAGATCAGTATAAAATTTGTAGTTCGACTGAACGTCCAATTCGGAATTTTTAGATAGGATTTGATTGATCTATACCGAATTACTTTCATTTATTAATTAAATTGATAATTATTCTATTTCAGCGTTTTATTTGTTTAAATGACATCAATCAAGGCACCCCAAACCCCAACCCAAGGCTTTAAATGATCCAATACCTAGTGGTTAATTTTTACAGTCAAAGTAAAAACTTTTGGCATCCCTAGTGCGGTTTGACTAAAGACCAAAAAGGGGCAATAGCTAGTTCCGTCACAATTTCAAATCAGAAGAACAAGCACAGAAAATTCGAAATTTAAGCGTGGGAGAAAGAGTCCAAAATAGATTTTTTATTACGCATGCATCATAATCAACGATTATCGCACGCTGCAGCGTGCATAAAATGATGTTTATGATGCGTCTACATTTTCAAAGGTTTGCTATAGAAACGTTCGATCTACCTTCATTACCTAGATATTTACCTGCATACCTGCCATTTAAATTACTAATCAAAATGAATGAACACTTATGAAACATTTTTGAGATTATGATGCATTCGTAATAAAAAATAGCGTATGATATGCGTGTATAAGAGGGCATTTAAAGCCCTTGCAACTTACAAAACACTCCGCTGCGCGTCGTGTTTTGAAATATGTCGCGCGTGCTTTAAATGCCCTCTTATACACTTATATCATAATATACTATTATGAAGCAAACATTTTATGGTAATTTAGAACCATCACAAAAAAGTTTGGATTACTACACTATCAAGTAGAACTATATGATGGCTATTTTCTAAAAAGACATATAGATCAATTACAAACTACACTGGTTCCAAAAAAGACAGTTACCTTTTCAAGTGAAACTCCTCAGATAATACAGGATGAACTACCTCAAAATTATTTATCAGTTATATTTTACACAAGTTGTTTAAAAATCGAACAAAATCACCATCCAATCCAAGAAAATCATGGCTCTTATCATTCAATAAAAGTAAAATAGCGTGGGAGAGTGTAATATCCCCTGCATATTGTATAATTACCTTTCTCTTCGAACATTAAATAATACATTCATTCTTGCTCGATATTAAACTGATTAATGATACGAACTCTACACGTCCCGTGGATTCCAAACCGGAATCCACGGCCTATCGACCAATCAAATTCTCCGTATTTTCGGAATACACGGGCCGCAACGAGACAATACAAACAAAACATGACTGACGTCTACAGTCAGATCACGAAACTTTCAATTTAAAAAAAATTAAAGCGGGTTTAGACTTTTGATGATTGTTATTTCTTACAAAAACTAATAATTTTCTTTCAAAGAGTTCGAAGAGAAAGTATAGTCTTCTACTCGCATATAATGGCTATTATATGCTCGTTGAAGAAAATTCTATTTTCTTTTAGATACCAGTATTGTCAATGTAGATTAGAGTTGTTATTAATATAATAAAAATCATATCAATCACAATTAACTTATCAAATATAATAAGTTATCTATGATAGTTATAACACAACTGTTAATTTTATTCATTTATTTTTAATATAGAAAATAAAATAAATACTAATTCTAGAAAATCTTATTTTCATCCATTACTTTAAAAGAACACAAATTAGACAAAATGATATTCAAAATATAAGGTATACCAAATAATATTAGGGCTAAAAAGAAAAGTATTATTGTAATTTGTATTGTCTTAATTAACATTAATTGGGACTAGACCTAATAAAAAATTTCTATTTTAGCCATAATATTTCTTAGTAGGTAGGTTGGCATGCTCATATTTTATTAAAAAAAAATAACAAATCATCACATTTTGTGATATAACCTAGTACAAATAAAAGGGTGAATTCAAAAAATATAAAAACTAAAATATAAATCTCTGAAATTGAGCAAAATGGATTAAATAATACTAAGCATTAATCGTTAATCTTGATTTGCACAAAAATACAAATCCATCCTGGGCTGAAACCGAATAATATACATTGCATTGAAAATTCATCTATGTAATTATTATTGTGTAGACTTTTTAGCATTTTTTATTTGAAGTCATAATTGAAATGTTTGTTTAAGCAAAGAAATAATATCCAAATAGAGAAAACTGTAAAACCTGGCGTATCAAAATGACTGCACCAAGAAAAACAACAAATAATAATCTAAAGACACTCCACATAGGGATGTTGCATTATTGTATTCATGTGTTAAATGGAAATTACATGCCTTCAAGCAAGTTGGGCTTTTAAAGTTCAAAATAAAAAATCCAAATTACTGTTTTAATGAATGAAGTTCATGATCACTGCCAACTTAGAACCTGGGCCAATATTAATAAATACAACTGGACTTCAAAAATCCAGCCGAATGCTGAAGCTTCTGAATTTAATAGCTATTGTTGGTATAAATTCCTGAATTTCTGACCTATTTTCTTATTAATCAACAGAAAGTTTAAAATAATATCTGCTAAACTAAATGAGTCCTAAAATTAAATGGCATCCCTGTCAGAATCTTAATTGCTGTAATAGAACCCGTTGTTAAATTGGTAATAATTTATTTAATGAAATTAAACGGCTCTATCCAAAACAATGAAAAATCACAAATTGCTTGAACTTAATGGGTTTCAAAATTTTATTTTCCTCCTCTAGTGCCCCTTGGTTTTGCTTTACCCGAGGCTCTACCATATCCCTTTAATGGAGTAGGAGTGTTAGGCAAATTTCCCAACTGTGAGTTTCTCCTGTTAGAATCTGGAACATTATTAGTCCTTTGTGATCTTCTTGGTGATGTTTCAGTTCTTTCACTCAGTTTTTCAGTCGGTTTTTCTTCATTTAAAGAAGTACACTCGAATGAAGTATCCATTACTTCATCTTCAATTGTTTGAGGTCTTTCAACAGCCTGGTTTGTTTCTCTTAATAGCTTTATCTCTTCTTCTAGTTTAAATAAATACTTTTCAGCTTTTTTTAGTTCCAAAACTGTTTTAATTATAGCATCTCGTACTGAATTTTCTATTTGAGTTACAGAAACGACTCCGATGGTATTTTCAATATCAATTTTTTGAAACAATTTTTTTGAAAGCTTCTGAGGCTGGCTGGGATTTCCTATACGAACTATTAGATTCACTTAAATTTGGTATGGATACATATAATTTATCATAATGACCGTCATGATATCTGAAGAAACCTTGGAGGTAATTATAAGTTGAAAAAATTGTCTGTAGTTTCTATTGAGAGGATACACAAACAGAATAGATCTTGAGGCATATCAAATATTTCTTTAAATTTTTTATTAAAGATCTTATCTTTCAAGGTGAATTTCACTGAACTGGATGCTCCCATATTTGTACCAAGCTACTACTTTTGAAAAATGATTTCCAAGAAATTTTCTGATCTTTTCCTTATCAACTCTTCCGTTTGGAAAGTAATTCCTACACGGCCAAGGCACTGCTGAATTAATTTTGATGATCTTAGAAATATCAACTTGCACTTGATCATTATCAGTGATGGAATTAATTTCCTTCTTATGGACTATTTCGCCTAGTAAAAATCCATACTGGAAAACAAGTACAGAGGTTAAATTGCTGAATATTGGGAAAAAATCCTTCCTTACCTGTCCTACGGTGGCGTTGTTAGTTTCGTGAATTAAGAACGAAAAGCCAGGGCCTGAAAGAGCAACTGAGGCAGGCTGAAACTTGAACATGTTTTTTTTCACAAAATTAACAAATTTTAATGAAACCAGAAAAAATTCCTCTAAAGAAACAGCAGAGCAAAAAATCAAAATAAAATAAATAATGAATAATGACAATGACCATAAAAATTAACGTCATTTCAATGTCAATAATGTCACACGTCATTCTTCTTCTTTTTAACTAGGGGCGCATTCAGATTTCAGATTGAAAAGTCCAGAGTCCAGAGTGGTGGGACTCCGTGCCATGTAGAATTCGACATATCGAAACATATCGCATGCCGCACAGTGTGCCGGTGCCGAGCCGAGCTTAGACGTGCCGAGTCTATACAATCTTGTCGATATATAGAATCTTACCTGACATGGAGTCCCTGGGCAGAGTCGCTATATAGCCGCATTCTTTCGAACCTTTTCAGTTGATCAAAACGCGTTATGTTCCAGTAATCACGTTTATCGCATTTTGATATTTGACAGCTAGCGTAGCGTATTATGATCCGAGAAATTCTGAATAAATTGAACATTTTTTTTTTTGTGATTAGTTTGTTCCGATCACGAAAATCTGGGCAGCGTTCTTTCGAACCTCAATATTGAAACATGTTCTAATTGAACAAACTGATCAGGATCTCGGAATCATGATTCAAATATTTGCGATAGGCGTTCCAGTGCATTAGAGTTTCGCGCAACTGAACTGTTC
This sequence comes from Ceutorhynchus assimilis, assembly GCA_917834065.1. Lineage (NCBI taxonomy): Eukaryota > Metazoa > Arthropoda > Insecta > Coleoptera > Curculionidae > Ceutorhynchus > Ceutorhynchus assimilis. The sequence goes on from OU892279.1 coordinate 14,509,252, forward strand.
GTTTTTCCTCTCCCCTGCCCTCTCAAACACCTGCTATTTTATTGGGGCATCAAAAACACGAAGCTTAAAGTAGGGTGCGTTCCAGTGACACAACAGGGGCGAGTTCAGAAATAACACACCGAGTATGAGTCCGATTTTATGGGTGTGCCTGAAATGACAATTCTTAAGCCGCTTTCCAGCTGACCATTTTGAGCACGCAATCGAGCTTTTGCGTGCGCAAATGCTTCAAGCGCGTGTCCGTGTTCCAGCTGGACTGCGCTTCGAGTACTGCTAATTAGAGAGTTCTCGTGTTTTCCAAATTTCAAATACCGTAACGTTATTTGACAAGTAAGACAGTACTTACGGTATTAGCGTTAGCGGAGCCCGCTACCTAACGGGAGTTAGCGGATGCCTTACCGTAACGCTATGCTATGTCAAAATTAGTTTAACACGTTCGCTGCCAACTCGGTCTATAAGACCGAGAACGTCTTTTCCAAATTCGCCGCCTCGGTCTATAGGACCGAGTCCCAAACTATCCACCGTCGCCAACGCGGTCTATTGGACCGAGCTTCTTTTTCTAGCCTGTAACGCCAAGCAATCATATTCAGGTAGCTTTTAACGTACAAATAGACCGAGCCGGCGATAGAGGATAGTTGGAACATACCAGTTTTTGATTTTTTTTTGTATCAGGTGTTATAGGTGTATAATTTAGTAGTAACATAAAATATACGGAAACACATTACAAAAAATACTTTATTGACTGAAAACAAAGAACAGGCGAAATTCTAACCTAATCCAACAGCTATATAACGTTATTTAATGATTTTCATACCTATGAAATTTATTGAAACATTGCAAACAAAAAAATGGTTCATGGGCACAACCTCTACAGTAGGTGCGAATTCTTCTCCTCTTCCGCGCTTCTTTCCATCCTTTCTCGTCTTTTAGTTTTTCATAACATCCACTGCATGACCTCCTTTTTTTATAATCGCTTTGTCCCAATTCGTGTTTTAGTCGTTTCCTTCTTGGAGTGTCTTCTGCTTCTGTATCAGTGTTGCATGTAGGATTGGATGCGACCTCACACAACTTGTAGGTAACAGCCTTTCGGAAATTTAGCAAAGTCATTTTGCCATCAACAACCTCCTTGTACATCACCCATGCATTGACCATCGCAGTATTCAGCAATAGTTCCACAGCCAACTTGCGATACCATTTGAAAGTTCTTCGCAGTGGTGTCTGGTAAGAGGTCATTTGATCAGAAATATCAACTGCCGACTTTCCTGCATTGTATGCTATAATGGCTTCGGGTTTCTTAGTGACCTGTTTCCTGCGATTTGTTACTTCTACTGTAGTGTCTGTATGTTTGGTGGAAAGTATCAGGACATTACGTTTATCTTTCCAATTGATAATTGTTACACCATCCTGGTTTTCTCTAGCTGATAACTCTCCTGATTTTAGTTTTTTGTTGATTAGCTCTTTCGGTATACCACGCCTCGTTTTTCGCATTGTCCCTATCAAATGGGTACTTCTATCTAGCAATCTCTTTGCCAGTTCAACACTAGTGTACCAGTTATCAGTTACAAGGGTACGCCCGGAATCTAAAATAGGCTCAAATAGTTTCATTACTACAGATGTGGGAGTAGTACGGCCTTGGTCTAAATTTTTTCCAGCATAAATTTGAAAGTTGTAGGTATACCCTCCCTTACTACATAACTTAAAAACTTTGATTCCATATTTATGTCTTTTATTTTTTATATACTGTCGCATAATTAGTCTTCCTCTAAATGGAATCAACGATTCATCAATGCAACAAGTTTCAGAGGGTTCGTACGCTATTTTGAAACTATGCACCATTTTGTCTACCAATGGCTGAATTTTATGAAGCCTATCATTATTAGGATTGTCGTCATTATCCGAAAAATGTAGCATTCGCAACAATAATTCAAATCTGTTGCGAGGCATTATTTTAGGGGCCATCGAATTTTTGTACATGTTTTCTTGACTCCAATAAGCCTGAATGTTTGGCATTTTTACTATACCCATATAAGAGAGTAAACCAAATACGTTTCTGATTTCATCTTTGTTGGTAGGAATCCATTCATGTAATCGTGATTTAGCCTTTGCATCATTCTGTTTAGTGATCTTTTGCGTAGCGTATAAATTAGTTTGGTCTGCAATATATTCAAATATGTGCTCACTCACCAGTGCGAAGTAAAAACTCTCAGGTGGTTCATCTCTCAAAAGTTCTGCTAAGTATTCCGCAACACCAACCTTTTTGGAAAACACCATTAGATGAGGCTGATTACCTCGTGGGGCGACCCAGTCAGTTGAGGGTCCATTGTCTGACACTGCAAAATCTATATCTTCGTCTTCATCATCCGTTGAATGAGCTATTATATTTGGCGGAGTATGTGATGCGGATGGGCCCGGAACAACAGCTATAGGTGGTGAAAGTGATCTACGACTTGATACATCCGAAGAATCATCTTCACTGGTACTTTCAACAGGTAGGTAATCGACATCGGCAACGCTATCATCTAATAATGAAAAACAAAATCAAATATGAAGAAAACCTATGATAAAATTTAGTTCTTTACCATCATCTTCCGAAAATTCTTCGTCTGACATATTTTCCAACTCTTCTTCTAGCTCTTTTAGCGACAAACCGCGATTTCTATTATAATTTTTAGACATCTTATACGTTCTCTACAAGAATTCTGCCGGCCGCTGTCAGCTGTCTGATCAGCTGTATCAGGTTGCAGGCAAGGCAAGCACCCTTTCCATACCCACGACAGCACAACGT